>CM066329.1:164482344-165030718 GCA_033807585.1 Hydrophis major
TCTTGAAAAGTCAGTATTGGAAGAAATATCCAGGCCCAGTTCCAAGCCAGGACAAAGACACTGGAGACAAAATGGAGGCTGGAGGCTGATTGGAAAGAAGGTCCATTTATTGATGAACAGAACCACCGGGGTTTGTGATTCTGGTGCAGCTGACAAAATGGAGTTGAGGGGGTTATACTTTCTTTGGGCTTTGTATTCGAGTTTCCTGTTCGTGTGTAAGAATATGTATTCTATTGGCTGTTGTCAGATTCTTATGGGGTCAGGTAGAGGTTATGTAGGAGTCATAGCTGGCTCTATTGGCAAAAGAGGAAATGTTAATTCCTACGCACTTGTCTTAGCTAATTTGATCAACCTCTGGCTTATAATTTATCTGAGCTCCCAGGTGAAGTTTGGACTGTTCTGGGAGTCATGCAATGAAGGGGTGTATGTTCTGAAAGAGTGTTGTGCAATTCCTGTTGTGGCTTAATGGCTTTGTCTTGTGTTGGATCTTGGGTGAGGGGCTGCTTCTAATCCTAACAATCTACCTTTGTTTCAAAATATCCTGTCTTGAATGGATTACCAAATCTGCGTTTCTAAAAACTGCCTCCAAAGTTTCTGCTTGGGGGTTATTAAAAAAGAGTTTGGGGCTGATTCCTGCTTCTAAAAACATGTGTCTCCATTTCTCCTTTAGGGAAATATAATATCTTGCCTTTTTTAAAAAATATCCCTCAAAATATTTCATTCTTCGGGGGGGGGGTGTCTTCCCACATAGGATTGCATTTTTCTTTTTGTTTCCATATCATACCATTATGTCATATTTAATGTATGATCCTCTTTTCTTAGGAGCACCAATATTGTTCTGCCAGGTGCTGCAGACAAAAGGTAAGAAACAATCTCAGCCTCAAAGTGCTCGGAGCTCGTGAATAGCTTCCAGCAAAAGAAAGCTGGGGATTGTACACAAGTGTGCTGCCTCAGCTCAGTGGGGCAGGGTGAGGGAGCATGCAAGAGAGGAGGGGGAAGGAGGAGGAATCTCTTCACAAAATGGATTGCCAAAGAGAGCACACACATAAGACATTATCTGATTGGCCGACAACATATTTATCTTTGTCACACACCCAAGTGAACGCTTATGTTATAATGCAACAACATTATACACATATTGTACACAATGGTGTTGCCCGTCAGCTCAGTGGGGGGACGGTGCACAGGAGGAGAGATGGGAAAATGAAAATGAAAATGAAAGTTAAAGCTCTAGGTTCAGACTTATTTTTGGAGCCAGTAAAATGCATGGGAAAATGATTCCCATAGATAATTAAGTTAGGAGTAGGGTTAGGCGTCCTTGAAGTGAAAGCCAAAAATTGACATCAGGGTTAGATTTGCAATAAGTCTCTAAGGAACTGAGGGTGCAGCTTTTTTTCCCTTTTTTCCCCAACGATGTGGGGGAATGCATGGGAAAATCCTATTCCCAGTGATATTTAAACAAAGATTAGGATTAGTGCTAGAGTTAAGCTTTCTTGGAATCAGGCCTGAAAATCAACATTATGGTTAGATTTGCCAAGGTTGTATAAGAAAAGTGAAGCTGACAGGTTTGCTTTCAGATCTATTTTCTCAAAATACACGAGAAAATATTATTCCAAGCAAAAATCAAACTAGGGTTAGGCTTCCTTGAAGACAGAGCCAAAAAGTGACATCAGGTATAGATTTGCGGAGGGTCTCTAATGAAAGTGAAGGTGACAACTTTACATTCAAACTTATTTGGGGAGCACAATGAAATGTATAAGAAAATCCCATTCCAGATTAAAATTAAACTAGGGTTAGAGTTGGGGTTCTGCTTCCTTGGAATCAGGGCTGAAAACTATTATCAGGACTATATTTATAGAGATTCTCTAACTAAAATGAGGTTGACAAATTTCATTCGGACTTATTTGTCAGTCACAATAAAATGCCATTCCTAGTGAAAATTGAACTAGGGTTAGGGTTAAGCTTCCTTGAAATCAGAGTGCAAAACTGACAGGGTTAGATTTGCACAGGGCCTCTAAGGAAAGTTAGGGTGACAGCAAGGGTGGCATTCTACTGGTACAAACCAGTTCTATAGAACCAGTTGTTATGATTCTGCACATTTCAGAGAACCAGGAAATTGTGCCACTGGCTGGCCCCTCCCTTGCCTGCCCACCTCTCCCCGCCCAATCATTCCTTATCTGACATGCGTGCCATCCAACTTGCCTGCGTTGTGCCTTTGCCTAATTTTTGGTAAGTTGCTATTTTTCCTTTTTCCCAACAATCAGCTGTTTTGACTATCAGCTGTGTCGCACAATTTAGATGAGCTAGAAAGCAGGAAATTGTTGGATTTCTTGCTTTCTAGCTAATCTAAATCACTGTTGTATTGCTTTGCCTTCTCCCAGGAGACTTCCTTGAGGCCCAGTCAGGGGTGATATTCAGGGGGTGGGGAGAAATAGCCTGAGAGTAGAGCTGAATTTTCCTTAGGACTTAAGCTTTTATTTTTCAGTGCAGGCTCAGGCAGCAGATTGCAGAAAAGTAGATCTGTGAGTGAATCTGTGATTCTGTGAGCAACTCAATCTGCCTGCCTGCTTTGCCTGATTTTGGGTAAAAGTTGCTCTTTTTTATATAAAAAAACTCAATATTTACATACATGGTGTGTTGTGAGTTAATTTTGTGAGTTTCTTTGCTAGCAAATTTTATGAGTTTGCTTGCAAGCAAATTTTATGTGACAGACCAGGCAGAAAATTGCAGAAAGGTAGATCTGTGAGTGAATCTGTGATTCTGCGAACAACTCAATCTGCCTCCCTGCTTTGCCTGATTTGGGGTACAAATTGCTCTTTTTTATATAAAAAAATTCAATATTTACAATATTTACAAACAAACTGCACCCAGCCAGTCATGTGACCACCAAGCCATGCCCAGTCAGCAAGCCACACCCACCCAATCACATGACCACCAAACAACACCAACAAAGAATCGGTTGTTAAGAAATTTGAATCCCATCCCTGGGCGACAGGTTTACATTTGGACTAATGTGTGAACAAAATTATGTAAAGGTGTTGGCTCTCTGCTTGTCCGTCAGGGGGAAAACACTCAAACACAACAAGGTGGAGCCAAACTTGGTGTATCAAGAGAGGTTGGCCAGATGATGCAGCCAGAAATTACAGAGAAATACATTCCAGAAACAAATCTTCTGGTACTTTCCTTTGGGAGAGGAGCAATGACATGGATGGAATGTTGTTGGCTCCTTCATTCTAGATCCCTCCCCATCTTCCTTCCCAGCCAGAATTATTTTTAAGAGATTGGAAGGGATTCCATAAGTCATCTTTTACATGTTTTCCTGAGCTTGTTACTTTTTTAATTCAGAGCACTGCAGATGAAGAGGAAAATAGAGCAGCATTTTTTTTTTCAGCGGAGTCACAGATATGGTTGTTGTGCTTCCCTCTAGCCTACAGGTGCCCAACTCGCATCATGTGACATATCATGACATATCATGATATTTTTTGCCTTTGCAGAGTCGTGCGTGGCCTGTGTGTGATGCATCCGGCCCACAAGCCGCCGATTTGACAGGCCTGCTCTAGCCTCTCTAAGTCCACTTAGGATGCTAAGTCCAGGACATAATTATTTATCATTTATTGCATATTGTTGGTATTACAGAGACTCTGCTTCTAGATTGGTTTCTGATTGGTTTCTGGCAGGGCAAGGAGATGGGGGGAATACAATCCAGACCATTTTGGTGGGTGCACATAAGCCAGCTACATGGAGAAAGGAGGTTTTATTTCTAAGAGTACTGAATGAGAACAAACATGTGCGAAGGGGAGGCAGAGACTGTATTTAACAATAGTACAATTGTCCTCTAGCAACACCAGAGGTGGTATTCAGCAGGTTCTGATCAGTTCTGGAGAACCAGTAGCAGAAATTTTGAGTAATTTGGAGAACCACCAAATACCACCTCTGACTGGAGATTTTACAATATCCTTCCTCCTGCCACGCCCACCAAGCCATGCCCACAGAACCGGTAGTAAAAAAAATTGAATCCCACCACTGAGCAACACCAATCTCTTCCCTTTTTCCAGGATGGGGCCCTATCAGCTTAAGTCATCATTAGCTTCATCAGAATAAATATATTTTCCCCTTCAAGCTAGCACCATTCCAGCATAATTTTAAGGAATGTGTATATTTGGGAACTGTACAACCCTCATTGCTTGGTAGTAAGCTCAGTGGAAATATAATTGCAGATGTGTTTGAGGTGTTTCTAGTTGTGAATGTGTGTGATCCTTAGCCATTTTTCTCAGTTTATTCTCTTTTGCTATCATTGCTTCTTGTGCTCTGTTCATAGCCACAATCTCCTCAGCCTCACACCTGATGACAGGAGGGCTTGTAGGCTTCTGGCAAAACAGAGGGCAGTAGAGCTCTACAATTCTGTTTGAGAAAGAAGAAGGGGAATATTCCAGTTTAACAGTATTCTGAAATGCACGTTTATTGTATGATACAGTCTTTCTGATTTGCCTCATTGCAGCACCCACAAAATAAAGAGGGTTTGTGAACTGTGCATTTGTGATTTATTTGCCAGTTTTCCTGTCTATCAATTCCAGTCATTTCTTCTCCTTGAAGTAAATGATTGCTCAGCATTTCTTGTATTCTTAGGACTTAACTAGGTGTGCACAAACACAGAAGGATCTGCCTTCCTCCTCTTTCTTTCTGGCTATTTTTGCCTAGTGTTTCCCGATATACTAAATTATACAGATTTGATCTTTTATGATATAATTGTTTGGTTTTAATATTTGTATGCTGCCTAAGGTCATCCCTAGGTGAGACAGGTAGCTACATGAATTGTTGTTGTTTTTTTAAATAAATCAATAAGCTAATTTCTCTACTGTAATTTTTAAAAAAAACATGATGGATCCCAAACAGAACCAACCAATACAAACATTTGGAATTGAAACCATCTTGACTTAGAGCTTGGGTGTCAAATCTTTTGCTGCCTGGGCCACAGTGAGTGAAGAAGAATTGTCTGGGGCTGCATATAAAATCTATAACATGGTTGATATATATAAATAACAAATTTCCTTTATTTTTAAATATTTTTATTACATCTTGTGGGGCCACATTACTAACTGTCCAGGGCTGCAAGTGGTTCACAGGCCATGGATTGGGCAGCCTGATTTAGAGAGAGGCTGGAAATGCAGAGAGATGCCTACACACCTACTTTTATTCAGGACCCCATATATACCTTTCTGCTTGGCTGCCTCCATTGTGATTGGCCATTAGTGCTATGTCCCTGGCCCTGCTTTGTTTAATGTTCAGCTCTTCACTGCATTGTTTAATCTACATGTAGGTAAAACTTTATGTATTTTCCTTCATTTACCATTTTTCAATTGAAGTAAATGCAACATCTGCAGTAGATTTACATGGGTTTCAGTCATGGGCAAGACCTCCCTTTAGCTAACTGATTGCCTCCTTGTCCTTCTTTCCATTTGTTGCCTTCCATCTCTGAATTTGTCCCCCTTGGTAATCAGAATCTTTTGCCACCACCACAGTTTTACGGCATGTACCCTACTTCCTCTATTGGAAAAAAACAGGGGGAAGACAGGCAAGGCTGGGTTGTGCAGCCATTGTATGAGAAGCAAATCTGTCCACCCATTGAAGCCACCAGGTGATAGATTGGATAGATAGATCGATAGATCGATCAATAGATAGATAGATATCCTTTTATCTTTTTGCAGCCCAGAGAACCCTAGGTGGCAAACAGCAATACAGCAAAATACCCAAATCATAAAACCTCAAAAATGAAATCCACAAGGTGAATGCTGCAATCAGATCACTAGGGTTCAAGGGCTTAGTGAAACAATACAACCTTTGATTGCCTTTGTAATATGAACAAGTCAGGGCTGTGCTTACATCCAGGAAGGAGAGTTCCATAAAGTGGGGGAGAAGAACTGCCATCTGGCCTGTATTCTGTAAAGGCCACAATGGGGTAGCAATGTTTCATAGGTGCTTCCGAGAAGGCAGGATTGGTAGATGATACAGCTCAATTATCCTCAATTAACAATAAGAATTGGGACTAGCAATTCCATTGCTAAGCAACACTATCATAAAATGCTATACCACTGTCAGCTTATGTCATCAATTCTAGTTGCCATCTTTAAGTGAAGCCTGAAGTGATTAAGCACAACATCATGTGATTGCCCTTTGTGATCTCCCGTTAGATTCCCTATTGACTTTGTTGAAAACTGGTAGTGCAGGTTGCAAATAGCAATCATATGACTGTATTATAATTGTGAGTTGGTTGCTGAGCACTGTATCACAATCATGTGAATGTGAAGATGCTGTGATAGCTGTAACTGTGAGGACTGGTTGTAAGTCCCCTCATTCAGGGACATCATAACTCTGAACAGTTGCTGAACAAGTGATCATTAAACAAGGATTTCCTGCATATGCTATAGATTACAGGAATTTAAAGATAACAACCAAGGCTTTAAATTGGTTGCCAAATATTTTGAATGTGAATGGGTAAAATTAGTTATAATATTTTATAGCTTCTATATTTTGTTACTTCTTGAACTATCTTTGCACATACATGTAAACATACAATCAAGATCCTTCTTTATGTATAAGATAAAGTAGACTACAGTCCAGGAAAACATACATATGCCATTTTAAATGTATCAGTTTTTAACACAATTTAAGATTTTATTGGCTTTCCTTATATGTCAGCTTCATCAAATGCATTTAGAGAGAGAGAGAGAGAGAGAGAGAATGTGCTTTGTCAGTTTTCATGAAGGTGAATAGGCCATGCATGTGTATGTTTACAGCACAGCATACTGTTCTCTTTATGGAGCTAACTATTACAGATTGTGCTGCATATAGCCAATCTATGAATGATGATGATGATGTTAGTGATGATGCATTATATTGGACACCCATTTGTCTGAAATGGCATAGGGCTTCCTGGCTAACCAGGAGGTTGGACTAGAAGACCTTCAAGGTTCCTTCCAACTCTGTTATTCCATTCCATTCCATTCTATTCCTCCAAAGTTCTAAGTATCCAGAACATACAGACATTCTCACTAAGTGAGCTTTTCTGGGCAGGTCAACATATTTGTGTATCACCTTTTGACTCTCCACTTGGATTGGAAGTAGCCCAATATAATGAACTTGGAGAATTGAGTCACCACCTAAGAAAGCCAACTTGGAACCAGGAGACCGTTTAAGGCTAAGTCTAGTTAGAGCTGTTATATCTCCCAAACTCTCCCAGAGATGCCAAGAGGTAAAAGTGCAGAGAGAGAGAGAGAGTTGTTTATAGGGATAGGGATTAGAATGAATCCCAATACTGTAAATTCTTGTCCTGTGTACAGTCACAGCATAGAGCAGAAAAGAACTGGCAGAAGGTTAGGCTTCTTATGCTCCACTGAACCTCATAAATATGCTAATAGCAGGACAAGGACATGTCTCTTGCTGGTACATGGTATGGGAAGAATCAAAATAGAACTGGTACAGTAGTCTGCTCTATGCTGTGACTGTACACAGGACAAGAATTTACAGTATTGGGGTTCATTCTAATCCCTATCCCTATAAACAACTTGCCTGCCCACCTTTCCCCGCCCAATCATTCCTTATCTGACATGCGTGCCATCCAACTTGCCTGCGTTGTGCCTTTGCCTAATTTTTGGTAAGTTGCTATTTTTCCTTTTTCCCAACAATCAGCTGTTTTGACTATCAGCTGTGTCGCACAATTTAGATGAGCTAGAAAGCAGGAAATTGTTGGATTATAGGGGTTTCCCACCGGGTGTGATCGGTTGGCTCCAGGACTCCCTGTTTGATGAGCTTGTCTATTTGCTCATCTATCTTGGGCCGGAGTGTGAAAGGTACCCGCCGTGGTTTTAGGCGTATGGGGGGAACGCTGGGGTCTAGGCTGAATTAAATAGGGGGCCCTCGGTACTTGCCTAGGCTGCCGTCGAATACTTCCTGGAAGTCCCTTGCGAATTGTTCTTCCCAGTCTGCCTCTGCGACGTCGGTGCCCGTTACTTCGATCCTGAGTGGCGCGAACCACTGTAGTCCCAAAAGGCTGGGGCAGTCCCTATCCACGACCGTTAGTGGAAGCCTTGCTGTGTGCCCCTTGAAAGTCACTTTAAAGTGTCCTGTTCCGACTACCGGGATGCGGTTTCCTTGGTAGTCTTTGAGGATTAATTTCTGGCTTTCCAGCCCCCTTTTATGGATGTTGGGCACCAGGCGCTTGATTTCCCACCATGCAACCATGGAGAGGTAGGACCCGGAATCCACCTCCATTTTGCATGGCTTGCCCTCGATGCCTACTTCCACGTATACCTTTCGGGCGTCTGCGCTTGATGAATGGCCGATGATGACTGTCTGGTGGGTTTCCTCTCTCTGCCGGTTCTCGCCATCCCATTGACCCCGTCCTTTCCGGTTCCAATGATTCTCGGTTGGGCGGTCCCTGGGCCTGTGGGGGTGCCGTCTCATCTCCGGTTGCTGTTGTCTCATCGTCGGGGGCTGTAGGTTTTCTTGAGCTGGCAGACTCGGACGATGTGACCTCTTTTGTCACAGTGCCGGCAGATCGCATCAAGAAACCGGCATTCCGATCATGGGTGGTCGCCTCCACACCTGGCACAGTTGGGTCTCGACTTACGAACCCGTCGATCGCACCGGACTCGCTCTGTTTGGAGTCAGTGGATGTCCTCGTCGTCCGTGGTGTCGGTGGCAGAATCGAGGTCGCTATGGTGGGTGGTGGTGAGTCGGCGGCTTGCTTCTGGTGTTGTCTCGCTTGTTGTGGCTGGATCCCTGGTACCTGGTCTCCGCATTTGGGCCATGGATTTTCAGGTTGCTTCGGCGGCGGTGGCCTCGGCGATGGCGTCGGTGAGGGAAATGTCTCCCTTGGCCATCAGTCAGCTCTGTAGAACCGGGTCCCTGAGCCTGAGGACAACGCAGTCTCGGAGTGCCTTGTCCACATTGGTGAAGCTGCACATGCCCCCCAGGTTTCAGAGGTCAGCTACGAAGTCGCCGAAGCTCTCACTCTCCTTCTGATCCCGGTGGTAAAAGTCGTGCCGCCGGATGAGGGTGGGTACGGCGGGGGCGTAGTGGCTTCACAACAAAGGCTCAAGGTCAGCCCAGTCCATTTCTTTCACATTTTTGGGCTTTGCGAGAGCTTTCGCCATCTTAAACACTACGGGCCCGCAGTGTGTCAGGAAAACGGCCCCTTTTTTCTGTCCGTTCGCGTCCTTGAGGTTGCTACTTTCTAAGAACATCAGGAACCGATCTATGTAGGATTCCCAGTCCTCAGTAGCTTGATTGAAGGGTGCGGGTGGTGCGATGCTGGCCATCTTGTCAGTTTCTTTGTCTGCGGCGCCACATGCTTGGTGGGTTTCACTTCCGCGATCCCACCTTCGTCGCCGGTGTTACATCCATCGCTGGAAGGAAATTCGGGAGCCTGTGACTTAGTTCAGCTCTTTTATTAAGTCCCGAGATCGGCTCGGGCGGTTAGGCTAGACCGCGGCTTATATCGAACTAGCTGGCCAAGCCGCGGCCAATGACACTGCTTTGAATTCCCTGCCATCGGTTTCCTCCAATCGCGGGGGATTCATCACAGCCAATCAGCCGCGGCCTGCTCAGCCAATCGGGTTGCCGCGCGTCTTAGCCAATCGGAAGGCTTATTTACAAGAATGCAAATTAACTATACAGAACAGACAGCAACACAGCTTGATTCCCAACTATCCAGATCTGCTCCGCACCCTGCCTTGCATATGTCTCTCTAGGCCTAGTTTGCACTCGTTACCTAAACAGTGGCCAATGAACTACTGGGGATCTGTGGGCCTTTATTTTTTATTTTATCATATCCTCAAATGTACAATATTAATTCATCTTGATTCAGATTGAGAGGTTAATGGTTCTGTGGCATGGTAATCAGGCCCTGAGCATAATGACAAATCCCAAACTCAATCTTGTCTAAAACAAAAAAATATAAAGCAATGTGCACAGCAATTGAACTGATCGCCTCCAGGTCTTTTCCCTTTGCCCATCCTGATCTTGAACCTGTCTTGCTTTGTTCCTGGACCTTAGCTTTGCCTTCTGGACATGAGTCAAAAAGAGGGCTGTGAAAATATTTACAGACCCCTCACATCCCGGACATAAACTGTTTCAACTCCTTCCCTCAAAACAATGCTATAGAGCACTGCACACCAGAACAAGAACAAGAACACAAGAACAGTTTTTCTCCGAAAGCCATCATTCTGCTCAACAAATAATTCCCTCAGCACTGTTCAACTATTACAAAGTCTACACTACCATTACTGTTAATCTTTTCATCACTCCTTATCGCCCCTCCCCTCCCTGTGATTGTAGGGCTGTAACTTTGTTGCTTGTATCCTTACGATTTATATTGACTGTTTCCCAGTATGATTTGATTGCTGATTGTACCCTATGACTATCATTAAATGTTGTACCTTATGATTCTTGATTCTTAACGAATGTATCTTTTCTTTTATGTAATATTAAGAGTATTTACACCAAGACAAATTCCTTGTGTGTCCAATCACACTTGGCCAATAAAGAATTCTATTCTGTTCCGTTCTGTTCTGTTCTGTTCTATTCTATCCTCTCTTGATTCCAGTGTATGAATATAAACAACTGTTGTGCATTGGTCAATCTTCATTGGTCAATTTTCTTTTAATTCATCCCTCACTTGGGGGGAAGCAGAATTGATTTCAGCATGAAGGCTGTTGCAAGCCAAGGTTGCCTAGGACAGTGCAGGCATTCTCCCATGATTTCACTCTTTGGTAAGGTATTCCAACCTAACTGCAAACATTCCTGAAGTGTGAGAACTGGTCTTAATAAATGTTTGAAATTCTATCAGAAAATTCCTACCCCCACTCCCCATTGGAAAATATTTCAGCATAGCAAATGGGTCAACTGCAGAAGATGTATGGTTTGGAGATGCATGCTATTTCTTGAAATTGACACCTTTCCCTCCAGGCTGTTATTTAGAGCTAGCAACAACAAAGAATCAGAACCAATTCACAAAAATACAAATTAAACATTAAAAAAAAAAAAAAACGCACTGGAACAAGATTAAGCGAAAATGAGACAAGTAAAGTAGACATGAAACTTACATGTTGTATTCTTTTTTAAACTACATGTGGTCCTCAACTTACGACCATAATGGAGCCTGCCCGTTATGGTGATAAGTCATGCCAATACTTAAATTAGGTGTCCATATGATTGCCTCACTTAACAACCACTGTCCCCATCTGCCTGTTGCAATTTTTAACTGACTGTGTGAGTCATTAAGCATGGGTGCCTCAGGCAGTGGGAGTGGCCCTGCCCTTTAGGACCTGCCAATCTCACACATGGTCTGCCTCGCTTGCCCTCTGAGGTATCTTGAAACAGGCCCTAGGTCTGTGGGCACCAGTTGGTTGAGATGGGGGACATGGGGGGGGGGGGTAGCTGGTGCCGTGTCCCTGCAGTCCATCATAAGGGAAGGCATAGTACCAAGTGCCCAAATTTTGTTCACATGACCCAGGGATACTGCAATGGCTGTGACTTAGTGCACACCAGGTTGTAAGTTCCTTAGATCAGCACCAAATGTAAGCAATACACACACACACACACACACACAGAGAGAGAGAGAGAGAGAGAAAGTTGCAAGTAAAATAGAATCTGGCCTGATGGAAAAATTTGGTCTTGGAAATTCCATTTGCTGCTGAAGTACCATGTAAAACATCTATGTGTAAGGGACTAGCAAAGTCAAGGGCAACTGAATGTAGCTATGCTGGACCACAGAAAGGTTTTCCAGCTCTTTTTAAAAAGGAACTCTTTTCCATTGCCAAAAATGCATCCTAACTTTATATCACTGCACTTGGTATATCCCAAATCTACAAAAGTAGCCTTTTTCTTGTTGCTGAATAGTAAGATCTTCTTTTTCTGTTTATGGAGATTCTTAATCCAGGTCATGGTTGCTTTTTCCTAGAGGCAACTGGATGTTTTTCTTAGAATTCTCTTCTCGTCTGTTTATCTGTATCAGTTAAAATGGCTTCAATGACTCTCAGAGTGCTAATGACCAGATGACTACAAGGAATATAAGTCCGTCCATTTCCCATCATTTTAGTCAGAACTGAAGAAACGTCTTGGATTAGAAGTAAAATATTTTCAAAGGACACCCCCCGCCCCCCAAAAAGTAAACCAGCACTTTTTGAAACTAGCACTTTGGGATCTTCTTTTTCCAACAGGCACTGGATTTCTGGAAAATCAAAGGGTGTGCAGTTTGGCACAGAAGGGAAGGTTGTTTTTATTCCCACTTCCGTATCGTCACTTGGTTTGTCAATGGACTGGGAGAATGATTTTGTTTTATTGCGTTATTTTGCTTTTCTGATCATATGAACAGGCATATTGGCAATCAGAATGCTGTACCAGTGCCAGGCCCTGCAGATCGAAAGAAGGATATGATTTGTAAAGAGAATGCTAGCGGGCACCAACACTGAGTGACTGTAGAGAAGCAATTTTTGTTTATAACCTCTTTTATGCTGTTTCACTAGGGATGGCTTACAAGTGCTAGTTTACTGTCAACAGTGACAGTAAACTAGCAGAAAAATCAACAATATAATGTATAATTACACCACTCATGGCAATGTATCTTAAGCAGGAAAAAAATGCTAATTCATCCTAGTCTTCAAAGACTTTCTGAAATATGCCTAGCTTTTAACAATGTCTCAGAAGATCATAAGGAATGGGACTACTATTGACTCTGAGAGCAAAGTCAGAGGGAAAAGAAGGGAAAATACTCACTTTTGTGCCTTCCTGTTGGATTTCCCAGTAATGAATCTATTTGCATAGATAGGGCAGGCAGATGCCGTTCAGAAAAGGCCATCTCAAAGATGCCCTGGTAATATAAGGTTGTAGATATACTAATCTGCTTTAATAGCACTCAGAGAGTGTTCCTGCAGCAGCGATGGAAGATAGCAACAATGGGATTGGCATCATTTAGATAGCCCCAGTTAGCATCAGGTAAAGGTTCCCGATGACTCTCAAGTGCATCCTCATCTGGACCATGGGTGTTAAACTCATGACAGCATGTTATCATCCCGTGACGTATCACGACTTTTCCCCCCTTCACTAAAATAAGGGTAGGCGTGATCAGCACGTGACACATCCAGTCTGAGGGCCATGAGTTTGACACCCCAATCTAGAGCAAATTACAGTAAAGAGTTCACAAGGTGGCAAGTGTATGAGTGACCATAATTGGTGCTTTCTGTTCCGGAACACTTGCCGTTCCTGACCTTTCTGGCCTTTGCCTCCAGATATGTATGCAGGTCATCTGTGAGTCCAGGCCCCAGAAGAAACCCACACCCCACACCCCTATTGTAGGCCCGTTCTTTCAGAAAAGTTTGGTTACACTTGGAGTCAATCTGGAATTGGCTAGTATCTGAATTCCACCTTCTCGGGGTAAGCCAGAAACTTATTTCTCACTATCCAGGTCTGATATCCTTTAGGGATTGGATCATCTCATCTCTTCAGCCAAGAATTGAGATGTAATCATGTATTTTCTACATACTGATCCTACTTAATCCTATGCCAATAAATGACCTCACCTCATACTTTCATATAGCCATTCAATACTATGGGAAAGAAGGTTGACCCGAGGGCATCCTATGCTGGAGTGCCTGAAGGCTTGACCTGTCCTTCCCCATGATCATCAACTGAAATCTAACTCAGGAAGAAGCAAAGTTGCTGTAATGTGGTGCTCTTACTCCTAACCTTCACAGAAACCCTGGAAGGATACTATGTCCTGCGATATCAAAAGTTGATGAAACATCTCCTAGGCAAGAACAGTTGCGCTGCTACCTTGAACTCCTGCCACAGATCCCCCACAAGAGGAACAGGGCCCTGTTTTGTCCTGTGCTCTTATCTGAATGCTGGTTTTTAGAAGACAGGGAGGCCAATCTCCAAGTCTGCCTCATATCTCTCCTCCCAAAACTCTGGGAACTCTGATGCATCTTCGCCTGGAGCAATAGCCAGTTGGTGCTGTTTTTTCTGCTGACACAAGTATTTCTTCTTGAATAGCAGGGACCTTGAAGATTTTGATTGTTTTTTTTCCTAAGCTAAGAAGAAATGCACTGATGTTAAGGAAATGATTCTATATACACTTCCCATGAGTATGCCCGGGTCAATGCCACAGAGCTTACTTCTGAGGAGAAGTGCACTGGACTGTAATATAAGGTTTGTTGCAAAGGGATATATCATCAATATTGTTTATTCGGTTTATTACTTTTTATCAAACCTCTTTATGGTTGAAACCTTAACCAATTTCTGCTTTTTTTTCTTCCCTGCCTCATTGAAATATCATTTTATTTAAAATTCTGCTAGGAATCACATTTGGCCTCCCTTGAAATTAGATGCAGTGGTGGATTAGAGTAGGATTTGTAGGCAAAAATCCAGGGGCCCCACTCAACAGAATAAGCAGGAGTGACTTGCCATATGTTTAGGTTTGTGCATAAAATATGTAACTATCCAAAGGAGAGTCCTTCTAATAAAAACAGGGACTAAGTGGTCTCTGAGGCTAGGTTCAAAAAGCAGACTAAACTCTTGGGACGCTTCCTACATGGTTTTCATTCAGAGTATTGAGTGAAGCACAGTTTTAGAGTCTGGAAAGATGGGGGCAGAGTTTATTTCTTTATAGCCATCTGATAGCTGCAGGGGCATGGCGGAGAGATAATTGCATTGCTGGGGAGATGGAACAAAAATGTGGCTCTTTTGAGAGATGTTAGCATTTCAGCGAATTAAGGAAAATAGAACTTAATGCACCTACTCTTTTATGTATTTGTATGAAAGAGAGTGAAAAAGGGGGGCTCAATTCTTTTATTGTTCAATAAATTATTGCATTATAATTAAATATTATTAGAGAATTTGTGTGGTGTAAGTGTTGGACTAGAAGCCAGGAGATCTAGGTTCAAATCCCTCCTCATTTACAAAAGCTCTAAGGGTGAATTTGAGCCAGTTGCTTTCTCTCAGCCCAACTCCCCTCAGAGGGAGAGAAATGAGGGGGTGAGGCAAGGCTATTTAATGAACTAGCCTGGGCCTGTCCCCAATATGTAGCCATTTAGCTTCCCTCTAATAAAATCTCTAATCATTAATAAAAGTAAGACCATTACCATCCAAGGTATGTGTTTTTATTTTATTTTATTTGGTTTGTCAATTGCTTACAAGATAATAGGTATGAGTAAAAACATAGTTATGAATACATGGATACATCTAAGAAAAATAAAAGAAACAATAGGACAGGGGTGATGTATTTGGAAGGATCCGCTTGCCTAGATGATGAGCTGCTGGCAGAGGTGGGACATTTATCCAAATGAACCAGTGTTTTGCTGCTTAGGAGAAGAAAGCTAATTCTGAATTCAGGGTCCATGCTCGATTAGAATAGTAGAGAAATTTCTACCTTTCTGAGAATTAGAGGAGGTCAGAGGAACGGCAGAATGTGAAGGAGCTGTGCTACTTAAATAGCACTATTGAAACGCTTTTCATATTGCAGTGCTTGAGGTTAGTGTGTGATGGGTGCTGTGCTGGTAGAATACCTGGCTGTTTTCATAATATTTTTGATTGAAGTTTAAAAATACAAAGATAAAAAGCTAATACATGCTAAGGATAATATTGAAAAGAGAAAAATAGAAAGTACAAAAAGGAAAAAACCAGGCAAGAGAAAAATATATTAAAAAGAAAGAAAATATAGAAAGAAATGACTTTTCCCTACATTAAGCCAGCTACAAACACTTTAACTCAACATCTTCTCTCATATTTCAACCAAAAATCTCTTCATCCCATATATCATCTTTTGTCTATTGGCAAATAATAAAGCCTCATCTTTCAATCTTAATCAGCAAAAGTCCATTAAGAATTATCAGAAATACACACACACACACACACACACTTTAACTAGCAAATCAATTTCATATATCTTTTCCTTACACCGTACCTTGTCATTTTCTCTAAAAATACAAAGAAAAACAATCTTCTTACAATGTCTTATCTTATTCTAAAAACGAATTTTTTAAAACCTCATCATTCAAACTTAATCAAGAAAAATCCATTAAGGGCTACTAGAAACAACAAATTAAAAATATTAATCTTTAATCCCTTCAAATGATGTCCCACAAATTAATTTGTTATCCTCTTCATCTCCTCTCAATTTTAATACCATAACTTATCACTTTCTCTACAAATTCAACAAAGTCTCTCCTTCCCATATCTTATATCTATAAACAAATCTTTAAAGCCTCATCATTCAGTCCTAGTCGAGAAAAGCCATTAACATCTGGCTATTTCTCAAGAGAAGAGCAATCCAGCACTTTGGGAGACGTACAACTTGGACTTGAGCCACCATCTGCTCTTGAATGAGAAGCTGCCCCCATTGGAGAGGGTGGAACAGAAGATGCCTCCTCCTTGGCATTAAGCTTTTCAGTAAATGACTTTAGTTTTCCCTGTTACTCAGACTAGCAGGCAAGTGGTTTTGAAATGTGTGGTGCTACAACACAAGGACGACAGGATTTTTATTTTAACAGATGCAGCAGAGTAAATATTTGTGGAATAAGATAGCTGTATGCTTAGATCTGTATACAAAAGCTAGCAATCATGTAAACAGAGCATGCAAAGAAAGGAACAGAAAGTGGGAGCAAAGGTAAAATGATCCAGCTGAGCAATTAAAGCAGTTCCAGAAAGAAATAAAAAATCCCTGATATTCTGACTGCACTTTTCCTGCCGACGGTCCCTTGCTAGTTCCAGCTCTTCAGGTCTTTTGATCATAGGATCCTAGTCAACGTTCAATAAGGAAAAGTCTGCTTGCTGTATTTGCTACTCCCAGGAGCCCATCCAAACTTGGGGTGGGGGTGGGGGATAAATTTTCAGCTGCATCTCCCATCCTAGATTCCCCTCACTGGAAAAGGAAAATAAGACTTAATCTTATTTACTGCTGCTAGCCAACCTACAAAACTTAGATTCACCATGGTACAATATGTCATGTAAATATATCTAATGCGTGTGGATAAGTGGGTGTAAACACAGCAGGGAATGGATTCAGCTCTGCCTTCCTCCACATTTCTGAAGTGCTTTAAAAACAGTTCCACACTTAGCAACCAGATTCAAAGGAAGACAATGGGATAGGAGCTTTGTAGTGCATTAGGAGCTTTGTGGTGCATTAGGAGCTTTGTGGTGCATTAGTAAAGGGGATCTGAGCAGTTGTAACTTCTGTGCCATGCTTGTTCTGCTGCCACAATATTGTTCTCTATGCCACTAATCCTTTTTAAAAGTTATATACAGCCCAGCTTGAAGCTTTTTTCTCCTGCCCTAGTCCATCTGCATGTACATTTTTCTCATCTCAGCATTCCAAAGAAATCCCATTGCTTCTCTCTTGCTGTGATATATTGTCTGCAGGATGTCCATTAACAGATGTCAAACTCCCTTCTGGGTCCTTGCTTGGATGCTTTCCATAACATTCCACAATCGTTTCACAACTCAGAATCCCACCCAATGAATATAATATTAAGAATCATAATTTTTCTGCTTGTCATACACATAAGAAAAAATTACAGTTTCATGATTCTGAGCAACTTTTTATTGAAAATGGAGTGGAGGTAGAAATACTCTAGGATAGCATCACTTGGTAAGTGGCCATGTAAATTGAATAAAATAAAATCAAAAGTCCTTATTAAGTAAATTGGTGATTTTTTTAAAGACATATTTCTTAGTTTTTCCCCATGCCAGTTCCAATGAAATCTTTGGAGTGGAACACAGAAAGTTATTTTATATCATAGATCCTCCTAATTTATCTATCTACATTGATCGGCAGCCATCTTCTAAAACAGCAGTCTCCAACATTTGTGGCTTAGCGCCTGGCTGGAGGGGGAGAGGGGAATAGGGCTACATGAGTGGCGGCCCATTACACATACAAGGATCAACTTGCACAAGGGGCAGGATGGTACAAGCACACATGCAGCTTGACTTGCATGAGTGGTGGGCCAGTGCACATGCACGCACAGCTCAACTTGTGCAAGTTGAGCTATATACATGTGAGAACGCATGCTGTCCCACTGCGCACACAAGTTGAATTGCCTGTGCGCATGTGTGTGCTGGCCCACTGTTTGTGCGGCCTGGTTCTTAATATACCATGGCCGGGTAGTAGGCCATGGCCTAGAGGTTGGACACCCCTGCTCTAAGATTTCAAACATGAATATTCTCCATCCCTGTGTGGAAGCGGAATGGGATAACTCACCACAGGATAACTCATTGCAGGACAGTCCAGGTGGGATAACTCAATGTGATAAATGTTATCTGCCACTGTTTCTTCGACCATTATTTCCATTGACAAAAATGGAAATAATGTAGAAGAAACAGTAGCAGATAACATGTTGAGTTATCCCATGTGGATTATCCCACAGCAAGTTGTTCCATGGTCAGTTGGCCATGGCAAGATGGCCACAGTGAGTAAATTTTCTGCAGTGAGATGGTGAGTTGTCCTAGACCCATGTGGAAATGGCAAGAAGAAGAGAACAATGAGCTGTTTTACGTTATGATCTTTTGTATCCTAAAACTTACTCAATATTTTCTCCCTTGTCATTCCATTAGCAGCACTTATTAAGGACTCAAACAATTGCTAATTAAGAGAAAACGTCCCTTTTGCTAGCTCCACTCGAAGAGCAGCTAGATTTTAGGATTTGAAGCTTGAAAATTATAATTTAATTTGGAATCCTTTAATTTTTTAATACACATAGGTCTCATAACCGCTGTTTCTGTAAAAGATGCTAGAAGAAACTTGGTTTCAAATTCTGGCTCCAAAATGGCTGCTGCTCAGGATACGAATAATACAGTAAACTTGCAATTTGAGTTAATAAATCATGCTTGAGAATGGTAAGATGGGTAAGTGTGCGTAGTTACCCAAACTGTTGAGCTTAGAATGCCATGCAAACATGGCTTTTGGCACCTGACATTGCCATCCTTTCTATGCCTTGTTTTAAAAAAAAAGCAATGGATCTGTCATTGTCCTTGTGCCTGTTGACCTGAAAACCGGAGAATAAGACAAAAGAAAGAAACTAGGAGGTGTGATGAGGAGAAGAATTCCTACCAATGGGACAACAGACTACCCAGAAGCTATGCTGAGTTGTACACTTCAAGAATGATAGGATTTGCTGGGGTTTCATATACCTTGCAGCAGAGCTAATAATATATTGACCCAGCTCCTGGAGTCTGCCAATCTCATGAGAACAGACAGAATTGGAGCTGATTCCACACTGCCACAAAAATTCCATGTGGAACTGCCTTTAGTTGTTTGCCAGTGTTTCCATCAAAGACATCAAACCATGCGGTTTTCTTCTAACTGTGACCTAGTTCACAGTTGTACTAAGCCATGATTTATTTAACCACAATTTATCGAATAAGCCACAATTGACTGGTCACATGCACCATACTAGGTTAATAGCTGCTGTTTACAAGCCAAGTGACTTGGTTCATAGAAAAAGCCAAAACAAGTGAATTGAGCCTGTATGCCATATAGTACAGAATACTGGGAACTTGGCCACAATTTCCTTTTGATATCAGAGCAGAAAGCATGCCCACTTTGTAACTAACTAGGCAAGAATCAGAGAAACCACAAATAATAAGTGGCCAATTAATTAGTGCTCTGTTTTAATTACAATTTGCATCTTTGGTCCAATAGCCCTTTGATACTGATACAGAAGATTTACACATTATATGGTTTTGGGCAATTGCTCTTGGATTATGCCATATGTACTTAATAATTAAGGCATGCATCCTACTGAAAATGGTAATGTTGCAAGTTGCAACCATCATATGGAATGAAAAAGACAGCAATAGCTATTATTCCCCCCACCACTTTAGTTTCTAAATGATATTGTTTTGTGGTGTCTTGAGTGTGGTGGAATGTCTAGCTAAGTCCAAAGGGGCCTGAGTTTAGAGTTGTTGAAGTACAGTAAATGTTGACACAACCTGGATCTCTCTCAGAATCCTTGAAGCCTTGTCTTGCCATTCCCAAGGTGAAGCAGTCAGACTGGCAAGGTTTTTGTAATATAGTGGATTAGCAACAAAATGAGACTCTTCATCTGTGGTTCTGGTTGCTTTTGTCTGACATTGAGCCAGTATTGATCCCTGGGGGCTACTTGGACAAGTCCCAGCAGTTTTCTTTGCAATCTTTTTGGAAGCAATTTGCCACTGCCTTCTTCTTAGGGCAGAAAGTGAATGTCCCAAAGTCACCCAGTTGGCTTTGTGCCTAAGACTGGACTAGAATTTACCCTCTCCCATTTTGTAGCTTGCTGCCTTAAACACTACACCAAAGTGGCTGTAGATTATATTGCTCTCTCTTTTTTCTTTTTCTTCAGGAAAACAGGATTTTAATTTTTGCCTATATTATAGCAGAAGAAGGAGGGAGGTACAAGATTTCCTCAGATTTTGCCTTAGAATTTGGGAACTGACTTGTAATTCTGGAATTTGAAGGACAGCTTAGATATGATCTAAGTGACAGTGAGTCAGTAAAAAAAAGACAGCAATTGCTACTACATTTGTTTTATGTGATTTAGGTCATCAACATTTCTTCCTCTATCTGCAGCAAATTTTAAAGATAACAAATAATGATCCATTTATTCCCTAAACAGCTGCCATTATTCCAGGGATAGGATCCTGCCTGTACATAGAATAATTATAAACTCTTAAAAGAAGACTGTAATAGTACCACATGGTAATTCTGGCCACAAGAAACATAGATTGCTACAGGTGTCACTCATGGTTACCAGCAGTTATAATTAATACCTTTTAATTAATTGGCATGGAAGAAAATAATTATTTTCTTTCTGTATGTCGTAAGTGAACTTACACATACCTGTAATAACTGGGTCCAGTTGGTTTTTATAATCAATTCCTAGTTTTTTTAAAAAAAAAGATGGACCTGCAATAAGTGGCCCCTAATGTTGAAAATATATACTGTCTGTATTGTTCTGTTCGGTAATTATTGCTATTTGTTATTAATTATTACAGTTGTGTTTTAACAGTCTCAATCCCATTGAAAATACAATGGTGTGCAAATTTGTCCTTGAGGGACTTTGCCAAGAGTAAAAAATCTCATTAAAGGGCTTGAGGTTGTTTTCTTTTTCTTTTTTTAAATAGATTAGGGTTTCTGCATTGTGTTTTTCTTCCTCCCTATTTGATTTGAATTAGTGAGATAATGAGCTCCCAGAGGGGTGAGATGCCGACAATTCCCAATCAAAGCACCAGAGAGGAATTAAAGAGAGAGAAAATGTTAAGGCACTCCTGTGCTCCAAAAAGATCTAAAGCATCACTTTAGGATATCGAACTAGTATTTCTTTTGGATCCAGTTGATTTTGGAATCAAGAATTCAGAATCCAGATCAATAAAATGAGTAGGGACTCTGTTGCAGGGCTTACTACAGATGGAAGCAAATGAAACACCCATATACATTGCCAGCTAAACTGAAGTAATACTAAGAATGCATTTATTAAAGCCAATCAAAAAGCCACAAATTAGCTAGCAGCATTGGTAGGCTTTCCTTCATTCCTAAAATTACATTAAACAACAAGAAGCAAAAGTGGGAAATATGGTAGAAAGACTGCAATATAAATAATATAGATATTAGAAATATAGAAAATACAATTTTTGAAGTAAGAACATGAGTCTGGTCTTTTTGAGATTATCATACCAAGGTACAGTGAACATGTTATAACTTGGTTCTAAATCTGCAAACATTTCACTGAAATAGTACAAAATAGTGGCTTTGAAATGACAACTTATCTCTTTTTGCAGTCAAGGTATTTTAATCCAATGTGACTACATTCATGCTTATGGCACTGATATCTATGGCTTCTGGTTTTTTTCTTGTCTCTTCGGTATTTATCAAATGTTATTGCTGATATAATTTCAATTGTATTATATTAACTATATAAATGACCTCCATTTCTGGCTGCCAGACTTGCAGCCAAATGAGAAAGGATAAGGAAGTAATGTAGCTTTTTTGTCCACATAAGCACCTGCTGATGTGGCATGGAATTTCAGCATATACAATTCTTGCCTTTGCTGGGTAAAAATCACAGAATAATCAGTCATTTTTTAAAACAAACTTTATTAAGAAATAGATAAAGATATCAAATGTAAAGTATAAAAAATAATATAAATGTAAAATATAAACAAACAAACAAAAATTAAAAAAGAAAAGTTAGGAGTGCGGAAAAAGAAAAAAATAGAAAAAGTAATTTGTGACTTTTTTTGGTACACATGCAAATATAAAATTCATTAACCTCTTAACTCTGAGATTAATAATAATACGTGGTGTTGCTATAATCATAAACAGTTCCAATTGTCAAATCTCAAAATTAAAAAAATTCCCCCAAAATTCATTTTTTTCAGTTTTAAGCAAAAAGTTCAAAAGTGATCTCCACATAGAAACATTGACAAAGTCTTTTCTTTGACCAAAGTAATTAATTTTGCCATCTCAGCTTATTCCATTAATTTCACAATTCACTTTTCCATTGAGGAAATTTGTAAGTACTTCCATCTTTGTGCTTACAAAAGTCTTCTTGCTGTTGTTGTACAAAACAACAAAAACCCATTTTCTTTCAATCTTATCCATCAAACCTAAAATATAAATCTCTGATTTCAGTTGTACAGTTAAGAATTATCTGAATTAAATTACATACATCTGATCCCAATATTTCTTAACTTTCTTACATATCCATCAAAGATAACAGAAGTACTTCCACGTTGGTTAAATTTCCAACATATATTTGACATTCCATTATACATATTTGATAATTTATCAGTTATTAAATACCAACTGTATATCATCTTACAAAAGTTATCTTTCAATTTATAATTCAATGAAAATTTCAGTCCTTTATCCCAAATATTCCCCCATTGATCAAACCTTGATTCAAAAAATTGCCCATTTAATCGTATAGTCTTAACAAAGTCATCTTCCGCATTTATATATCTTAGCAAAATGTGCTCATTATTAATACACAAATCAAACTCAAAGTCAATGATAAGGAAAGGAAACAATTCTGAAATGATAACCCCGATCCAACAGGGATTAATTAACTTCAACCCAATGTCAAAATGTAGCTGATGAGGAAGACAATACAGCCTGAAAATCCCATACAATTTTAAAAGAGATATATGATGGTGCACACAAACACTTTTACATTCACAGAATCATATAAAGAGTCTTAACATCAATTCGGACATCTAAGGTTTTTCTGCTAGGTTTTGAAGTTGTTATTCGAAGTCAGTAGCAGAACTACACATGAGATGTTTAGACATTGTCTGTTCCAGCTGAAAATGTCTCCTAGTTTTGGGCATAGCCAAAAGGCTAGATTAAATTGCTACCTCCACTTGTAGGAACTGGCAGAGAAGTATGGATAAAAAATTGGCTGTTCTCATCATTGACCCATTTTCTTCCTCAGTAATGAATCTGACAACTAGTACTGTCCTTACTGTTTTAGTGGGGGACAAATAAGGAAAGTGATTGATAGATAACTCTGGTTTCATTTCTCCTCCCACTATGCATCAGCTGCCAACAAGAAAAAACACCATCAATCGCTCTCCTGAGTGTTTGCATCATGGATATATTTTACTACACCATATATACCTGCTAGTTGGTGGAGTGCAGGCACCAGTATAATACTATGCAATGTAGTTTATAGATTAAAAATCTTAATTTGCATAGTACAGCATGAACTTGCCAAGAAAAATAGGTATTTGCACTTGTGGCATATTAACTTTACTTCCCACAGTGAATGTTAAACATGGCACAGGCGTGATAATGGTTGGAACCAAATGTACAGTACATTTTCTCTAGACTACTAAAAATGCAGATTAATCAAGATTATGATGAGTTGCCAAGTGATCCAGAGGCTCCTTTGGTGATGACCAGGGCCTATAGAAGATTGCAGTGTGGATTATAAAATACCAACTAAGGAAATGAAATTGAAAGCAGGCATGCTGTATGTTCATGAAACTTGAGAAAGGGGAAGTTATATTTGAATAAAGATGGCATAAACTTGTGAAGTGAATGTATAATGCAAAGAAATAAAGGCACGGGTTTAATTATGAATGAAACAGTTACAATGTATGTGGAAAATATGAATTGGCATCATCTAGATTAAACAGGGTGATTATGAAATTTGAAATCCGTAGGTTGGTGATAGTTGCATGTAACATTCCGATGAATGTTGATAATATTTACTAGTAGAGAGGAATGTGAGCAGGAACTCTGCTGGTTGGAGATGCTTGGACTGAACATTAGTTTTTCAACATGGAAACACCTATTGCATCTTGAATTAGGATTCTAACTACCCATAATGACCTATAGAACAGATTAGGCAACCTTCTTGGGGAAAGATTTATGCTGCTACAGAAGCTTAAAGAGATATGCAGTAAACTGATGAAATGGACATTCTTAGACCAGAGCTCTGCAGCTAACAAGTTCTTCATCATATCTGGGCATAATAGACTATTGGAGATCAATATGTAAGTAGCTGAAATAATTTAGAGATTAGCACTCCTTAGACCAAGTCTGCTATCTTGGGATTTGTGAGCTGTACTCTAAAATAAGTTTCCTATTTGCATTTTGTTGTGTTGCAAGCCACTTTGTGAAGTACCATAGAATATAACACTGATAGACAAATAAATAAATTATACATTTGAAAACATTGTCTTATAGCTAAGCAGAAGGCAGGATACAAATATTGTTTTCATTTTGGTTCTCTCTCTCTCTCTCTCTCTCTCCCCTACTTACCTACTCACCCACCATCTATCCATCCATCCATCCATCCATCCATCCATCCATCCATCCATCTCTATCAATCTCCTTAACCCCCATTTCCCTCTGGGCAGTGTTAATCCAGCAGGTTATTTTTTACACTGAATAAATCTTATGCATGATATTTCTCACAGTACATTATAATCAGAACTATGAACACTTTCCATTCAAATCTTTATTACTCCTGCATTTATTGGGCACAGATGGAAATAACTTTTATCTATCTACTTGTAACCTTAAGGTCATCTCTGAATCCTCTTAGTCATTTCTCACATCCAGGCAGATGACAATTGCTGCCGCTGCTGCTTTTTCAACATGTTTCCCAACCTGCTGTTTTCTTCTTTATAATTATCACTTAAACCTTACACTAAACCTCTCCACTTTCCCAGATTAGTGTAACCTTTATGTTGCTGCTCTGGTTTCTTGCCTCCAGTCAGTTCAGAACAATTCTGCTAAATCCATTGTTCTCATTTTTAAGACTCCGCTTTAGTATCTTGCCAATTTTCTATATCAACACCAAGCATCCAGTCCTTTCAATTTAAAGTTATTTAAAGCTTTCAGTTTCTTCACCTCAATTACATATCCAGGTTTTTCTTCTTTCTCTCAGCCAAACTCTTTCAGACTATCACTTTTTTTCCTTTCTGTAGTACTGTAGATTTGCTCTTGCATTCTCACCCTAGAAAGCAGGCACAGTAGGCACCCACAATTAACCTCATATAGAATTCCCAGGCTCCATTATGTTGCCACAGATAAACAACTGTTATTCTATGGAACAGCTGACAGCAGTGAAATTATCAACATAAGTGC
Source organism: Hydrophis major (assembly GCA_033807585.1). Lineage (NCBI taxonomy): Eukaryota > Metazoa > Chordata > Lepidosauria > Squamata > Elapidae > Hydrophis > Hydrophis major. Next base: position 164,507,969 of record CM066329.1, read on the forward strand.
TCTACCATATTGTTAGTTACAGGAATGGAGGGATCAAAAAGTCAAAATCGTGATCACGAATTTTTTCTCCCATGCCATTATTCTGCTAAACACCTAACTCCCACAGTACGGCATGGGTAAATATCTTTAGGCATAAGTATATTTACCCATGTAGTAGGGCTGTATTGCTATTATCCTTCCTACTACCTTCTCCAATTACTATAACTAATTTATGATTGATGACTTATCACTTTGTTGTTTGTGTATACACTGAGAGCTTATGCACTGTGTGTCCAATCACACTGGGCCAATAAAGAATATTCTACTCTATGGTGATCATCACTGCAGTCAGATCCTCCTTCTTTATGTGTTCAGTGTTGACAGGAGTACCAAACAAATTTGTCAGTTTGACCCATGATCTCTGTCTCCTGTCTTATATGTTCCTCATGGCCTTCTTTGATATCCCCCCTCCTTATATCCCCCACAATCGGCCCAATGTTTGCATGGTCTCCATAGGCTGGGGATAAGCCACAAAGATTAAAACACTGTTGTCAGAAAGGTGCTCACCCTGTCATATTCTCAGCAGAAAATCATCATACTAGGATGTGGGGTTTTTTTTTCAAAGTATCAATTGGCCAATATAATACAGGACTGCCTTTCCCTCTGCATTCAGTACTATTTGATGTCTCTTGGGTTTGGTCTCTCTTTGCCTTAAAAAGGTTTTTTTTTAATTTCTTCATTAAAGCTGAAGGTACTTAAACTAAAGGAATGAGATACTTGTTCTATATTAACATTCTCCAAATCCTGAACTCTGATTGGTCCGCACGGACCGCAAACTGATTGGCTGACTAAACAACTGTGATTGGTGCGCTAAGAGTCTACCGCGATTGGCCGAGCCAATCGCGGGAGATTCAAAGCGCTGTCATTGGCCGCCGAGCCGCTGACCAGCTCTATAAGAAAAGCCGCGCGGCTCACAGGTCCTGTACAGAACTGTATACTACAATAAAGAGCTGACTGTTCACTTTGGTCTCGCGTCTCTGTGGGAACCGATCTACCCAATCTAACAATACTATTATAAATTGATCGTGTCATCAAGATCCTAATCAATAATATTTTAGCCAAGATAGAAACATCAGTTGATCCATTTTGGTTGAAAATGCTTCTTGACTAGAGTCTAATAGCCTTCTGGCTTACATTGTATTCTCTTGCAGTAACATTAACTAGATGAAGCGTTTTTAGGAAGATATGTGATAGCTTTGGCTTGATAGGTGAAATACTAAGCACTATAATTTGGACACAATTGGCAATTGTATTGCTGATATTGTTGCATGATGCTTTTATCCTTACCAACAACAACAGGGGGAAACTGTTTGGAAACATGCATACATTTTTTTTAAAAAAGTCTGTGCCTGAAAGGATTGCACAGGAAAAGTCTATTTTTGAAATTTAGGCAAGATACATCCTATGCAAAGTATGTGAATTTCTCCAAGAATCCCAGGTGAATCTGAATTAATGCTTCCATTCCTCCGTTAACACTTATAAAATTGCAGACATTGCCTAAGGGAGCCATAGGAGTAGTCACCTAGCAAGATCATTGCTGATTTGAACCTTCTTATTTAAGTCAGAAGGAAAGAACAGATTGTACCGTACATACTTTTCTAATTTTTGCTGATGTTAAAGGGGAAAAAGTAGATAAATCTTGAGATACTGGAATAATCAGTAATTCCAATATTAAAATGTATCAAGTCCTGCTGATGCTGCCATATTTGAAAAAAAAAAAGGTCAGGCTAATAATTGAGACATCTTATTTTTCTCTGATCTTTATGCTAAGATCTTTTTTTAGCCCCTTTAGCCCAGGAAGGAGCAGGAAAAAGAGATTTTCCACTGATAGATATCAGTGGGAACTTGGTTTTGTTTCTTAAAATTTGCTAATTTCTCCAGGGAAAAGATAACTCAATAATAACCCCAATCCAGCCAATCAGAGGAAAATAAAGATTTCTCTTTAACCGAGAAACCCTCTTCTCTTTTCCTTTCATGTAGTTTTAATCTAAGAGAAGCTAACTCAGCTTCCATCACACACAAGCTAACATATACAGATAAATGTCCTTTCAAATTTTTTTTTAGTGAATTTAGCCTGTCTCTTGCCCTTGTATTTTAAGCTTGTTTTATCCACTTGTCATCCTATTCTTTTCCCAGAGTCAACCTAATGCATTGTGAAGATGCATTTAACCTAAGATCTATGTGTTAGCTTGCAAATAATTGTAACTACTGAATACTTTCTCCCATTTGCCATTACTCCAAATTGTATGTATAATAAATTATAAAGCTCCATTTTTGTGCTTGCTGAACACACAGCCCTGCGTAATAACCTTTGAATCTGTTCCTGTGGAAAATCATGCTTGTTACAACATCACTGTGATATTTCACTTATTCATGAGGCACTCAACCTGACATTCTAACCTGACTTCCTCACTATTCTGTTTTTTTCCCCAGGCTTATATGTTAATTGTAATGGATACACGTGATCATGTAATATATCCTATTTCTCCCATTATATTAAGCCATAGCATGATTTATTTATTAATATAGCACATTTATCAAACCTGTGTAACAGGTCATGGTGGTTAAAATAATGCATTAAACCCTAGCCTGGTATTACTATATATATGAACCAGATGGTGGATGCCTGATTGTAGGAGCTATTACAGTAACTTTAAAAAGGAACAGTGAGCAATGCTTTCTATATCAATCTATCTACAAATATTTAGGGTGAGGAGGAGATATAGAGAAGAAATAAATTGAGAGGAAAGGGAGCTGAAATCAAGTGAATGGGCAAGAGGAGAAGAAATGAGATGGATATAGGGATTCTGAATGTGGAAGAAAAGGTCATTATATTTGTAGTCTTAATGCTTCATAACATTTGGTATGAGGTGTAGTTCAAAGCTACACCCTGCAATAGCTTCACCTAATTCCTCCAGAACCATGCATTCAATATATGATTTCTCACAAAACAAACTAAATAAAAAAACAGCTGTGGTCAGAGTTCATATGTAATCACTTTATGTGATTTCTCAAACTTAAAATGCTATGGATAAGTAGCCTGAGCTCTGTTGTGTTCATGATGAGGAGCCGGCTAAGCAACAATTGCAATTAGAGGAAATATCACCATGGTGCTCCCCAGACCAAACAGGTGATATATTAGTGTGGGCACGACCATCCTATTTAGATCTTATCGAATAACTTACATTGAGCCCACTCGCTCCCTTTTTCTTTCTCTCTTTCACAATCAGCATTATGCATTTGTCATTTACCTTATTTAACTTAGATCTATTACACAGACAGAAGCCAGGAAAAGCACCAGGGGCAGACAAGATAGCTCCTTTTTGCTTAAAAGTCTGTGCCGACCAATTGCCCCCCCCCCATCTTCACCCGAATCTTTAATAGATCACTAGAGATGTGCTAAGTTCCTTCCTGGTTCAAATGTTCTACCAGCATCCCAGTGCCAAAGAAACCCTCCATCAAGGAACTGAATGACTACAGACCAGTTGCTCTAACATCTGTAGTTATGAAAATCTTTGAAAGGCTTGTGCTGTCCCACCTGCAAACCATCACAGATCTGCTGTTAGATCCCATGCAATTTGCATACTGAACAAATAGATTGACAGATGATGCTGTTAACATGGCTCTGCATTACATCCTAAAACACCTTGAATCTCCAAATACCTATGCAAGGGTCCTCTTTGTAGGGTCCTCTTTTCAGTTCAGCATTCAATACCATCATTCCAGATACTCTTCTAAGTAAATTAAACCAACTAGCGGTACCTGAACATGCTTGTGAGTTGATCATAAGCTTCCTAACAAACAGGAAGCAGCAGGTGAAGCTAGGCAGAATCACATCTGATACCTGTACAATCAGCACAGGACTCCCCCAAGGCTGTGTGCTTTCTCCACTTCTCCACTTCTCCCTATATACTGCATCTCAAACGATCCATCTGTTAAAATACTGAAGTTTGCTGATGGCACAACAGTGATTGGTCTCATTTGAGACAACAATGAATCTGCATACAGACAGGAGGTTATACAACTTGCCTCATGGTATAACCAGAACAATCTGGAACTTAACACACTCAAAACCGTAGAAATGGTGGTAGACTTTGGAAGAAACTCTGCCATGCTACCACCTCTTACAATACTAGGCAACACAGTATCAACAGTAGAGACCTTCAAATTTCTAGGTTCTACTTTTTCACATGACCTAAAATGGACACCTAACATCAAAAACATCATCAAAAAAGCACAACAAAGAATGTTCTTTCTGTGCCAACTCAGAAAGCTCAAACTGCCCAAGGAGCTGCTGATCACAGTTCTACAGATGAACTATTGAGTCTGTCATCTGCACCTCTATAACTGTCTGGTTTGGTTCTGCAACCCAACAGGACAGACACAGAGGATAATTAGAACTGCAGAAAAAACAATTACTACCCACCTGCCTTCAGTTGAGGACCTGTATACTGCATGAGTCAAAAAGAGGGCTGTGAAAATATTTACAGACCCCTCACATCCTGGACATAAACTGTTTCAACTCCTTCTCTCAAAACGATGCTATAGAGCACTGCACACTGGAACAACTAGACACAAGAACAGTTTTTTCCCAAAAGCCATCACTCTGCTAAACAAATAATTCCCTCAACACTGTTCAACTATTCACAAAGTGTACACTACTATTACTGTTAATCCTCTCATCGCTCCTTATCACCCATCCCCTCCCACTTGTGATTGTAGGACTGTAACTTTGTCACTTGTATCCTTACGATTTATATTGACTGTTTCCTAGTATGATTTGATTGCTGATTGTACCCTATGACTATCATTAAGTGTTGTACATTATTGCTGTGTTCAAGGACTAGCGGCAGTCCTCCCTCTGGTCCGCCGCCCACACGGGAGCGCCGATCGCTCCCATTAGCTGATGCCATTTGACAGCCGGCTATAAAAGGGAGCTGTCAAACGGCATCAGCTGTCGCCGCCAGCTGGCTGTCAGATAGCCTCGGCAGCCGCGGCGACCCTTTATTCGTTAAGAATAAAGCTTGTTAGCCTCAGCCTGGCTCCGTCTCTCTCTGTAACCGCCGCTCTACAACACTGGCAACGAGGGCGGGATGCAGCAAAGACGACCAGGCAAGACAATTGAGCCGAAGTCACAATAAGAAAGAGCTGAAGCCGCTACGAGCTGATCAAAGTCACTGCTGTTGAAGCTCTCCAAAGAGCGCAAACTTCAAAGCTCCCCAACTGAGGAGCTGAACGCCGCTGACAGGTGCAGCCAGAAACACTTTTCTAAAAGCGAAAACTCGAATTTTCCTCAGTTGAGGAAACCGACGCTGCCATTCCAATGGCCTCAAATCTGACATTCCCTCACTTCCAGCCAGGGGCAGAAACATGGGAATTATACATGAACAGATTCAAATGCTTTTTAAGTCCCATTGATTTGTCTGAAGCTACGGACTTGAGGAAAAGGTCCTATTTTTTAAGTTTCTGTGGGGCTACTGTTTTTGACACAGCCTCTACACTAGTGTCCCCACGTTCCATAAAGGCTATTCCCTGGGATGAGTTGAGGGAAATCTTGTCAAACCATTATTCCCCCAGACCCTCTCAGATAGCTAGGAGACTGGCTTTTAGGAGGAGAGTTCAAGCTGAAGGGGAAACTGTGAGTCAGTACATAGCAGCATTAAGATCAGCTGCCATACACTGTGGATTTAGGGATTACCTTGAGGACATGCTGCTTGACCAAATTGTGGGAGGAGTTAGGGACCTAAAGCTTCAGAGGCAGTTACTAGCTAAAAAAGATTTAACCCTAGCCTTAGCTATTGAGGAAGCTCAGGCTTCTGAGTTGTCAGAACTATCAGCAGCTGAAATTCAGGGAAACACCTCAAAGCAAGGGTAGGCTACAATCCACTATGATGAAGTCTCCCAAGAAGAAGAAGAAGAACCTCTGGAAGTAAACCGCCTCATACGTCCAAGACCCCCCCTAGGGCCACCTAAGAAAAACAACAGCCAGACAACCAAACAGCAAACCCCAGTGTATGAGCTGTGGGGGTAACCACCATAGATCAACTTGCAGGTTCAGAAACGTTATCTGTCTGAACTGCCAGAAGAGAGGGCACATAGCCAGGGTTTGCCAAGCCGAGCAGGCCTCAACTCAAAGACCTCAAGTTTCTGCCTCCTTCCAAAGGCAAGTGGAAAATTGCTACACTTGTTACAATGCAGACAATACCACCCCTAGGTCTAACAAAATAAGCATTTCTTTTTTATATAGAAGGCAAGCCGTGCCGGATGGAGGTAGACACCGGGTCAACCCTATCCATCGTCTTGTGGGCCACCCTGAAGAAGTTGCTGCCTTCGCTCTCAAAGAAGAAGCTGATCAACTGCCACCTGACTCTTCGAGACTACCAGGGGAAGACCATTCCAGTCCTGGGTAAGGGAAAATTCCTCATTCAATTCCAAAACTTTAGAGGTCACTTGCCACTGGTAGTTGTAGATGGTGCCCTTCCTAGCTTGCTAGGACTAGATTGGTTCCCTGCCCTAGGCCTTAACATTACAGGGATTCACTCTGTGGTAAATTCTGAGGTAGATGCCCTTTTTAGGGACTACTCTGATGTTTTCAGCAGTGAACTAGGTTGTTATTCAGGCACCCCCATATCTTTCGATGTGGGCCCACAAGCCAGCCCCATTCGTTTAAAACCTCAAAGGGTACCCTTCGCCATTTGGCCTAAATTGGATGCGGAATTAGACAAACTTATTAAACAAGGAGTACTGGAACAGGTAGATTTCGCCAAGTGGGAAACACCCATAGTCACCCCCTTAAAAAAATATGGCAGCGTGAGAATTTGCGCTGACTATAAAACGTCCCTCAACCGTTTCCTCCAAATTAGTGCATATCCAGTACCTGTAATCCAACACCTGCTCCACTCTTTTGAACCAGGCATAATTTTTGCAAAGTTAGACATGTCCCAGGCATACCAGCAATTTCCTGTGGACCAACACACTGCTGACCTACAAACTATAGTTACACACAGGGGCGCTTTTAGATGTAAACGTTTACAATTTGGAGTTAGCGTGGCCCCAGGCATTTTTCAATCGCTCATGGAAAGAATCCTCCAGGACCTATCGGAGGTGGTTCCATACTTCGATGATATTTTGGTTTCTGCCACCAACAAAACACAATTGTTACTCAGAGTGAGATCTGTCCTTGACAGGTTTAGGCAAAACGGGCTTAAATTGAAAAAAGACAAATGCACCATTGCCACCAAACAAGTAGACTTCCTTGATTATCGAATTGACGCTCGGGAATCCACCCCATAGAAAGTAAAGTTAGAGCTATTCACGAGGCACCCACATCCTCTAACAAAACTGAATTGCAGGCCTTTTTAGGACTCCTGAATTTTTATGCATCTTTCCTGCCTCACAAGGCCTCTGTAGCTGAACCGCTACATAGGCTCCTAGATAAGAAAGCCCCCTGGCACTGGGGACAGAGATAAGCCAACGCTTTCCAAGCAGTGAAGTCTCTTTTAACCTCAAACGCTGTGTTAATTCAGTTTAACCAAAACCTGCCCCTGGTGTTAGCCTCTGATGCCTCACCCTTTGGTATAGGAGCAGTATTGAGCCATAGGCTCCCCAATGGATCTGAGGCACCCATCGCCTATTTTTCAAGAACTTACTCTGCTGCAGAGAGGAACTATAGTCAGATCGATAAGGAGGCCTTAGCAGCTGTGGCTGCTGTAAAAAAATTTCACGAGTTTCTCTACGGCCATTGTTTTGAACTTGTAACGGATCACAAACCTCTATTGGGACTGTTAGCTGGTGATAAGCAAACCCCACAGGTGCCGAGAATGACCAGATGGACTCTGTTTCTGGCCGCTTACTCATACACACTGGTACATCGCCCGGGGAAGAACCTGTGCCATGCAGATGCCCTCAGCAGATGCCCCCTACCAACACCAATCGAGGACCCAGCTCCCATTCACGCAATCTTCGACTGCAATGAACTTGACCTGCCAGTCTCAGCTGGGGATATTGCTGCATACTCCAAGAGAGACCATGTTATTTCCCAAGTCCTGGACTGGGTGGGGAGGGGGTGGCCTGATATTCAGTTTGCCCCTGAATTCATGCCATTTAAAACCCGCAGGCAGGAGTTGTCCTCACTACAGGGCTGTCTGTTATGGGGGGAAAGGGTGGTCATACCACCCACCTTGCAAGAACCAGTTTTAAGGGCACTGCACAAGGGTCATCCTGGCATCGTAAGGATGAAGGCCTTGGCCCGCAGCTACATCTGGTGGCCTGGATTGGATGCCCGGATTGCCAACTGGGTTAACACATGCCAGCCCTGCCAGGCAACAAGAGCAGCCCCACCAGCAGCTGCCACAACCAAATGGGAAGATACGGGGACCCCTTGGGCCAGGCTGCATATTGACCTGGCTGGTCCCATGCAGGGGAGGACATTTTTGGTTGTTGTAGACTCATTCTCCAAATGGACTGAAGTAGCCTTGTTACCCTCCACCACAACACTGGCTGTCACAAGGGCCTTGACCAAACTATTTGTTACACATGGACTTCTGACACCCTAGTCTCAGATAATGGCCCCCAATTCAGTTCTAATGAGTTCACCATCTTCGCAGCCAACCTGGGCATCAGACACGCTCTCACAGCTCCCTTTCACTCTGCAAGCAATGGAATGGCAGAAAGGGCTGTTAGGTCTGCCAAGGAAGTTTTGGCCAAGCTGGGCCTAGCAGACTGGCACTCAAAACTGTCCACTTACTTACTCACGCAACACACTACTCCATCACCAACAAGTCCCCTGCTGAACTTTTGATGGGCAGATGCCTCAGAACCACCTTGCACAGGTTGCACCCCCACTACGCTCCTAGCACACCACTGGCTTCTGACAGCCATGCCAGGGAATTCACCCTGCAAGACCTGGTTTATGCCAGGAACTATGCAGGGAAACCCTTATGGCTGCCAGGGCAGATAGTTTCTATTACAGGGCCCAGGTCATACAGAGTCTTCCTGGGAGACGGTCGAATTTGGAGAAGGCACGTGGACCAGCTAAGGAGATGCCGGAACATGCCTGCCACCGAAATCCCGGTCAACCAGCCACCGGACAACCCAGTCTACTCACCACCTGCTGCAGCCAACCCACTGAAGGGCCTGGTCTACCAGCCGCCCGACAACCCAACCAACCAACCGCCATGAGAGGACTCACCTGAGCAGCAGTTGGACAGCAGGTCTAGGATGGCCGACGACCCTCTACAGGCTCCTGTCACCGCCCGGGAAGAACAGGACTCGGTAGCAGCCGACAAGCCCCTGGAACTCCGAAGATCAGGCCGCGAGTGAAAGCGGCCGTCCCGGCTACAGGACTATGCATGCTCGTGGCCAGGGGGAAGGAGTGCTGTGTTCAAGGACTAGCAGCAGTCCTCCCTCTGGTCCGCCGCCCACACGGGAGCCCTGATCGCTCCCATTGGCTGATGCCATTTGACAGCCGGCTATAAAAGGGAGCTGTCAAACGGCATCAGCTGTCGCCGCCAGCTGGCTGTCAGATAGCCTCAGCAGCTACGGTGACCCTTTATTCGTTAAGAATTAAGTTTGTTAGCCTCAGCCTGGCTCCATCTCTCTCTGTAACCGCCGCTCTACAACAGTTATTATCCTTGATTCTTAACAAATGTACCTTTTATGTATACTGAGAGTATTTACACCAAGACAAATTCCTTGTGTGTCCAATCACACTTGGCCAATAAAGTATTCTATCTACCTACCTTCTGTTCTGAATTTGGCACCTGTGCCCCTGCACTGGGAGATTAGGGACTTTGCCTAATTCTGAGAGTTACTGGACTCTGAACACTGTGGTTATTTTCCCAGAGATGATGGGACAATGTTTATTCAAGGTAAATAGTGTTAAGTCTGGAGCATGGGTGCGAATGATGGAGACAAGCCGGTAGAAACAGTGAACTTCAAACTCTTTATTTACATATTGTGACAGCTCAAACTGGAGGCTGCTATAGCCTTCCTTATATAGGCAACTTATTAACTATTCAACCAATAGCAACCCTGGAGCGCCAGCTCCGTTAACCAATGGGAATGGCCTGTTAATGGACAATCAGATGCTCCTGAACGGACCAATCCGATCCTGCCATTAGCAGCCAATCAGAAGTGCAGGGCCAGAACCCTGCACTTGACTTCAAGCTCGATAACTTTATTGGTATTATTCATTCACAACAAATAGTACCAAGAGGCTGGAGTTTGTGATATATTCTGATTTTTTTTCCTCTTGGTCTACATATCATCTTGTTAACTCCCTTCTCTAAGCCTTAATCTTATGCAAATCCAACCTGCACATGTTCTCAAGTAAAGCCAGCTGTTCCCCAATATCTTAGATTTCAACTCCTTTTTTCTCTTACATTGTTGTTCCTTTGATGTTCTGTTCATTTATTAACACACTTCTAATTTGATATCTACAGAAATTCCAGATTAGTTCAGGTCTGGTCTTCCTGGCTAGTTCCATCCACTAAGGATTACTCATGATTGATCATACTCCACATTTCTTGCTTAGAAATAGGATGTTTTCTAGAACTCCATGTTCTAACAATTTAAGCATTTCAGTCACGTATGTAGTTTATGTAGTTTAGTTGCCCCTGAATTTATTTCACCTACTGTTTTGTTCATGGCTCCTGTCACTAAGTGATCGGTGTTGCATGACTTGGATGATTCTATGAAGGACAGGCGAAAACATAATTTGGTATCTGAAAAAGGCAACTAGGGCGATCCCAATGAGCATGGAAGTACAGTTTCTACTTGCTTCAGAAAGTCATTGAAAACTTGGCCTTTCTCTTGGGCCTTGGAGCAAAATAGCAGTGGAGCCAATCTAGGATGTTTTAGTATTTTTCAGTGTTTGATTTTTGGATGCTTATGATCTGTTTCTTTTTATTGTTTGTTTATTTCAATTTAAACCATCCAAAGTCATTTGGAGTCAAAGAGCCTTTAAATTGGAAAGCAGAAAGTGGATAGGTAGGCAGGCAGGGAGGCAGGGAGGAAGGAAGAAAAGAAATTTGGGTTCTGCTTTGGGTAGCAAAATTCTCTCTCAGAGTGATATCATAATAAGGGGATAGCATTATCAGTCAAAATTGGAAGACCATTTCTGGATCAGTTGCAGCTCCTAGACATTTTTCTTTTATACATAACTGCTAGCAAAAATGATAAAGGAGAGTTTTAAATGGCAGGCAGAATTAGTTTGGTGACATTTAGTATTGTATGTGTAATAAGCCCAAACATTTGAAACATTCTGGTATGGGAAAGCCTTACCCTTTTCCTCTATTTTGCCACATTGTATGAACAAATATTAGAAATAAAGTGGCAAGCTGATATTTGAGAGCCATTTATTATATTTATATGAAAGAAAGATTATTCTCTACCTATACTTTAAAGTTTCTGACAATAAAGTCAATGGGGTAATGAATCTTTCTCTGCTTTATCTTCTGATAATGAGTAGTCATCTTACACCTTGGATGATTTTCCTTTTAAGTAAATATGACATTTATTTATTATTATTTTTATAAACATTTTTGGTGCAAAATTGGTGTAATCTTGTAGCTAGCCATTTAGTGTACTGGTGTCTTGGCACGAAGACACCTAGTGCTCAAAGATACTAGTATGAGGCCATTTCAGTGATGGAGGCATGGAAGATCTAACATGGTTGTTTGCTTGCATTGAAGATGTTACTTAGGCTGATAGTAAAACATCTACAAGAAAGACAGTCTAGCTCTGAGAGCACCTAGGACTACACAGTTCAAACTTGAGCTACATATATTCTCTTCTATTAGTATTTGTTAAGTTTGAGAATGGGTGAGGAGGAATGGAGACAAGCCTCTGAATGGTGAACTTCAGCTCTTTATTTACATAGTGACTTCTCAATCAAACAACAATAACCCTCGCCTTTTATAGGCAACCCTTGTAACATTTTAACCAATAACAGGCTAGGAACGCTAGCTTTTATGACCAATAGGAACTCTCTGTTAAGGGCCAATCGGATTCCCCAGAATGGGCCAATCTGGTACGGCCACTTAACAGCCAATCAGAAGTGCAGGGCCAGAACCCTGCACTTACTCCAAGCTCACACTTTATTACTTATATACATACACAGCACCCCTTCCCCCTGGTTCCTTAGTCCAAGTCATAGTCCCTTAAATAGGACGGTTGTTTTTTCAGTCTTTTGGATTTCCTTTGTATTGGCTGGTTGCAATCCAGCTGAGGTAGGTCGTCGCTCGGTGGTGGGGCTGCCTCTGGTTCAGAGTTCACTTCCAAGTCATTGCCCACATTTTCCGCAATTCCCTGAGGCGCAAATGTTTCTCCCTCCAGCTCTTCTTCTTGAGTTACATTTAAATCGTCGTTTCCTTCGAGCGGGTTCTCTAGGATTTCCATATCTTCCATACCTCCCCCCCCTCAGTTTGGTCGTAGGGGAGTTGCGGACTGGCTGCTGCAAGTTGTGACCGTAATTGGTCGATATGCCGTTTCCAAAATTTATTGTCAAGGCATTGCACAAGGTAGCATCTGGGGCCGGTTACACATACTACTGTCGCTTTCACCCACAACGGGTCGCCCGATAAGTTCTTTGCATACACGAGGTCTCCTACCTGGAAGGTGCAACAGCGGCCGCTGGATCCTAGTGGTTTCTCCGGTTCATAAGCAGGGTGCAACCGGTCGAGGTGGGAGTGGAGCCTTCGTCCCATAAGCAGTTCGGCGGGAGTTCTGCCAGTGACGCTATGTGGGGTGATGTGTTGCAAGAAGAGGATTTGATTGACCTTGTCGTCAATGTTGTCGTAGTCTACTTTTTGCAAGGTTCTCTTCACAAATTGGACTATGCGTTCTGCTCGGCCATTGGTCGCAGGATGTGCAGGCGAGGTGAGCGCATGGTGGATGCCGCGATCAGCGAGATACTGCTCGAACACTAGTGCAGTAAACTGTGGCCCGTTATCAGACACCAGGACGTCTGGTAGTCCATGGGTTGCAAAGAGTCTGTTGAGAACCTTGATGACTGCCTCAGAGGTCGTAGTCATCATACGATGAATTTCGAGCCAATTTGAGTAGGCATCGACTGTAAGCAGAAAGGTGTGGCCCGTGGTTGGTCCCGCGAAATCCAGGTGAATTCGGGACCAGGGTCCGCGAGGTGTCTCCCATTCAGTAGACATGGCTTTTGGTGGGGCGTTGCTGACTTCTTGGCACCAGGGGCAAGCTTTAACCCACTGTTCGATTTGCTTGTCAATGCCTGGCCACCATGCATAGCTTCGTGCAAGTGCTTTCATTCGCACAATGCCGGGGTGGCCCTCATGCAACGTTCTCAGCAACGTTTTACGGAGCCGCTCTGGGATAACGACTCTATCGCCCCAGATGATACAGCCCTTCTGGGAGAAAAGTTCAGTCTGCCTAGACTTAAAAGGTGTGAAGTCATCTGATACTTGGTCCAATGGCCATCCGCGTTCTACCCAACTCAGGACTCGTGCTAGGGTGTGGTCGCGCTTGGTTTCTCTCGTGATGTCTTGAGCAGTCAGTGGCAGCGAATTGAGTGCCTCGATTTGCAACGTGGTTACCGTTGGTGCCGGATCGTCGAGAGTCTCTGGAAGCCCTGCTCGGCTCAATGCATCGGCATGGGGAATGGCCTTCCCCGGCTGATATTGCAACCGATAATTATAAGCAGCTAAGAATTCTGACCATCGGGTCATCCTAGGGGATAATATGTAGGGAGTTGGCTTATCCCCGGCTATTATCCCTAGCAATGGTTTGTGGTCATTCACAATGGTAAAAACCCTCCCATACACGTATTCGTGAAATCTTTTCACAGCTGAGACGATTGCGAGGGCTTCTTTATCAATTTGTCCATAGTTCCGCTCTGTTTTCGAAAGAGTCTTTGAAAAATATGCAACAGGGGCTTCGTTCCCATTAGGCAGCACGTGGCTCAAAATGGCGCCCACCCCAAAAGGCGATGCATCGCAGGTTATAACTAACGGCAAGGTCTCATTGTACTGCAAGAGTACAGAATCAGATGTGAGCAGTTTTTTAACATTTCAGAATGTCTGTTCTTCTCGGTGACCCCATAACCACATTGCTTTTTTATCTAACAATCAGTGTAACGGTTCAGCGACGGTTGCTTTGTGCAGTAAAAATACATTATAGAAATTGATGAGGCCTAGGAACGCCTGGAGATCAGCCTTGTTCCGTGGCCTGGGAGCGTTTTTGATCGCTTTTAATTTAGTTTACTTTGGGTAGGGTGAATACCCTGGCTATCAATCAGGTACCCCAGAAACTCAACACTGTCAGTACATAATTTACATTTGTTTTTTTTAACCCTAAGAATTATAAAAATAAAAATCTTGGAATTTTTTTAGGACTAATTTTAACCGGTCTTGTAAAACCTTTTTTCTAGGGGCTGCTATTAAAACATCATCAAAATAAGGGACCACGCCCTTAATTCCTTGCAATAACCTTTCCATAAGACTCTGGAAGATCCCTGGGGCTACACCAACTCTGAATTGCAGCCGGGTACATTTAAAGGCACTGCGGTGCGTCACAATAGTTTGGGCCTGTGCCGTTTTTTCATCCACTGGTAATTGTTGATATGCTTGAGCTAAATCCAATTTAACAAAAACTTTCCCGCCCCCCAGGGAATGGAGGAGGTGCTGCACCACCGGGACTGGATATGCGTTCTGCTGCAGGGCGTGGTTCAAGGTGGCCCGGTAGTCCCCACAAATTCGGATTGACCCGTCTGGCTTGATGGGTGTTACAATAGGGGTTTCCCAAGGGGAATGATCGATGGGCTTCAACACCCCCTGAGCTATCAGTTTGTCGAGTTTGTCGATTTTCGGTTTTAAAGTGAACGGAACTCGACGGGGTTTCAAACGAATGGGAGCTATTTTTGGATCTAAGCTGAATGAGATCGGGGTCCCTTTGTACTCGCCTAAGCTGTCCACGAAGACGTCCCCGAACTCAGATATAAGGTCTTCCTCCCAGTCACAGCCACTGACTCGGTTTACGCTGGCCACTTTAATGCCGAGTGGCGTGAACCATTAGAGGCCCAGTAGGCTAGGCCTATCTCTATCAATGACCGTTAAAGGTAAGTACACTGTGTGCTTGTTGAAGGAGACTTGGACTCGGCAGGACCCGACGACGGGGATTCGATTCCCCTGGTAGTCCTTGAGGATGAGGTGTTGGAACCGTAGATCTTGGCGTTGAATTGTGGGGATGAGTTGCTTGAGTGTCTTCCACGACACCATCGATAGGGACGATCCCGAATCGACCTCCATGTGGCAAGGCTAGTTCTCGATGGCTATCGTGACTCAGATTTTCTTAGTGT
The DNA here is from genome assembly GCA_033807585.1 of Hydrophis major. Classification (NCBI taxonomy): domain Eukaryota; kingdom Metazoa; phylum Chordata; class Lepidosauria; order Squamata; family Elapidae; genus Hydrophis; species Hydrophis major. Next base: position 164,523,333 of record CM066329.1, read on the forward strand.
CCAAGGCTTGACCGATAGTGATAGTATGGTGAACCTCTTCTCTCTGCAAAGCTCGATTTCTGTAGGAGTGGTTTACTGGCTCTCGCCGTACAGGACAGTTTCCTGTCGATTGGCGATAGTTAGCCCCTTTTGAGGCCTGGCTAGGTCCTGGCAAGCTGCGGCAGACCTATCTGATGTGACCTCGTTTCCCGCACTCGTGGCAGAGTGCATCGCGGAATTTGCATTCGGATCTGGCATGGTTGGCTCCACAACCAGCACAAGAGCGTAAGGGCTTTGGGTGAGGGTCCCGATCGGACCGCAGTCGATGGACCCCTTCTTCGTCGCTGTCTGACGACAAAGAGAGGTTCTTGTGGTGCGTTGTTGCCAGCTGAACTAGGTGAGATTTCGCTGGCCGGTGGTGGTACCGGAGTGCGGTTCCGCCGTAGTTGTGCAGCCGACTTCTTGGTCGCCTCTGCTGCCGTGGCTTCGGTGATGGCGTCGGCAAGGCTGATGTCTCCTTTTGCCATCAGCTTGCTTTGCACGCCTGGTGCATCTAATCCCAGGACTAAGCGATCTCGTAGTGCCTGTTCTAAGTCAGCGAATTCGCAGAGGCCTCCCAAATTTCGGAGGTCTGCTATGAAGTCGGCCACGCTTTCTCCCTTTCGCTGGTTCCTCTGGAAAAACTCGTGCCGTCTCACCAGCATAGGCACAGTTGGGGCGTAGTGACCCCGCTTTATTACTTATATACATACACAACAGTATTGATAGATTAGTTACTTCCTCTATGTTCATAAAATGGAATATTTGTGATTGAAAAGATGAACTGCTTTGTTTGGAGCAAGAAAGGTTTCAGAAGTAAAACAAAAGACACTAATTAAAAAACATTTCTCAGTAGCTTCTTTTTGCTTGATTTCACTATAATAAGCAGGTTTCACACTTGTTTGGTTACTCTATTACACAAAAATGCATTAGAATTTTTTTTCCAGAATCTTGGCTAGTGGTTATCAGCAAACATCTTGGCACAATCTGCTGATCCATCCTGTTTGGCTCTTGCAAATGGAGGAACTAAATTATTCAGGAGCCTGGTTAAAAACAAATCTGGATCTTGGCATATTGCCAAAAAAAACCCTACTGTAAATTATGGCTTCAAATGAGGTTAATTAAAAGAGGAAGCAACAAGAAGCCCAGCATGGCTATACCACTAAACTTTTGAGATATTTTAGGTATTGTGATTGCTCCTATTTATGGGGAAGCCAATGTTGTATAACCTGTGGATCAACAAAGACATTTGAGAGATAGGGGTAGGTTTTCCATAGCACGTTTTCAATATACAACTCCAGTGACTCTGCAAAAACTACAACACATTTAGACAGCCCAAGCAATTGAATAACATTATAAGGAGCCATTACGATATATTTCTAGGCCCACCATAGGCATGAAAGCCAGCTGGATGACTCTGGGCTAGTCACTCTCTGTCAGTCCAACCATCACACAGGGCGTTTGTTGTGCAGAATATATGAGGAGGAAGGAATATTAGATATGTTCACCACTTTTGGCATCTTATTGCCTGTTTTTTTCTAGGCTAGTGAAAGGTTTGCCAATGGACCAAATAATTTGATTGGCCTAAAATATTATACAGTAGAACCTCTGGTCACGAACAGTTCTGACCAGAACCAAATCAGGTTCAACCAAAAAATTCACAAAATTTTTGAATATGGTCACAAACACATATTTGGATGGTGATCAAACATATCCGTGACCGATTTCCCCTTCTGCACCATTTTTTTTAATAGCGCCAAATTTCCTGTTGTTTGTTTACAAACAACAGCAATCCGTGTGTGGCCACTGCATTAATTTTGCAATTAACCATGGCCTCTAATCAAGTGAGGAGTGGTAATGTTGGTGAGAAGAAGGTTTTGAAGAAAATTGAAATCGAAGTGAAGAAGGAAATTATTGAAAAGTATGAGCATGATGTACGTGTTACTGATCTTGCTGCAGAGCACAAGAAATCAAAGTCTACAATCTCGACTATCTTGGAACTGACAACGGATGAACCCCTTGCACTCCAGAATGAGCAGCACAAGGTGCTCACTGAGGAGCAGTCATTGGAGTTAGAAGATGAAAGGGAGGTGATTAAAAGTGATGTGTTGAAAGACGTCATAGGAAAATGGAACGAGTGCCAGAATTTATTTGAAAAGCACCACCCCGACAAAACTCTTACGAATAGAGTGTTGAACATGACGAACGATCATGTCATCTCTCATTTCTGTAAAGTTTTGATGTGCAGGAAAAAAAAAAAGTCACGTTAGATCAGTTTTTGGTGATTGTTGGTTCACCAGCTAAACGGATTAAAAAAACAAGAAACCCCAGAAATTCCTGAAGACAATGAAATCGCAGGAGAGAAAACACCTGAAGGAGAACGTCCTTCCATCAAGAAGGTGGACTCTCCCTCAACATAATAACCTCTCTCTCTCTCTCAGAATTGACTGACTGAACAGTTTCTCTGTTGTTCAAGGTTTTCTCAGTGTTATTAAAGGATTTTACATTTTACTATTACATTGTGCAATAGAACTCACAGTGTAATAGTTACAGAATAACAGAGCTGGAAGAAAACTTGGGAGTCTTCCCGTCCAACCTTCTGCTTAAACCGGAGGAGCCATTGGACAAAATTGGTATTGGTATTAAATTGGTATAATAAGAACCAATTGTCTTTAGAAAAAGGCTTTCCCTCTCTCATACAAATATATTCTCAGCTTGAAAGAATCAGAGTTTGCAAAACTCTCAGTGAAAGAGTTACTAGGAGCCCCACCAATACAAGAGCTCAGTATTTAAGAGTACTTAAATGCAAAAAGGAAATATTAATTGTGTTCTGAACTAGCAGGCTTGAAAGCCTGCAAAGAGGATTGGTCCGCTTACAGCGGGTTGTGATTGGTTACTCCAGACTGATCCAATTGGCTGCTAAAAGGGCTGCCGTGATTGGGTGAACCAAGCGCGGCAAGCTCAAACCACTGTCATTGGCCGTTTAGCCGCAGCCAGCTCTATAAAAGGAGCTGCTGTGGCTAGGAGCATTCACTCAGATCAGAAGTCACTAATAAAGAGCTGTAATCACTTTCTGAATCTTGTCTCCATTCTTGGACCCATCCTTCCAGATATAACACTGGCGACGAGGATGGGATTCGGAGACAGCAGAGCTGACTGAGCACTCACTAACAACCAACAGAGCACATGGCTGACAGCACGCAGACATTGGCAGAATGGCCAGTGGCGCTATACCACCCATCCTGTTCGATCCAGCCAGCAAAGATTGGGACTCATACATGGACAGGTTTCAAATGTTCCTAGAGTCCAACAATCTGAAGGATGCCACTCCTAGCAAGAAATGAGCAGTTTTCCTGACGCATTGCGGACCCACCGTTTTTAAAATGGCCAAAGCGCTCGCAAAGCCGGCTGAGGTCAAAACGATGGACTGGGATACCCTTGCTCCCATCCTTCGCAACCACTACGCCCCGGCAGTACTGACTCTCATCCGCAGACACGAATTTTACCAAAGGGATCAATGCAAAAGTGAGAGCATCGGGGATTTTGTAACTGACATAAGGAATTTAGGCGGCCTGTTTGGCTTCACAAATCTAGAAGAAGCCATGAGGGATCGAGTTGTCCTTGGCCTAAGAGACCCCACGGTCCAAAGTAAAATTATGGCCAAGGGAGACATCTCCCTCGCAGATGCCATAGCTGATTCCACTGCAGCTGAAGCCACCCGCAAATCAGCAGCACGGATGCGCTGGACAAATGGGGCCAGCCGCCAAACCACCAATGATACAGCATCGCCATCAGAGAAATACACGTTGGCCACCCATCATGAAGATATCGAATCCTCATCAGATAGTGAAGAGGAAGAAGTCCACAGACTCAGGTCAGAGCATGAACAACGAGACCAGCGGGGTCGTAAATCAAATTTCCAATGTGCCGGATGTGGTGGAAACCACGCATGATCCGAATGCAGATTCCTAGATGCCATCTGTTGTTTTTGTGAGAGAAGAGGGCATATTGCTAAAGTATGCTGAAACAAAAGAGGATTCAGTCCCAAACAGAAGGAAAACAGCCTCCGACAAACAGAGGGCAACCCCACCACTAATCGGGACCGCCCAAACAACCAGTGGAGCCAGTACAACAGAAATCGAAAATTTACTGGCGCACCCAGACCATCACCATCGGCCACGCTTCATCTTTAGACACCAGAAAAATCCGTGTAGAGTTCAACATTGAAAATCGACCAGGCATCATGGAAGTGGATTCCGGGTCTTCCCTATCCATGGTCTCCTGGAAAACCCTGAAGCAGCTGATTCCCAACATCCGCCGCCAGGACCTCAGCACTCAGAGACTTATATTAAAGGACTACCAGGGCAACCAGATTCCGGTCGTTGGTTCCAGTCATTTCCAGGTCTCCTTCAAGAACCACACCACAATACTACCTCTCACCATCGTTGACAGAGACCGACCCAGCCTACTGGGTCTACAGTGGTTCACACCATTAGGAATCGAAATGGCAGGCATCAATCAGACTGTAAACGAAGACTGGGAAGCGGCCCTCATCCAGGATTTCCAAGAAGTCTTCAGTGAACAGCTAGGCAAGTACAAGGAGTCCCCTATCTCCTTTAATCTCCGCCCCGATATCGCACCCATTCGCCTAAAACCACGCCGTGTCCCTTTTGCTCTCAAACCAAAAATTGACGAGCAACTGGACAAACTAATTGCACAAGGCATGTTAGAACCCATTGATCACGCCTGAAGGGAGACCCCAATTGTAACCCCCATATAGCCTGATGGATCTTTGAGAATTTGTGGGGACTACAAGGCCACCCTAAACCATGCTTTACAGCAGAGCACCTATCTGGTACCCGTGGTCCAGCACCTCCTTCACTCATTTGGGGGTGGCAGAATATTTGCAAAGCTTGACCTGTCCCAAGCTTATCAACAGCTACCAGTAGATGCTGAAACTGCTGAAGCCCAAACCATAGTTACGTACAGAGGCGCGTTCAAGTGTAACAAACTCCAGTTTGGAGTAAGCGTTGCCCCGGGCATTTTCCAAAGTCTGATGGAAAGATTGTTACAGGGCATTAAAGGGGTTGTGCCCTACTTCGACGACGTGTTAATAGCTGCCCCAACAATGAATCAGTTAGAACAACGACTGAGAACAATCCTCCAAAAGTTCAAAGACGCTGGCCTCAAAGTAAAGAAGGAAAAGTGCCAGTTATGCACTGAAAGGGTTGAATTTCTTGGTTACCTCCTTGACAAACAAGGAATTCAACCTACAGAAAAGAAATTGGCTGCCATCAAAAATGCCCCGAGACCACAAAACAAAACAGACCTTCAAGCCTTCCTGGGACTCATTAACTTTTATAACATCTTCCTACCCCAGAAGGCTACCGTTGCTGAACCCCTTCATAGACTCCTCAATAAAAAGGCTTCCTGGATTTGGGGATGATGGGAGGAGCATGCCTTTCAACAAGTAAAGGACCTTTTAACTTCAGATGCAGTGCTCATCCAATATAATGAAACACTTCCTTTAACTGTGACTTGAGACGCCTCACCATTCGGAGTAGGAGCCATCCTGAGCCACGTCTTACCAAATGGCACAGATTGCATTTTTTTCAAGAACTTTGTCAAAAACAGAAAGGAACTATAGTCACCTAAACAAGGAAGCCCTCATCATCGTATCTGCAATCAAAAGGTTCCACAAGTATGTGTATGGAAGATCATTTTCCATCATCACAGATCATAAACCATTACTTGGCATCTTGGCTGGCGACAAACCTTCTCCATATATTCTATCCCCTAGAATGACATAATGGTCAGAGTTCCTAGCCGCCTACGACTACCAATTGAGGCATTGCCCGGGAAAACCATTCCCCATGCAGATGCTTTGAGCCGCTCTCCATTGCCAGATTTCCAAGATGACCCAGCTCCCACACTCTCAACACTACAAATTGAGACACTTCCCTCACCGCCACTGACAGCTCAAGACATTGCATAGGAAACCAAAAAAGACTCATGCTTGGCACGAGTTCTTGGCTGGGTGGAGAGGGGATGGCCACAAATCAAACCCAACAAAACCTTTAAACCCTTCAAGAACAGGCAGACAGAACTCTTCTCACAGAAGGGGTTTGTATGGTGGGGAGATCGAGTGGTTATACCACCAAAACTACAAAAAAAAGTTCTACAATTACTACATGATGGGCACCCGGCCATCGTACGCATGAAAGCGCTGGCGAGGAGCTACGCCTGGTGGCCAGATATGGACAAACAAATTGAAACCTGGGTCGCCACCTGTAGCAAGTGCCAAGAGACACACTCAGCCCCACCGAAAGCCTCACCAGCCGAATGGGAAACGCCCTGGTCGCGTATCCATATCGATTTTGCAGGACCTACAAAAGGGCATACCTTCCTAATAACAGTAGATGCATACTCGAACTGGTTTGAGGTTAACAAGATGAAGATTACCACCACAGATGCAATCATCAAAAAATTGAACAGACTTGGATTCTCTCATCATGTTTCACCATCATTTTTTGAAAATTTTCAATTTTCTCATCCATCTTTCCAATTCTTTGGTCAATACTCTCCATTCTTTGTTCCATACTCATTTTAAGATCTTGTATTCCTTGCATAACCATCGTTAAATCCATTTGCGCTTTGTCTTGCTTCACCATTGTTAAGAGTCATCCTCCAGATGACGGAGAGACAGGAGCAGAAGTTGAGATGCCCGAAGGTAAAATTTTCTTACTCATTTTGATAACTCAGGGTCTTCTGGGTCTTTTAATCCAATTAGTGAGGTAGCCAATTATAATCCAATTTAAAAAAAAGGAAATCAACACAAAAAACGAAAAACAAAACCAGTAATAAGTAAAAAGCCCAAAATTAAAAAGAAAAAAAATTCTTCAGGTTCTTCAAGACCTTAATCCAATTGTAAAATACGCTAATATAATTCAAAAGTAAAAATTAAAAAATGAAGAGAAAAAAAAGAAGCAAAATAAAGCCCAATAATATCAAAAAATAATAAGCAAAGAAAAAGGAAAAAAGAAAAAGAAAAAGAGAGTTCTTCAAATTCTTCCCACCTTAATCCAATTGAAAAACCTCAGAAAATGAAAGAAAGCCATAAAAATAAATCAAAAATAGAAATCAAAAGGCAGACATTCCCATAAAAAAAGGCAAAAAAGCAAAAAAAGAATATTCTGAGGCTTTCCCCTTTAAAAATAAAAAATAAAAATGAGATATAATAAAAAATAAAAAATAAATATGTCAATATTACAAAATAATGTGGAGTTGGAGGGGAGGGATGAAATAATTAATAAGAAGTTAAAAAAAAAAAGACACACACTGCCTTTTATTTATCCAAGGCTCTTATTTGACTTCTCCACAAATTTCAAAGCCAAACTTCAAATGTTCATTTAATAATAGAAGTTCCAAAGAGCACCTGTATAAACATCCTCCAGTACTCTTCCCTCTATCTTATTATTTCCAGTAGCCTTGAGAAAAGTTTTTCAAACAAAAGTTTTTCAACTTCAAACAGAATATTTTTCAAGCCTCTAGTTGGCAGTGTTACAAAGTTTCTTCAATCCACTCCACCTTCTTCCCCCCTGAAAAAAGCCTAAAAAGAGGGAAAAAAAGTATGTATGTATATTTATGTACATTAAAAAAAAAATATTAAAGGGGGCCTCTATTTTAAAAAATATAAACAGTCAGAAAGGCAAAGAGAAAGCAAGTAAATATAAAAATGTAAAAGAAAAAAACCAGTCTGATTAACTAGATCGCAATAGAAATTCAGTAAAGAAAAAAAAAGTAAAAATAAAAAGCCAAGCCTCACTTTGACATTACTAAAAAAAAATCGCTGCTAAATCAAATTCTGTCAATAAGTTTACAGATTTCTTCTCATATTAGAGTGTTCTTAAATCCCAAGCTAAAAAAAAAAGATCCTCACCAGCCGATACACTTCTTTCTATCCCGTTCTTCCGGAGCTGTCCCAGCTTCAGCAGCCTAATGGCTGCCTCTCCGCCGTTGGCAAAAGGGCTTCTTCTGGATCGACCAGGGACTTGTGATGTCCCCGGAATCTACAGAATGCGCCCCTTACTGTCACCGTCACTACGAGACAGTTTAGGTCCGTTGGGACCGACCAGGGGCGAAGATATCAGCTGTGATCTTGGAGCCCCGAGATCGCAGCTGTATCACGGCGGCGAAGCTCCGCCTTCTCCTTAAAAAATAGAAGAGAAAGACAAGCAAAGAGATGATACAATTGGGAATATCGATAACAGATTAACAATGGTCGAACAAGAAAAAAGTGGGATGTTGAAGTGGGAGATGGACAGGTCAGAATTTTATCTTAGATTCCAAAATATCGAGGAAGAAAAAGGACAAAACTTGGCGGCAGTAATGATTGAAATTCTGGCTGGAGTCTTGGAAATAACAGAGGAAAAGATGATGGATGGAGTAGATGAGATATATCGAGTCTTCACAAGATATGCAATGAGGAACCAATTACCAAGAGAGGTCCATGTTAGATTCACTAAAAAAACTATTAAAAACCAAATATTACAAGTGGTGAGAGAGAAGGGGTTGAAATATAAAGGCAAAGAGATTCTGGTCTTAAAACAATTACCTAGAAAAGTGAAAGAGATTAGAAGAGAGGATCGATTTTTGACTAAAATGCTATTGAAAAAAGAGGTGAATTATAGATGGCTGATTCCAAAAGGATTAATGTTTACATGGCAAGAACAGAGACACAGAATTGATTCAATTGTGAAAGCAGAAATGTTTGATAAGGAATTTTTCGAAAGAAGAGAAATGGAGACAGAAAAAGAAAAGATTTCAGCTGAATTTGAAGAGGACCAAATGGAGATGGAAAAAGAAAAAGGCGCAATAGGTGGACAAATGGAGATCAAAGAACAACATGAAATAAGATCTACGAGAGCTGTTAGACCTAAATATAAAGTATAACCATGGGGGGAAAAAACTGATTTCCATGAATATAAATGGACTGAACTCAGCTATCAAAAGAAGGAAAACTTTTTATAAATTAGAGAAGCTAAAATTTGATATAATTTGCTTACAAGAAGTACACATTAAAAAACAACATGAACAATTATTGATACGGCCAAAGTTAGGGAAAATATTTACTTCTCTGACTCATTGTAAGAAAAGAGGAGTGGTTTTGTACGTCAAAGAAATCACTCTAGCCAAACTGATTTATACTGATGAAGACAGAAGAGTATTAATAGTTGAAATAGTGGATAATAATATAAAAACACTCTTGGTTGCAATTTATGCCCCGAATGATAAACAAGAAGAATTTTATAAAAAATTACATATGAAAATAATTGAACTGGACTATGTTAACATACTTACGATGGGGGACTTCAATGGAATTGTAGACAATAAACTAGACTATACAGTAAAAACAACACGACAAAATAGGAAAACTCTACCTAAATCCTTTTTTAAAATGACAGATGAACTAAATTTAAAAGATATATGGAGAGAAAGAAATGCTAAAATTCAACAATATACTTTTTATTCAAACAGGCATTTATCGTGGTCCAGAATAGATATGATTTGGACATCAACAGAATTATTTTCTAATATTCAAGAAATAAATATTGAAACAAGTACATGGGCAGACCATAATCCAATGACAATTAAATGGAAAGGACAAAAAAGAAGATCTAGATGGACATTAAACAATACTATTCTAAAGGAAAAAGACTTTACACAATGGATGGAAAAAGAATTGGCCTTCTTCTTTAGTGAAAACAAAAAAGAAGATACTTCAATACAGAATGTTTGGGATACAATGAAGGCATATGCAAGAGGATTAATAATTGACTATACAAAGAAAAAGAACATTAGGAAGAGGCAAATGATTAAAACTCTAGAAGATGACCATAAAAAACTGGAAAAAGAATTACAGAAGACGCCACAGAAAAAAGATATCAAACTTAAAATGGACATAATTAAACATAAAATAGATCAAGCAGAGAAAGAAGAACTGGCACAAAAAATTAGAAGTGCTAAACAGAACTATTTTGAAGATGCAAATAGGCCAGGTAGATGGTTAGCATATAAGTTGAGAAAAGAGAAAGAATCAAGGAAAATATCACAGTTAATAGATGAGCATGGTCAAATTTGTTATGGTAATAAGGAGAAAAAGGCAATCATTCGAGATTTTTCTGGACAATTATATAAACAGGAGGATCTTGATGAGGAAAAAATTAAACAGTATTTATAAAATGCTAATCTACCTAAGATACCTGATGAAACTCGGAAAATGTTAGAAAGTGCTATAACAATGATGGAATTAACCGAAGCACTCAACAGACAGAACAATGGAAAAGCACCAGGACCAGATGGTTTCCCGGCAGAATTTTATAAAACATTACAAGAATCGTTGAGGATCCCACTTTTAGAAGTCATGAATGAAGCTATGATAAATAAGAAAATACCTGAAACATGGTCAGAAGCTTATATTACACTTATTCCAAAAGAAGGGGTTGACCCATTACAAATTAAGAACTATAGACCTATTTCTTTATTGAAGGCAGACTATAAAATCTTTGCTTCAATCTTGGCAGAAAGGCTTAAAAAATATCTAAATAACTTTATTCACTCTGATCAGAATGGATTTTTACCAAAGAGACAGATTAAAGACAATATGAGGGTAATCCTGGACACATTGGAATATTATGAGGCGCACCCGGAAAAACAAATGGCTTTGATATTCTTAGATGCCCAAAAGGCATTTGATAATGTGAATTGGAGATTTATGTTATTACTATTGGAACAGATGGGCTTTGCTAGAAAATTTATCCAAGCAATAGAAGCCGTATATTATAAGCAAATGGCAAAAGTAATGATAGATGGAGAATTCACAGACTCTATCAATATTAAAAAAGGTACAAGACAAGGATGCCCATTATCTCCTTTGTTATTTGTATTGACCTTGGAAGTCTTAAATAGAAATATTAGAGAGGATATAAACATAAAAGGAATGAAAATCAAAAAGGACGAATTTAAATTGCAAGCTTTTGCGGATGACTTGGTCTTTATTTTGGAAGACCCTTTAGAGACAGCTTTAGAACTATTGGAAAAGATAGAGATGTATGGTGAGATGGCTAGTTTGAAAATAAATAAAGACAAAACAAAGATTCTGACAAAGAACATGTTATTAAGACAAAGAGAAGAGCTGGCAGATTTATTGAAAATTCAAGTTACGAACAAAGTTAAATACTTGGGGATATATTTGACGTCAAGATGTACTACACTGAAAGAGAATAACTATATTAAGCTTAAACAGCAGATAGCATCTGACCTGAAAAAATGGGAAAACCTACAATTGTCATTGATAGGTAGAATTTCAACAATCAAGATGAATATTTTACCCAGAATTTTATATTTGTTCCAAACAATACCAATTAGGTTAAGTGAGGATTACTTCGAAGAATTAAATAAAATTGTGTTGAAGTATATATGGCAAGGCAAGAAAGCAAGAATAAAATTAAAACTTTTACAGGATGCTAGAATTAGAGGAGGATTTGGCCTTCCTAATTGGGAATTTTTATTATCAAGCTGCAAACTTAATGTGGGTTAAAGAATGGATAACGTTAAGAAAGACTAGATTGTTGACATTAGAAGGTCATGATTTATTATTGGGTTGGCATGCTTTCTTATGGTATAAGGGAACTAAATCACAGGGTTATTTTAGAAGGCATTATATATGGGAATCGTTATGGTTGAATTGGGAGAAAATTAAGAAACAATGTTATTTGAAAATTCCAGTTTGGTTATCAACTATTGAAGCTTTTTTGTATCCTGTAACTTATAAGAAGGAACAAACAGTTAGATATGGGGAAATATTGGATGAAAAGGGTAAACTTAAAATGATGCAAAACTTAGAAGAACAAGGTATAAAGATGAATTGGTTTTCATATGCGCAAATACATGCAAGGTATCTTAAAGATTCTAAAATAGAAGGATTTTATGATAAATTGACTGATTTAGATAGGATTTTGAAAGGTACTGATGAAAAAGTGATTAAAAAACTATATAGTTATTTGTTGGAAATTAAATTAGAAGAAGAACAAGTTAAAGAAACAATGATTGCTTGGGGGAAGAATTTTGGATATGGGATTGATTTAGAGAAATGGCAAAAATTGTGGTCACAAAATTATAAAATGATAATGTCAACAGCATATAAAGAAAATTTGTATAAGATGTTTTACAGGTGGCACTTTCCCCCGACAAGAATAGCAAGAATGTTCAAGAATAAATCTGAAAAGTGCTGGAAATGTCATCAGATACCTGGCTCATATTACCATATGTGGTGGACTTGTGAGGAGGCCAGGAAATACTGGACTAGAATTTGCATATGGCTGGAAAAAATGACAAAGAAACACATAGATTTGAAACCAGAGATTTTTTTATTGGGAATCTTACCTGATATATATAATAAAAATTTAAAGTATTTGATTGTAAATGTATTAACAGCAGCTAGGATTGTAGTTGCTAAACACTGGAAGAGTGAGAAAATACCATTAGAGGAAGAAATTATTAAGAAAATATTGGAATGTGCTGAAATGAGTAGATTGACCTTTGAAATTAGAGAAAAAGAAGATAAACAATTTTATGAAGTTTGGGATCTTTTTTATCAATGGTTAGATAATATAATATAATAATAGAATATTTAGAAATTTAGGAAATAATGAGTATATAATTTTTCTTGGTTTTGATAATTTTTAAGAATATTTTATTAAGATAGATTTGGTATGATACTATGATTTGTTATAAAATAATTTAACTTAATTATAGTTATGTCGCTTAAGTATGAATTAGTAAAATTCTATAGTCAAATGATTGTTCAATAATGATATTGGGATATTTTATTGATGATTGATAATGTGAGTTATTATGTAATATAATTATTTTGATGACTATGAAATGGATGCACAAAAGGGAGTGGTAGACCAACCGATACACTGTAAATTTATGATGATATAATTTTTTTTTATGTTATGTTTTATGTTCTATATGTCTTTTGTCTGTCGTTAAAATCAATAAAACTTTTACCAAAAAAAAAAATTGAACAGACTTTTCGCAACGCACGGCTTACCTGATCTCCTGGTATCTGACAATGGCCCTCAATTTACTGCCTTGGCTTTTGAACAATACTTAGCAGACCGTGGCATATGACACGCACTGACATCGCCGGCTCACCCGGCAGTGAATGGTAGAGCTAAATGAATGGTTCAGTTCACAAAAAGAACTCTACAAAAAATGACACAAGGCAACATCCACGATAAAGTCACCAGGATGCTTCTTCTCCAGCATATTACACCAAACACCACGACAAACAAAAGCCCAGCTGAGCTTCTGATGGCCAGAAAACTCAGATCGCCTCTAGACTGCCTACACCCCTCATACACCCCGAAATACCCCTGGGCTCCAGCAGTAAATACCGTGCCTTCAAGGTAGGAGACCCTGTATTCGCTAAGAACTTTTCAGGTGACCCTCTGTGGATCCCTGCCAAAATAACTCAAATTACAGGCCCCCACTCTTACCAGCTGGAAACCACAGATGGGAGTGTGTGGAAACGCCACATCGACCAGCTGCGATCCAGGCTAACCACATCCCCCATCAGTGACCCTAACCACAAAACCAGAGGGGGAAGGGAAACCGGGGGTTCTGAAATTGAACCAACATCTGGCAGAGAAGAAAGAACCCCACAATCACCATGTCAAAGCCTACAGTACTCACCAGCTGATGAAGAGCCTTGGCAATTGATCGTCTCACCTAGTAGCAGCAACCGAACGGGCCCAGCGAATCCTGAGAGCACAAGCAGTAGCAGAGAAGGAGGTGTGCCAATCAGCCCGAGGTCACCTGAAGGGAGTCACAGCTATGAAACCAGCTCACCGTTCCAGGCAAGCAGCCCGTTGGAACCCGAGACCGAGCAAAGACAATTTGAACAGCGCAAATCAGGTAGACAGGTGCGAAGACCCGCCTACCTGCGAGACTATATAACCCCACCCCTTAGATGGAACCTAGAGGGGAGGGGTGTTCCGGACTAGCAGGCTTGAAAGCCTGCAAAGCGAATTGGTCCGCTTACAGCGGGTCGTGATTAGTCACTCCAGACTGATCCGATTGGCTGCTAAATGGGCTGCCGCGATTGGGCGAACCAAGCGCGGCAAGCTCAAACCACTGTCATTAGCCATTTAGCCACAGCCAGCTCTACAAAAGGGGCTGCTGCAGCTAGGAGCATTCGCTCAGATCGGAAGACACTAATAAAGAGCTGTAGTCACTTTCTGAGTCTCGTCTCCGTTCTTGGACCCATCCTTCCAGACATAACAAATTGTTCCCAAGAAGAAACTTACTCAGGTTAGCCAATCAGCTAATGACTGCTAGAAATCTGTATTTGCATAGATCTTTCCAACATTTCTTGTGGGAAGATAATAGAACAGAAGGGACTTTTTCACTTCTAATCCACTCAACCTGGCTTTTAGTACAGTTGACAGAAGCCAGTTATTAATAATTCTTGGAACAGAAGTATGTCTCTGTTATAATGAGCTACAAGCAAAGAATATGGTTGCCCATTTACATGATACATTTTCACATGTATGTAATCATAACAAGGATGCCAAAATCAGCAAGCAGTGCTGAAATTGGCCTGGAGAAGCAAGAGTACATGTACACAATGACAAGGCTTGTATTTTCAATAGGTGTGTAACTGATTATTTTGCTAATGATAACCAAACATCTCTGTTAAAAAGTGGACTTTTCCTTTTATGGCACACAGTTCTCCTCCCCCATCCCCTTCCCCCATGTTTTCAAATAGTCCTTCTTTGAATAAAACAGCATTCTAGAAAACAGATTCTAATAACATTTTTTATCCAAAGAGGTTCACTTCCCAGATTGGAATCCAGATTTCAATTTTGAGCCAAATTCTATCTCAGTTTTCCCCTCCCCTTCTCTCAGAGATCCATAAGGTTATCAATGAATCACAGAAGATATCAGGCCAAGCCTGTGCCATTTGTTTTCTGTCTCCCCAGAAGGCAATCTAGTGCTAACATGTATCAGCAAATGTGGTTATGGGGTATGATCCAAAGAGTGCTGTGTCCCCTTCCAGGCCCAGATTCCCATTTGTACCCAGCCCACTCTTTTCTCTCGTCTGCTCTTTTTCCATCTTTTACCCTGTAATTCATATATGCAGCCTTGAAAAAGGAAAAACTTGCCAAGGCTGCTAAGCAACAAAACACAAAGGCTCCCAACACGCCTCTGGCCTTCCCTGGCTACACAGAAAATGGCTGGCCAGCCAGCCTTGGCCCTGCCTTCTTTTCCTCTCCCCCACCCCATCCCAAATATTTTAACAACAGGATTCATATAGATTCAGACATTCCCGATTTAGAGACAATTATGCCCAAGCAGCTTACTACTTGGTGATTACTCAAGCCTCCCCAAACACCTCCCCCCACAGCCTTGATCTAGTGGGTCACAATGACAACCTGAGACAACAATTAGGCAGGGAATATGCAAATACTGCCCCCCCGCCCCCGCACTACATTCAGATGTTGCCTGTGTTCTAAGGGGGACCCAGGAGGCTGGAGGGGAGGGTGGGTTACCAAGCTTTGGTAGTTCAAGGGAGGGCAGTGAACAACAAGGCAGCTGCAGCCATCCCGAGACTTCCTGGAGGCAGTACCATGCTGGTCATTGCCTTTACAGGATCCGTTCTTAGATCCTCTCATGAAGTTGCTTTGGGGTTGGGATTTTTATTTGTATACATTTACTGCTTTACACTTTAATAAAACTGATGCCACTGGTTCTGATGCCCCAGAAAACATGTTCAGTGCTGCTGCAGTAGGTATGTGTACATTTTACTGTGGTGACTGTAGATGCCTCATGGTGACCTGGAAAACTAAAGTACTATATCCTGAGCACTTTGTGGCTACTTTCAAAATTTAAGTCTGTGTGACTTAAATTGGGCTGGGGGAGTGTTTGTGAGAGAGACAGAGAGTGAAAGAGGGGGAAAACATATGCTATTTCACATGAGTGATGACTATGTTGGGGGAAGGGAAGATTAAATCAATGCAAGGCTACTTACACCTTTTTGCCTGTGATTTGACATGCAAAAATGCTTTTCATCTCCTTTTTCTAAGATTGTTAATATTAAAACCAAGCTTCTCTGAAACAGCATGAATAGATGCCAATTTTTCAGAAAGCACCTGAACAGCATGCTACTCTTTTTAACTGTTTTATCATGTCAGTGGTTTCACTGTTTTAAGCGTTCGAAATCATCTTGTAATCTACCTATAGAGCTCTAGTTAAGGACTAGATTAAAAGCATAGTCAGTCAGAGTTTTGTGAACTCTTCTGCATCTTTTCCTGTCTAAGTATCTGCAATGCACAGTGGCTCTTTGGGCACAATTTCTCTTTGTATGGAAAACGATCTGTCTAGGTGGTCAGTGAGGCACTTCTTCATTCTAGGTACATTTGCAGAGGCTTCAAAGGAGGCCTTTGGGCATAGTCTCTCACTTCACACCTTATACTGAAGTCTTTTGCTTAGGATTAAGAACTCTCTGTAATTTTTTATCAAAAGTTGATAGTGCCATTCAAAACATATTGTGCTTGCTGTGAGGTCAGGGAATGCTGCCATAACAAGAGTTTAACTAGAGCAGAAAAATATGCTGCTTGCTCCAGTGGCTGATTCTGGCTATAAAGTTACTCCAAGCTGGTGTGCTCATTCATGTTGGATGGAAATGGAAGCAATTATTGAAGTGTATATATATTAATCCTATAGCCTTGTCTATCACTGTCTATTTTGTCTGTAGGGGCAGCAGCTATGGAGAAGGCACATAATACCCAACAGACTCTTCTGTAATCTTCAAACACTTCCAAGGAGTCCATAATTGAGATAAACATGTTTAAGAAGTGTTAAGTTTGGAACATGGGTGCAAATGATGGAGACGAGCCAGTAGAAAACAGTGAACTTCAAACTCTTTATTTACATATTGTGACAGCTCAGCTCAAGGGCTGCTATAGCCTTACTTATATAGGCAACTCATTAACTAATTAACCAATAGCAAACCTGGAGCGCTAGCTCCGTTAACCAATGGGAATGGCCTGTTAATGGCCAATCGGATGCTCCTGAACGGGCCAATCTGATCCTGCCATTAACAGCCAATCAGAAGTGCAGGGTCAGAACCCTGCACTAGACTTCAAGCTTAACGATAAGTTTATTGGTATTATGCATTCACAACACCCCTTTCCCCTGGCTTCTGCCCACAGGGCGCGGTTACATAGTCCTTAAGGTAGGACGGATGTTTAACTAGTCTTTTCAATTTTCGCAAGTTGCCTGGTGGTTGGCTGCACTCTTGCTGAGGTAGATCGTTGTTTAGCGGTAGGGGTGCCCCCTAGCGGTAGGGGTTCCGAGTTCGTGTTCTCGTTGTCATCAATATCACTGGCCATTTCCTGAGGTGCATTCACTCCGGTCCCTGGTTCCTGTTCCTGCGTTTCAGTTCCATTATCAGCCTCTTCGAAAAGGTTTCCCTCTAATAGTAATTCGCTTTCCTCTGTATCTCCCCCCCCCTCAGTTTGGTCAAAAGGGAGTTCGGAAGTGCAAGGTGGTAGCCACGATTGTAGCTGATCTATGTGGCGCTTCCAAAGTCTATCGTCAGGGCACTGAACGAGGTATGATCTTGGGCCAGTTATGCGGATTACGGTCGCCTCTACCCACAGCGGATTGCCCGATAAGTTTTTAGCGAATACTAGATCACCTACCTGGAAAGTACGACATCGGCTGCTGGATCCGAGTGGCTTTTCAGGTTCATAGGCTGGTTGTAACCTATCGAGGTGGGAGCAGAGCTTCTGTCCCATTAGCAGTTCGGCGGGAGTTTTGTTGGTGACGCTGTGAGGTATGATGTGCTGCAGGAAAAGGATCCGGTTGATTTTTTTCATCGATGTTGTCGTAGTCGATCTTTTGGAGAGTCTTTTTGACGAATTGAACCATGCGCTCAGCCCTACCGTTGGCAGCAGGGTGCACAGGCGAAGTGAGCGCATGTCGAATACCACGGTCAGCCAAGTACTGCTCAAAAGGTAGCGCGGTAAATTGGGGCCCGTTGTCGGATACCAGAACGTCTGGTAATCTGTGGGTTGCAAAAAGTCTTTCCAGTCTTTTGATAACCGCGTTAGTGGTTGTGTTGCTCATTCGGTGAATCTCGAGCCAATTCGAGTAGGCGTCGACGGTTAGCAGAAACGTGTGGCCTTTGGTCGGCTCAGCAAAGTCCAGATGTATGCGGGACCAGAGTCCCCGCGGCATCTCCCATTCGGTTGGGGTTGCCTTTGGTGGAGCGTTGCTTACTTTTGGCATCTCTTGCAAGTTTTAACCCATGATTCAATTTGTCTATCGATGCCTGGCCACCACGCGTAGCTTCGTGCGAGGCCCTTCATGCGCACGATGCCAGGGTGGCCATTGTGCAAGGTTCTTAGCAGTGTCTGTTGGAGTCGTTCTGGGATAACGACTCTATTGCCCCAGATGACACAGCCCTTCTGCGAGAACAACTCTGTTTGACGATTTTTGAATGGTGCGAAGTCGTCTGGTACTTGGTCCAATGGCCATCCACGTTCCACCTATGTGAGGACTCGCGCCAAGATGGGGTCGTGCTTTGTTTCTCTCGTGATGTCATGGGCAGTCAATGGCGGCGTGTGGAGTGTCTCGATCTGCAACACTGTCATCATTGGTGCAGGATCATTGATAGTTTCAGGGAGCGGTGTACGGCTCAGCGTGTCGGCGTGGGGAATGGCTTTACTGGGACGATATTGTAGCCGATAATTTTAGGCAGCCAAGAATTCTGACCAGTGGGTCATTCTGGGAGAAAGTATGTAGGGAGTTGGCTTGTCCCCAGCGATGATCCCCAACAATGGTTTGTGGTCAGTTACAATGGTGAAAACCCAGCCGTACAAGTACTCATGAAATCTTTTAACTGCTGATACAATCGCCAGGGCTTCCTTATCGATTTGGCTGTAATTTCACTCGGTTTTTGAGAGCGTCTTTGAGAAGTAAGCAACAGGGGCTTCATTACCGTTAGGTAACACATGGCTCAAAATGGCGCCCACTCCAAAAGGTGATGCATCACAGGTTATGTTTATTGGCAAAATCTCATTGTACTGCATCAGCACGGTGTCCGAAGTCAGTAGTTTTTTTACATTACGAAACGCCTGCTCTTCTTTGTGGCCCCATACCCAGCTTGCTTTTTTATCTAAAAGACGATGTAACGGTTCACAACAGTCGCCTTGTGCGGCAAGAAAACATTATAGAAATTGATGAGGTCTAAGAACGCCTGGAGGTCGGTCTTGTTCTGGGGCTTGGGAGCATTCTTTATTGCTCTTAATTTACTATCAGTAGGGTGAATACCCTGACTGTCAATTAGGTACCCTAAGAATTCAACACGATCGGTACACATTTTACATTTTTTTTTTTTTACTTTCAGGCTTGCTTCCTGAAATTTTCGTAATACCAATCTTAAACGCTCCCGCAAGATTTTTTGAGTGGGGGCAGCAATAAGCACATCGTCGAAATAGGGGACAACGACTTTGATCCCCTGCAATAGTCTCTCCATTAGGCTCTGAAAGATCCCTGGGGCTACACTGATTCCGAATTGAAGCCGCATACACTTAAAGGCACCTCGGTGTGTTACGATAGTCTGTGCCTGTGCCATTTTTTCGTCAACCGGCAATTGCTGATAATCCTGAGCTAAGTCTAGTTTAGCGAAGACTTTTCCACCCCCCCAGGGAATGGAGGAGGTGCTGTACCACCGGCACCAGATATGGGTTCTGTTGCAGGGTGTGGTTTAGGGAG
Source organism: Hydrophis major (assembly GCA_033807585.1). Classification (NCBI taxonomy): domain Eukaryota; kingdom Metazoa; phylum Chordata; class Lepidosauria; order Squamata; family Elapidae; genus Hydrophis; species Hydrophis major. Next base: position 164,543,202 of record CM066329.1, read on the forward strand.
GCTCGGTAGTCCCCGCAAATTCTAATGGAGCCGTCCGGCTGAATGGGTGTCACAATCGGCATTTCCCAAGGGGAGTGATCCGTTGGCTTTAAAACTCCCTGGGCAATCAACTTATCAAGCTGCTTGTCGATTTTCGGTTTTAGAGCGAACGGAACTCGACGAGGCTTAAGGCGGATGGGAGCTATCTTTGGATTAAGGCTAAAGGATATCGGGGTCCCCTTATACTCGCCTAGCTTTTCCTCGAAGACGTCCTTGAATTCGTGGGTGAGGTCTTCCTCCCAGTCACTGCCGGCCGATTTGATTAATGCCTGCCACTTCGATGCCGAGTGGTGCGAACCACTGTAGGCCCAACAGGCTAGGCTGGTCCTTTTCGATCACCATCAGGGGTAAGTACGCCGTGCAGTTCTTGAATGTAACCCGGACTCGACTGGATCCTGCAACTGGAATTAGGTTCCCTTGGTAGTCTTTTAGCACGAGCCGTTGGAATTGAAGGTTTTGGCACCGGATAGTGGGGATGAGTTGCTTGAGGATCTTCCATGAGACCATCGAAAGAGACGACCCAGAGTCTACTTCCATCTGGCAGGGCCGGTTTTCAATGTTCACGTTGACCCAAATTTTCTGAGCATCTACTGAAGAGGCATGGCCAATAGTGAGTGTTTGGTGAGCCTCTTCTTGTCTCGCTAGACGATTCAAGGGTCGGTTTCTGTAGGAGTGGTTTACTGGTTCTCGCCTTACAGGGCGATTCCCTGTCGATTGGCAGAGATTGGCTCCTTTCGAGGTCTGGCTGGGTCCGAGGAGGCTTCTGCAGACCCGTCCAATGTGGCCTCATTTCCCGCACTCGTGGCAGAGTTCGTCATGGAATTTGCAATCGGAGCGAAAATGGTTGGCCCCACAGCCCGTGCACGGTTGCTGGGACTTCGGGTGTGGTTCCCGATCGGACCGCAGGTGATGGACCTCTTCTTCGTCGCTGTCTGACAACGAAGAGAGATCCTCATGGTGGGCCATGGAGAGCTGCCCTTCTGCGTTAGGTGAAATTTCGCCGGCTGGTTGGTGGGTGTGAGTGCGATTTCGGCGTAGTTGGGCAGCTGACTTCTTGGTTGCCTCCGCTGCTGTAGCTTCAGCTATAGCATCTTTAAGGGTGATGTCACCCTTTGCCATTATTTTGCTCTGTACATTTAGAGAGTCTAGCCTGAGGACTACTCTGTCTCTCAAGGCCTCTTCCAGGTCGGTGAATTCGCAAAGGCCTCCCAAGTTCCGTAGGTCTGCAATGAAATTGGTGACGCTTTCTCCTTTCCACTGGTTCCGTTGATAGAACTCGTGTCGTCTTACGAGCATTGGAACGGTGGGTGCATAGTGGGCCCTTAGTAGTGGTTCGAGGACATCCCAGTCCATGGTCTTCACTTCAGCCAGTTTCGCTAATGCCTTAGCCATCTTGAATACCGTTGGCCCGCAGTGTGTCAGGAATACCGCCCGTTTCTTTCCGGTCGTGGCATCCTTTAGATTATTCGTTTCCAAAAACATTTGGAAACAATCCATGTAAGACTCCCAGTCCTCTTGAGCTGGATCGAATGGAGTGGGTGGTATTGCGCTGCCAGACTGGTTTCGCCATTGTGCGCTTCAGTCACGTGCTTAGTTGGCTCTGATGTCATCCAATCCCACCCTCGTCACCAGTGTTAAGTTTGGAGCATGGGTGCGAATGATGGAGACGAGCCGGTAGAAACAATGAACTTCAAAATCTTTATTTACATATTGTGACAGCTCAGCTCAAGGGCTGCTATAGCCTTCTTTATATAGGCAACTCATTAACTAATTAACCAATAGCAAACCTGGAGCGCTAGCTCCGTTAACCAATGGGAATAGCCTGTTAATGGCCAATCGGATGCTCCTGAATGGGCCAATCCGATCCTGCCATTAACAGCCAATCAGAAGTGCAGGGTCAGAACCCTGCACTAGACTTCAAGCTCAATGATAACTTTATTGGTATTATGCATTCACAACAAGAAGTGCTGAATTTTACTCAAAACTTTAATCAGAATATTGAAACCCAACCAATGTCTGGCTTTCTACAAACCCTTCAAATAATTGGCCTACACCAAACAAGACAGCTGACCCCTTGCTTTTTGTCTATCCTGCAACCTTATGTCTAATTACTCATTGCTTAATTTTATTATAAATATTTACACCCTTTCCAGTCCATTTCAAATGTACCTCTTATCTATGTTTTGATGTTTCAGAAACTGTAGTTTTCTACCGTAAGTCGCCTTAAGCCTTCCTGAGCAGAAGATTCAGAAGGCTCTTGACAGACTTGAACACTGAGCCCTATACCAAAAAAATGCAACTCAGTGATGAGAAAAGTAAGCTCCTACACTTAGGCAAGAAAAAAGAGATGCACACAAATAGGGTTGGTGGCACCTGGGTCTAGTACCTGTTGTAGCTGAGAGGGATTTAGGAGTCCTAGTGAATAGCCACTTAAATATGAGCCAGCAGTGTTCTACAGCTGCCAAAAAAGCCAATGCAGTCCTAGGCTACATCAACAGAGGGATAGTATCGAGGTAACATGAAGTGATAGTGCCACTTTATACTGCATTAGTGAGGCCAAACTTGGATACTGGGTCCAGTTCTGGTCACCATTATACATAAGGAGATGCTAGAAAGTACAGAGAAAAGCAATAAAGATAATAAGAGGTCTGGAAGCTAACCATATGATGAATGGTTGAGGGGACTAGATATATCTAGTCTAACAAGGAGAAGGACTAAGGGTGACACAATAGCAGTCTTCTAGTGCTTGAGGGCTATCAGGGAAGAGTGGGTCCATCTATTTTCCAAAGCACCTTGAGGGCAGGGCAAGAAGTCACAGGTGGAAGATCATTAATAATAGAGGCAACCTAGAACTCAGGAGAAATGTCCCGACAGTGAGAGCAATTAATCATGGAATGGCTTCCCTCCAGAAGTTGTCGACACACAATCACTGGAGGTTTTCAAGAAGAGATTGGACAACCATTTGCCTGGAATGATATAAGGTCTGGTTGATTAGGCGGTAGACTAGACTAGAAGACCTCCAAGGTCCCTTCCAACCTTGTTATTCTACATTACTCTATGTCTTCTTTTATTTGGCTGCTTTTCCGCTTACTGGTGGCTGCAAATCTTCTAAAATACACGTCACTTCCCATACCCGTTTCAAGTTGCAGCTTTATAGGCAACTCTGCTATGCTGATCTTGGGGGAAAGACTCAGATCAGAAGGGAGAAAGGCCACACAGGTGCCTGCAATTTTTCTAAACAGCTTGCTTCTCCACATGGACTTGGCTCCAATTGACTGTAGCACCTGGCACACACAGACACACCAGCAGATGTACCACCATTTTGCTCTGAACTATGGAGTGCTGTGTTCTTTAGTGGGCAGCAGCTGCCTTTTTTTATTGTTGATCCACAAAGACCCATTAAGGCAATGGCCTTTTCTTGCCCCATGTTATCCATTCCTTCTAGAAGTTAATTGTTCAATATGTATATTTATCAATGGGCACCCTTTTGGATATATTAAGTAATAGGAATGATAATCCAAGCATACAAACACAGACCCATAACCTGGTTGTTTTAGAGCTGTTGTGGATTTCCAATAAGTGAACAAAACATCCTGTGATAACAAAAGTTGAAACTGTCCTTTTTGAATCATCCCACACAGCTTGGATGACGGAAGCTACTTAGGGAACTTTTGGTCACTCATTATACTTTTCCCTTATTGGGCAGGTTGTTTGACTTTAGATTTTGTTATGGACTAAGCCAACGCAGCGATACAACCCTAAACAGCTTTACTTTACAGCAGGCTTGTAATCCTGCACTTCTCATTGGCCCGTAAATAGTGAGTCGTGATTGGTCGTTTTTGGCCAGTATGATTGGCTGTTAACGGGCCCCCCTGATTGGACGCTTGTGAAAGCGGTAAACTCAAATCATTGGTTGTTTTGACAGCAGCCAGCTCTATAAAAGAGCTGCTGCTGCCCAAGTATTTGCTCTGTTCTTTCTTTACAATAAAGAGTTGAAGTCACCATTCAATGTCTCATCTCCGTTCCTTGCACCCATGCCCAGGACTTAACAGATTTTGTAAGCTCAGAAGAGGAAGATAAATCTCTTATAATAAGATGATCATGTCTGAGAGGCAGATGCTGTGAGACCACTTCCATTATCTGTCCCATGCCTCACATTGAAAAAAAAAGGAGGAATAAGAGGACACTTAGCTTTTCTTAAATAAAGTATTCATACATGGCTGCTTACACATTCCTGAATCTACTACTACTGAAGTTCTGGGTGTAGTCCAATAAGGTACCAAGGTGAAGTAGATAAGATGGATGTCCATGTCATGTGTTATTGTGACTGATCTCCAAAAGAGAAATATATTGAAGTGAACTCTGTTTCAGGGTGACTCACCAGACCTTTGGCAAGGATTAGAGGCTTCCAACTGTATTCTCCTAGCAATGATTGGAAATTTGGCAGCAGTTCAGTTTACATTCCTCTCCTTTTTAGTTCTTTCTGTTTTTTTTTACATATTTAATCACATCAATTTGCTTTAAACTGCTCCACTCATTCCAGTCACACAAATAGTAGATGAATTACAGCTCCATAGACTGAACTATTAGTACTATTGTTAAAGATTGAATTATGACTTAAGAGAAAACCAAGATTCTTCTCCATATCTATGATTTTAAAACTCCTCTATAGCTGAAAATAAATAAATAAATAAAATCATTCTTGCCATATAGAGAATACTGAAGTGGGAACTATAATGAAATTGATGATTGTTCAGCTGATGATTTTATTTTATTAGATTTCTATTGCCACCTATTCACCATTTCCCCCCAACATTTGGCATCTATTTTTTGTTTCAACTGCCAATAAACAAAATATTGTTCTTTCTGAACTTGACAATAGCAACAGTATTCGTAGATGAATAAAAAGAACGAAAGGATAGGGTGGGTTTTTTTTTGTTTTTTGTTTTGCATTTATAAAAGTATTTTGCCAAACTTCTACTTGTGCCTCCCAAATATTCCTAAATGAAGTACTTGCCCTAGTTGTATATAGAGTAGGTTTGGAGGCAGCATCAGGGGTTGGGATGAATAAATTAGCTGAATCAGCACTCTGTTATCAGCATGATGGTAGCCAAGAAGATCTGTGGCAGCTTGCCCCATCATAGCCATCTGTGGTTTGTTCCTACTGAGGATAGAAAAACTCACCCAGACAGAAGGTGACAGTATCTGTATGCTCCCATCTTGGGCAGACACTCTCTTCCATGTCAAACTGCTGATGGCAGATGCTTCTCCTCTCTTCTCAGCACAAGTTGCCTCGGCAAGTTCATGTTACCAAGCAAGTTCACTGCATTACTATCAAAATAATTTGTTTGCAGCGTCACCATACAATGTCTTCTGAGTGCATACCTTGCACTCAGGTGGAAAGAGAATGACCCCTGGCCGGTCTCTGACTCAACAACTCTGGCTCTTGGGCTACTGAGGCACAGAGTTTCGCAAAGTAGAGGAAGCTGGAATTATCACATTTGTGTAGGTGTATAGAGAGATAACGCAGGAGTGGAATGTGGAAATATAGAAGCAAGATCCTTAGACATCTGTATCCCCATTTATGAAGAATTAGAAAGTTGTGGTGGCACAGTGGTTAGAATGCAGTTAGAAGGCAGTATTGCAGGTTAACTCTGCTGACTGCCAACAGTTCTATTTTCATCGGCTCAAGGTTGACTCAGCCTTCCATCCTTCCGAGATTGATAAAATAAGGATCCCAGATTGTTGAGGGCAATATGTGGACTTTGTAAAATGCTTAGAGAGGGCTGTAAAGCACCGTGAAGAGGTATTTAAGTCTAAGTGCTATTGCTGTTAGAAGACTAGGGCAAGGCAAATCTGTGAATTCATCTTTTGGTACTGCAGATGCGATTCTCAGATTTTGACTGTTGCCCTGATACTTCAGTTCCTCATTTTTGTGTGTCCTAGAAACAGATTATTGTTTCAGGTCCGCAGCAGAGCCCCTTCTTGTTCTTGCTCTTCCTTTCTTTCTCTGACTGTAGTCACACATCAGTCATGCTTGACTCTTTCTCAAATGTTTCAAACTCTCAGGAAACTCTACTGTATTAGCCATTGACTATTTCCAATCTTTTCTAGAGCTACAACTTTCTGGCCATATGTCAATCATTAGAGTTTGGCTATGCATCAGAATGGTCAAGCAAATGGCAACTTCAAATCTCAACAAATAAATGCTCTGCCCTACATATTGGCAAAAAATAAAATCAGAAAATAAAATACAGGCTGAATAGTCAAGACCTTGTTGATGATCCAAACTCTGTCAAGGATCTTGGAATACTCATCTTTAATTACCTAAGTGCTAGAGCTCACTGTAACTACATAGCCAAAAAGGCGTTAAGAGTTGTTAAGCTAATCTTACGTAGCTTTTTCTCTGGTAATATTACACTAATAACTAGAGCATACAAAACATTTGCTAGACCAATACTCGAATACAGCTCAGACTGTAACTCACATTGCGAATCTGATATTAACACCGTTGAGAAAGTCCAGAAATATTTCAAAAGAAGAGTTCTCCACTCCTCTACTCATTGCAGAATACCTTATGCCACCAGACTTGAAATTCTAGACCTAGAAAACCTAGAACTATGCCGCCTTCGATCCAATCTAAGTATAGTATATAAAATCATACATTGCAATGTCCTACCTGTCAATGAATACTTCAGCTTCAACCATAACAATACACGAGCAAACAATAGATACAAATTCAAGGTTAATTGCAGCAAACTTGATTGCAGGAAATATGACTTCAGCAACAGAGTGGTCAGTTCTGGAATACTGTGGTTTCTTCCCCAAACCCCAAAAACTTTAACCTTAGACTGTCTAATATTGACCTCATCCCTTTCCTAAGAGGTCTGTAGGGGGCATGCATAAGCGCACCAACGTGCCTGGTGTTGTGAATGCATAAGGTTTAATAAAGTTATTTTGAGCTTGGAGTCAAGTGCAGGGTTCTGGCCCTGCACTTCTGATTGGCTGTTAAATGGCAGAATCTGATTGGCCATTAACGGAGCCTTCGTATTGGTTAATGGAGCTAGTGCTCCTGGGTTATTAGTGGTTAAATAGTTATTGGGTTGCCTATATAAAGAGGGCCTTAGCTGCCCTTGTTTTTTGAGCAGTCACCATGTAAATAAAGAGTTGAAGTTCACTGTTCCAGAGGCTCGTTTCCATTCTTTCTTGCCCATTCTCCAAACATAACACCTACCGTCCCTGTCCTATTGTTTCTTTTATTTTTTTATTTTTCTTATATGTATCCATGTATTCATAACTATGTTTTTACGTATACATATTATTTTGTAAGCAATTGACAAAAATAAATAAATAAATAAATAAAATAGATTAGATAGATCTGTAGTAGTTATGACTTGTGGGCTGGAAAGGGACTCTGAGAAGAAATTACTGGTTTGGAAGATGGGCTAAGTTCTATATGCAATATAGGGAGTTGAAACCCACCCCTCTCATAGAAAAATTAAATATTTTAGGAAACATTAAAAGGGCAGAATATTTCCCCTAAAAGGAAGGCAAAAACTCAGCCCCCTCCCTTTGTTAATGGTCCATTAAGGCCTGGGCCAGTCTATTCTGCATAACAAAAATTTACCTCCTTCAGGCAGAGCCATTTAATTGCCCTTCATTGCCAGCAAGATTCAACCAAACTTAGCACACAGACAACCTACAAAGCTAGCTGTGACCTCTAACAGCGACCAATCAGGATACTCCTCCTGTACCCCAGGAAGTTCAAAGTCAGAGAGGGTATAAAACCCAGGGACTCTCAGCATCTCTTCCCTTTTTTTGCCCAAGATCTCCAAGAAATGTGATCCTGTTTGTCAATAAACCTTCTTTCCAAGCACCTTCCATGTTTCCAGTGTCTTTCTCCCCAGTTGGAACTGAACCCAGATGGACATTTCTTCCAACAGCAATGTGCAGGGCTTCGTGAATGTTTTGGGAGATGATAAAGGAAACCAATAAAGAAAGGAAACACACGACTAGGAAGTAGCGTTTACTGAAGCCAACTATCCTTGACTTTAGAGGAATCTAAGGAAATACTAATCAGCATTATGCCTGTTAGGAGATTTTGTCCTCTCAGAACTAGAAGCAACACTGAAGTCTGTAACAGATATTTGTTCATATGTTTATTTTTATGTAATAAAATGAATTGGATATTTTAATTACTAAATGAGTAAAAACAACCTTTATTTATTTGTTCAATAGTTCATTTTAAAACTATTTCACAATAAACTATGCACTGAAAAAAAAGTCAAATAGTCTACAGTGTGTACAGTTCCCAAAGAGCACAGCGAATAGGAAAGATAAAACTGAAATTAAAACAAGTAGAAATCTCTATTTAGAAGATGCAGTACTAATAAGAGAAAAATAATAGAGAGGGGAACAGAAATACACCAAGAAAATGAGGAATATAGGGACATCAGTAGACTGAAAATTCTCTTGTTTAGACAGCAGCTAAACTGGGATCTCTAAAATAGACTTTGCAAGATTTGTTTGGCTAAATGGTGCTGTCATCAAACTTCAGAACTTATCCCTGGTAAAAAAAAAAATTGTCCTTTATTTTTTATCAATGTATCATTCAAGCTATAATTTGAAGATGGTTTATATATCTTGGCTAACAATGGTTTCTACTCATGAATGAACTCAGAGGCGTGGGCTTCTCTTGGTTAGTTTTGATGCTAATTAGAAGCAATCAACCCTTTCTCTGCAGAATTTAATTTTGTGCTTTTGCTTCCAATTTCTTCATTTTTTTGCTAAACAATAGCATTTCCATAGTTAATATCTTCCTGGCACAAGATTAAGATCTGTCCCTCTGCAAACCAACAAAACAAAAGGAGGTACTTAGCAAGAGTGCTTAGAGACAAAGCACATACTTATTTGACATTAAATTCTAGAACTGCTGCTGAAATTCCACAACAATAAAACATTCTTAGACAATCAGTAAAATAAATGGTCTATCAAAAAAGGGAAAAGCCTACCACCTTCTGAGGCACTCTGTTATGTTATTAACCATTAAAAAAATTTCAAAACATTGCTTACTTTTAATATAAATTTGTATTGAAAGTTTTACAAAGAATATCAAAACTAACACAAACTAATAAAAAGAAGCAGAAAAGGGTGAAAAGAAAAAGACAGAAAAAATACAGAAGTACAGAAACTAAGAAATAGAAGCTTTGATTTGCAGCAAATACAAGAACAGTTGCAAAGTTATTTCTTATTCTGATTACAAAAGAAAGCTCACTCTTTTCTATTAGGCATTTTTTCTAGCCATCAAAACCACAATCTTAAGTGCATTTTTCCATTTTATGGAAAAAGTGTATAAGAGGTTTCCACTCAACCATAAATGTAAGTATTGTTTTTCTCTTAAGCAAAGCACATTTATTTTATTTGGTTTGTCAATTGCTTACAAGATAATAGGTATAAGTAAAAACATAGTTATGAATACATGGATACATATAAGAAAAATAAAAGAAACAATAGGACAGGGACGGTAGGCACGTTGGTGTGCTTATGCACGCCCCCTACAGACCTCTTAGGAAAGGGGTGAGGTCAATAGTAGAAAGTCTAAGGTTAAAGTTTTTGGGGTTTGGGGGAGAAACCACAGTAAGGTAGAGTATTCCAGACATCGACCACTCTGTTGCTGAAGTTGTATTTCCTGCAATCAAGTTTGGTGCAATTAACCTTGAGTTTGTATCTATTGTTTGCTCTTGTACTGTTATGGTTGAAGCTGAAGTATTCATTGACAAGTAGGACATTGCAATGTATGATTTTATATACTATACTTAGATTGGACTGAAGGTGGCGTAGTTCTAGATTTTCTAGGTCTAGAATTTCAAGTCTGGTGGCATAAGGTATTCTGCAACGAGTAAAGGAGTGGAGAATTCTTCTTTGAAATATTTCTGGACTTTCTCAACTGTATTAATATTAGATACTCCTGAAGATATAATTGAAGTAACCAGAGATGGCCCTGAGTCCAAATACAATGATGGCTCGGTGGCGCCAAAATTTTGTAGAGTTGTTTGCAAAAATGACTCCAGCAAATGCATATTCATTCATACAATAAACGCTATTGCAAAAACCAATCCCAACCACAAAAAACTTCACTCCAGACCAGACTTATCCAAACTGCAAAGAATCCACTCCCATGAACTCAAGGAACTCAAAAGACGTGTAGACAATGGAGAGAAGGATCTCTACATTGACTACTGCGCTGATTGTATCAAAAGTAAGTCACACAACCCACAACTCCACATACAACCCTACCTCATCCAACCCACCATCACTCAAAACTAGGCACAAATGCCCCTAACTACCTCAATTCCAGCTACAACTGGCTTTAAATGAAAGCTACTCAATGCAAGAAGCCTTGTGAATAAAATACCTGAATTTCTCCTCTTACTAAATATGGCTAAATTCGACATCATATTTGTCTGTGAAACATGGCTCAATGCATCTCTCCCTGACTCCGTTACCACCGTATACCACATCTATGCAAGTTTCATCATCTTCAACAACCATTCAATATTATCTATTTTAATAGTTTGTACCAGGGCTTCAGATCTTTCTTTGAAGCAAGAGGAACGAAGTTGCTTCGATAGCAATATGAGATCCTTTCAAATAGTTGGTGATGATGTTCACTGCTTCTTCTTAAATTAACACCCAGTTTGACACCCCTATTTTAGACTATCAGGTAGAATGGATTCTTGAACCTTATAGAGTCTTATCAATCATCATAGAAAGCAAGAGTTGGTTGCTTGGCTATTTCTGGAATTAGAAGAGGGCCAGTTGTTATTCTTCAAATAACATCTCATCTTCCTGTTTAGCTGGAAATAAACTATTCCCAGAAAGGAAAAGCAGCCCCAGCTGTCTGTTGGCCAAGCATAAACCAGGAAGGACCATCTTGGAAACCTATTGTTAAAGAAGATAGGGGGAGAAGGAGGTGCTGGTGAAAGCACCAGCTTTCGGATTTTGCCCCTCCTTTGTGAGTTGTTTGAGTGTGAAAGAGAAAGCAACCGGAAGGATAGATGAAAAAGAGGGGAATATAAAAAGCATTTGGAGCTATAATTATTCCTAGGGGCAATCAGGGAGAGACAGGGCATGCCTTAACAGCTGGCGAGCCCTTCATGCCAGCCTTCCTGCTGCAGAGGGATTAATGATGTGGCACTGGAAGAGACAAGAAGGTTTTGGCCTAGGCTTATAGAATGGTTGCCTGGGTGGCTGTATGTATTCTTGCTAATAGGATAAAATTGTTCTTGAGGAAGGCTTGCCACAGGCCAGTGTACCATCTACTCAGACGTTCCCTCACCCTGTGGTCTCCTCCTCTCCTTTCCCTATTTCACCCATGGCTCATCCATATTCATAGTCCTCTCTCTCTTCCCTTTCCAGGCTAATGCCTGGAGCACAACTGGCAGCCCATTATCTCAGCAGGCTCCTGCACACTGACAGCTACCCTGCCTCTGATTCAGTGGGATTAACACAGCACTGGTATGATCTGTGCAGCCCCACCCTTCAAACCATGGGCCTCACTCTGGTTCCTGAAAGAGTGCTAACAGATTGGTACACTGGCTCTTTTTCATCCTTTTAAGGGTCCTAGTTCTCCTCCTGTTTATCCCTATTTATTTATTATATTTTTGAGTTGCTGAGAGCAAGTAATGAGCAAGCAAGTAATAGAAAGCAATAAAAATAACGGGAACATGTATATTCGTATCAATTCATGTACAAACATGTGGAATTGTCACAGGGGTTAAAGCAGTGATATAGAATCCACCATTTTAAAAATGAATGTTAAATGCTATCACATTGAAATTAATGGCGTAAACTTTTAAAGATTACAGCCCATTTTGTCAGCTACATGAATTGGTATCCTGAGCAACAGATTTTTATAGACATAGTATATGGGATGCTGTATAATATGGCAGGGTGAGATACAATTAGGTATCTTAACAGTGAATCAGAGAGAAATGACATGTTGGAAATGCAGACCGTAACATAGTTTGAATTGCAATTATTCATACAATTGTGGTTATTGATTAAAATATTTTTCTGGCATCAGGTAAATCAGCTAATACATGATTTATTTTTTTTTAAAAAAAATCTTCACCCTTTCAAGTTTCAGGGACCTCATAATGAGTTATAACTCAGATATCTTTTTTTTTTTTCAGTTATAGCTAAATTAAAATATTTTAACTTATTTGTTTATGCAATGTATTAATTGCTTCAATTCAGTTGGCCTCTAGAGCAGTGGTAGGATTCAATTTTTTTTTACTACCGGTTCTGTGGGTGTGGCTTGGTGGGCATGGCAGGGGAAGGATACTGTAAAATCTGTCAGAGGTGATATTTGCTGGTTCTCCGAACGACTCAAAATTTCCGCTACCCTTTCTCCAGAACTGGTCAGAACCTGCTGAATACCACCTCTGCTCTAGAGGTATACTGTATTAAAAATAAAATAACAGCAAAAGGTTAAGATCCTATGAGGCTTCCAAATACAAACTGATGACATTTTAGTTCATAATAAGACAAACATGAATATATTTACAAAGAATCAAGTATGGTTATTTGATGTTGCACTAGGTGAAGATAGTCAAGTCAATGAGAAAGAACTAGGAAAAAATGGAATAGAAAGACCTTCAAATGGAGTTTGAGTAAAAGGCAAAAAAGAAAGCTATAGTGGTACCCACAATAATTGATGTACTTGGTGACAAACCAAAAGACATCTTTTCTCAGTAATAGAAAATAATAGAATTGAGTCAATTCATCCATTACAATGTTTTTCTCAGTGCTTTTACTTGGAACATAGCATATAATTACGAAGATATCTTTAGCTACTTTAAATCAATAGGAACGATCCGACAGTAAAAAACACCAGGTCCAATCAGAGCTATCTGTTAAACAACAATAATAATAAAAACACAGTTAAAACATTAATACAGAAATGTACAATAAAACTAATACTATATTGTACAATTGTATTCATTGCACACTGCCAAAGTAACTGTTTGAGTGAAATAGGTGGTAGCCAGGCTTGGAGAGCAAACCACTGCCAAAAGATGGTATCAACATTCAACAAACAAGCAAACAAAACAAATAAATAAAGTAATGGCACTGATGGCTCCGCTATCAGTATCTTTCCAAAAGAGTTGGGTTTTTATCAACTTGTAGGAGGCCAAGAGAGTGAAGGCCATCTTCATCTGGGGAATATTCTGCTACAGTGATATAAACAAGGACCACTGGATTTTTTTCTGGGTGACAGGGGACCTTCAAGGATAGCCTCACAGTAAATCACAGTAATGCAAGTAGCAGGTGACAATTGCAGAGTCATTATCCTCAATGCATCCTATTTTCAGTAAGGCTACAACTGGCTGAGATTGGGCAAAGGCTTTCCATCCATTCTTCCAACAGGCACTGTGAAGCTAGAAGCAGAGTCCCCACAAAGAGTCAAAGGTGACATAGTCCTGTAATTAGCAGGTGTCTGAATTAGCAGCCATTCTGTTTTGCTTGAGCTTAGTTGAGCCTGTTTCTCCTGCAACATCCACCATGCACTGGATCAGTTCTTTCATTACATCTCCTATTAGGTCTTGGGTAGAGCAATACAATTTGTGATACTTCATATCAGATTGACAAATGACTTTTCTTGGCAATTTCAAGATAGCATAGGGGAGAGGACTGAGTCTTCAGGAATCTTATAACAGATTTTCTAACAGCCTGACCTCTTGCCCTGACATCACTAATTGGACCAGGAAGATTCTAGAGCATATCATAAAACAATAAATTTGTAAGCATGTTGAAATCATGGGTTTGTAAAGGCCAAATCTTATAAGATAAATCTTAATTCATTATTTCATCAGGTAACATCTTAGAACATTATGGGATTGCTGTGATGATCATAATATGTTTTGACTTCATCATAAAATTTCCAGTGCACTCTGATAGTATCATCAGCTAACAGATTAACAAATATCACAGTTGGCATAAATTGTGCTCAGAAAATGTACATAAATGATTCCACTCAAATGGAAATAAGAGGTCAAGTTGGATGCCATAAAGTTCAGTCCTCGGTACTCTTCAGCATTTTATTAATTATTTAAATGAGAAGATACATAATTTGAAAATGAAAAAAAGTAGATGAAATAGCAAATGCTCCACATGACAGAAATATAAAGATATATCCTTTTCTCCACATCTGCATGGAAGTGATGTGTCCTTGCCTTCTTTCAGGGGGTGTTCTGGTTTTCCAGCCCTGATATCTCTTGTAGGCTCCCACTGAAGTAAAAACCAAACCTGGACCTGCTTAGCTTTGAAATTCAGACAAGGTTGGCTAGGTGCTGCCACCTGCTGAGACAAAAACCAGCAACAAAATTTAAAATGATCTTGACAGCATGGAGACAGCATGGCTTGAAAGAACAGAATGAATAGTGGAAGTAAATGCCAAGTTCATTTTCTTAAGACACTGTATTTTAAGAAGGAGTAGGTGAAAAGTAGGGAAATGATGATGAACAGAGGACTGGAAACTCTGTCTCATAAGAAGAGAAGGAGAGAATTAGGTATATTTAGCCTTGAAAAAAAAAAGAGCTGTATCACATTGCTGCTTGACTTTCATGACACACAACTATGGTACTTTATGTTTGAGGCCAGAGCAGTTTCTTCTTTTGGTAGCATCTTTCCTATAAACTGCTTGTCCTGACAACTGCAGATAAGCTCACTTTTTCCCATTAGGGGACTAGAAACTAAGTCTTATAGAGACAGATTGAAGGAACTGAAAATGTTTAGCCTTGAGAAGAGAAAAATGAGGCTGATTTGACAGCATTCTTCAAATATCTAAGAAGATGTCACTCAGAAAAGGCCAAGCCTGTTCTGTCTTGTTCCAGAACTGCAGGATGCAGCATAATGGATATGTTTTACAGGACAGCCAATTGAATGTTAAAAAAAAAAAAAACCCTTTATAACCATTAGATCAATTTAACAGTTGAACCATTTGTCAAGAGAAATGTTACAGTCCGTTTCAGTGGATGAATCAGAGGTTGGACAAGATAATCCTCTATTTGGGGATACCTTTGGAGTCCTGCATTGATCAGAGGTTTGGGCTTAGTGACATAAATTATCTCTTCCAATTCTGATTCTTTAATCAGCCTTCGTCAACAAGGCACCCCCCCAGACATCTTAGTCAATCACTTCCAGAATTATCAGTCTCTATAGTCTGAAAAGTAAAGCTCTGAGAATTGTTGCCCCAGTATATTTTGAGCACCCAAGTTCAGAAAGGCTATTTAACTACCTATGTCCAAAGCCATAAAGGACATTAAATTTAGATGAAAATCAGTAATCTGAATTGGTCCCCCCCCAAAAAAAAACCACAAAGAGATAATGTACAGTAATAGGATTATAATCCCCATCAACATTTCTAGTGCCATATTTACTAAACTGAATTGTCCGAACAACCCTCAAAGGCATTATAATAATCCCAAAAGGTGATTACTTGATTATATATTAAATCTCCATGTCCTAATTCACTTTTTTTTTTGAAAAAAATTGAGAATAGGTTGAGGAGCTATTAATGTTGGTATTAATGGAACTCATATTTATCTCTAGCTTGTAACTCAGAACTGGGGTTTGCTCCGTTTTAAGGTAGCTTAATTTCAGAGCATCTAGTACAAACTGAGCCTTACCCCACCCCCACACACATACACACACACACAATCCTATCAGGATTTTTAAAAAAACACATGAAGGAGGGAGGGCAGAAGAAAAAGAGGACATCCATGGCAAACAAATGAAACTTAAATCAAATTAAAGTTGTTTCTTTTTGTAATTGGGTTACAGATAGATCCCAAGTCAGAAAGGCTGAAGCTACATTCAATCAGAGATGACTGTGCCCATTTTGGGACCTGTCTTATTGTTATACTTTAGCTCAGCTGGAGAAATGTTATCTGACAATTTATTTAAAGTCAGTTTGCAGCGTCCATCTCCTACTGAAACTTTCATCCTCTACTGGAAATCATGGCTTTTGTAGCATTTCAGCATTGCATGCCATGATAAAGTGGCTTCAAGGACGACGAATCCTGCTTCTGTGCATTCAGCTGGGATCTATGGATTCGGCTTCACATCTTCCTTCAGCCACAAGGAGAGATTGCTCCTGGCCCCTTCAAGAGCAGTTTGTGTTCGTGCTATTCTAGGGAATGATCTGATCCCAGAACCTGAGATTTTAAAGGCTGTCATAGCCATATTATGACCACAATGCTTCAATTGCAAATCAATCTAATTTTACATTAACCCCATCACTAGTTCCCGGCACATACTTGCTATCTTCTAGCCATTCTAACCTGATGTTCTCTTTACTGCAGGAAGAAGATAGCTAAAAATAGCCTCTGTCCAGGAAAAGATATTCCTGGGGGCACTGTAAGTTCAGGCAATTCTGGCTGCATGAAGAGATTCCCTTTTCCCTCATTCTCTTTAAACAAGGCTCTGTTTTATTTTGGCACAATTTCCCTGTCTATCCTGGAGTAATTTTTCGTTCTGCATAAAGCAAATGTCAGACGATGGATTGGGTGCAGGTAATGTTGGAGGTCAGAGGTAAATATTGTTACAACGAGATGCAATAATGCAGAAAATAAACAAATGACATCTATCCCTCCCCCAATAACATCAGCTAAAGGAGAGGGGCAGCCAAATGCTAAAAATTGACAATAAACTATACTTAATTAGTGTCTACTAATCAGGAATTTATTTATTTATTTATTTAAAACAAACTTTATTAATTTTTTTTGACACACACAAACATAACATGGGATGTAGTAACATAAAATATCTTTTCTAGAAGAAACAAATAAACCATCTTATTTAAAAAGAAGATAATTCCAAATTATCACACTTCTATATATATATTTATCTTATCTAATCAATTTCATATCTTTTCAAAACTTTTCTTTATTACTCTCTTTCGTTCTATTTAGTCATATTTCTTCCGTCTTAAAAATATATATTCATTGAATATATTTTCATTAGTATTCTTCCACATCCTGTCAGACTTAAACAAACATTACACAAAACATAAATACATAAAACTTCTTTTTGGAAGGCGGCTTACCCCAAGTTAATTCTTTTTATACAGACATCAATCAAAATTTATACTCACTTAATATACTATCTCATATCTTATTTAACATTCTCTATTTTCCATATATTTTCTCTCTCCTATTCATTCTTTTAATTCTATTTTATTTATTCCATCTCAATTAAATAATTATATTTGCATCTTTGGTCTGTTTTCTTTCAATCACCCACTTATCCTTTCTATCTAATACAATATTTCTCCTGTAAACCCAGATTAAAGTATGACAACTTTTTATCTTCCCCCTAAATAACACTTAAAATAATACATATTTTCTGTGCTGATTCTGCTCCGTAATAATTAAATCATGACTTCGCTTTAATACATTTTTAAATCATATAATAATCTAATTTTCTAGCTCAACTTCAAATACTAATGTCTACAATACATTTTTATGTACTTTGGCAGAATTATTTTTAAAAAAAGATTATCTCACCCCTTATCTCTGAAAAAAAAAACATTTTTTTGCATCTTGTTTAAAGCCTTTATGACTTCTCTTTCCCCCTTTCTTTCTTCTCTATTCTAACTTTTTGACCCCCCCCCATCTCTCCAATTTCACTCTCTTAATCTTCCCTCTCTGTTGTATTTCTCTTTTCTGTTGCTTTCTGACATCATATCGCTTTTTCATCTCCTTTTTCTTTTTCTTGGTTGCTTTTTTAAGTTCTAAGTTCATCTTTTCCTTGCCCCCCTTCTACTTTTCTTCCTCCACTAAGTGTGTCTGTCCACTAAAGATGGCTTCTTCTCCTTCATCCTGTAGTATTTCTTGGTAAGTAGAAATCGCCATTTCCAAAAAGCGAAAGATAGATCCAAACGAGCCCTTATCTTTGTTTTTCAGTTTTTGAAATTCCATTTGTAGCCCTTCAAAAGACAATGCCATTCTTTCCTCCTTTCTCCTTCAACGCAACCCCAATGTCTTTAGTCCCTTTTTTTAAAAAAAAAAAATTTCACAAAGATCTCAAAGTCACAAAGCAAACCAAATCAATTTTAAGTTGTTGTTGTTGTTTTTTTAATCCAATGTCCAGAAATCGTTCATCCCTTGGCTTTAAATTTCAAATTGAGTTACCTTCTGTGCCCAAGTGGATTTTCCAGATTTCTGTCTGCTATTTCTGTGGGGAGGGAGAGTTAAGAAAAAAAAATTTCCTCCTTAACAGCTTTAACCGCAGCTTTCCAGTCTTCTTTGGGAAACAATGAAAACTGAGGCAATTCAAACAGTTCAGTTTCCAGGGTAATTAAGAGTTGTTATTGTCTCGGCTCAGCCAAATTTTCCTCCTGCAACCTCCAGCACAAATCTTACCCGGCTGCAGGCTTCTTTGTGACAGCCATCACTGACCGCTGCTCCACCACCTTGAGAAAAAGGGGTTTTTCCGGCTGGGGAGGGGGTCTGTGACACCCCCAAACCCCTGTCCGGATCCCCTCTCTCTTCAGCTGCCTCTACAGGGCAGCCATATTCCCCAGTCCCATTTGGATCGGGGGCACCTTGGCAGCAAGCACAGCAGGAATTGCAGACAAGCAAATTCCTGCTGCTGCTGAAGCCACGCAAAACCGGAAGTCCTACTAATCAGGAATTTATTAAATAACAGAAGAATAGGCATGTGTAATCTTTATATATTAGAACTCTTTGTGTTATGTTTGGAGCATGGGCGAGAAAGAATGGAGACAAGCCTCTGGAACAGTGAACTTCAACTCTTTATTTACATTGTGACTTCTCAACTCCATGGCAGTTATAACCCTCCTTATATAGGTAACCCCAATAACTATTAACCAATAACAATCGAGAAGCGCTAGCTCCCTTAACCAATAGGAACTCTCTGTTAATGGCCAATCGGATTCCCCGGAATGGGCCAATCCGATCCTGCCGTTAACAGCCAACCAGAAGTGCAGGGTCAGAACCCTGCACTTTACTCCAAGCTCAAGTTCTCTTTATTAAACCTTATGCATTCACAACACCCCTTCCCCCTGGCTTCTGTTTGCAGGGCGCAGTTACATAGTCCTTTAGGTAGGACAGTTGCTTTATTAGTCTTTTTGATTTTCGCTGTGCATTGGGCTGCAATCACGCTGAGATAGATCGTTGTTTGGCAACGGGGTCGCCTCTGGTTCAGAGTTCATTTCTTCATCATTGCCATTATTCTCGGTAATTCCCTGAGGTGCATCTGTTTCCCTCTCTGGTTCCACTTCCTGTGTCTCTATTACGCCGTCGTTCCTTTCGAATGGGTTTTCTTCTACTTGGAATTCATCTTCTTCCGTATCTCCCCCCCCCCTCAGTTTGGTCGTAAGGGAGTTCAGGAATGCCCGACGGGAGCCACAATCGTAATTGATCGATATGACGTTTCCATAGTCTATCGTCAAGGCATTGTACAAGGTAGGATCTCGGGCCGGTTACACGAACTACTGTTGCCTCCACCCACAGCGGATCGCCCGATAGGTTTTTAGCGCCCGATAGGTCACTGTTTTTAGCGCCCGATAGGTCGCCGACCAAAATCGCCTATCTGGAAGGCACGACAGTGGCCACTGGATCCTAGTGGTTTTTCCGGTTCATAAGCTGGGTGTAACCGGTCGAGGTGGGAGCGGAGTTTTCGTCCCATTAGCAGTTCGGTGGGAGTTTTGTTGGTGACGCTATGAGGTGTGATGTGTTGTAGAAAAAGGATTCGATTGATCTTGTCATCAATGTTATCATAGTCTACCTTCTGCAAGGTTTTCTTAACAAATTGGACCATGCGCTCTGCTTTGCCATTGGTCGCAGGGTGCACAGGCGAGGTGAGCGCATGTCGGATGCCGCGGTCAGCCAGGTACTGCTTGAACGACAGCGCTGTAAATTGGGGCCCGTTGTTGGATACCAGGATGTCTGGTAATCCGTGGGTTGCAAATAGTCTTTCCAAGTTTTTGATAACCGTAGTTGTGTTCATCATGCGGTGAATCTCAAGCCAATTCGAGTAGGTGTCGACAGTTAGCAGAAAGGTGTGGCCTTTGGTCGGCCCCACAAAGTCCAAGTGAATACAGGACCAGGGTCCCCGTGGTTTCTCCCATTTGGTAGGGATGGCTTTAGGTGGGGCGTTGCTCACTTCCTGGCATTTTGGACAAGCTTTAACCCAATTTTCGATTTGCTTGTTGATGCCCAGCCACCATGCATAGCTTCATGCGAGGGCTTTCATTCGCACGATACCGGGATGGCCATCGTGCAAGGTTCTCAGCAGCGCTTTTTGGAGTCATTCTGGGATAACAACTCTATCGCCCCAGATGACACAGCCTTTTTGAGAGAATAACTCCGTTTGTCGAGTCTTGAATGGTGTGAAGTCATCTGATAATTGGTCCAATGGCCATCCGCGTTCTACCCAGCCTAGAACTCGCGCTAAGGTGGGGTCACGTTTGGTTTCTCTCGCGATATCTCGGGCAGTCAATGGCGGCGAGTTGAGTGTTTCAATTTGCAATGTGGTTACCGTTGGTGCAGGATCGTCGAGAGTCTCTGGAAGCAGTGCTCGGCTCAATGCGTCGGCATGGGGAATGGCTTTCCCCGGGCGGTATTGCAGCCGATAATTATAAGCAGCCAAGAATTCTGACCAGCGAGTCATCCTGGGGGATAATATGTAGGGAGTTGGCTTATCTCCAGCTATTATCCCCAATAACAGTTTGTGGTCAGTCACGATAGTAAAAGCCCAGCCATACATGTACTTGTGGAATCTTTTAACGGCCGATACAATTGCGAGGGCTTCTTTATCGATTTGGCCATAATTTCGCTCAGTTTTTGAAAGTGTCTTTGAAATATATGCAACAGGGGCTTCGTTACCATTAGGCAGTACATGGCTCAGAATGGCGCCCACTCCGAAAGGCGAAGCATCACATGTGATATTTAACGGCAAAGTCTCATTGTATTGCATGAGTACAGAGTCAGAAGTCAGTAGTTTTTTCACATTACGGAACACTTGTTCTTCTCTATGACCCCATAACCAGTTTGCTTTCTTGTCTAACAACCGATGTAACGGTTCAGCGACCGTTGCTTTATGCGGTAGAAATACATTATAAAAGTTGATGAGGCCTAGGAACGCCTGGAGATCGGCCTTGTTCCGAGGCCTGGGAGTGTTTTTTATTGCTCTTAGTTTACTGTCGGTAGGGTGAATACCCTGACTGTCAATTAGGTACCCTAAAAACTCAACACTATCTGTACACAATTTACATTTATTCTTTTTTACCTTAAGACCGGCGTTTTGGAATTTTTGTTGGACTAACTTGAAACGATCCCCTAAGATTTTTTTTTGTAGGTGCAGCAATTAATACATCATCAAAGTAGGGGACCATGCCTTTAATCCCTTGTAGTAGCCTCTCCATCAGGCTCTGAAAAATCCCCGGGGCTACACTGACTCCGAATTGGAGCCGGGTGCATTTGAAGGCACCTCGGTGCTTCACAATCATTTGTGCCTGTGCCGTCTTTTCATCAACAGGTAGTTGCTGATATGCCTGAGCTAAGTCTAATTTAGCGAAGACCTTTCTGCCCCCCAAGGAGTGGAGGAGATGCTGTACCACCGGCAGCGGATATGCATTCTGCTGTAGGGCGTGGTTCAGGGTGGCCCAGTAGTCCCCACAAATTCGGATCGACCCGTCTGGCTTAATGGGTGTTACGATTGGGGTTTCCCAGGGGGAGTGATCGGTAGGCTCTAGCACCCCCTGAGTGATTAGTTTGTCGAGTTGTTCGTCGATTTTCGGCTTTAAGGCAAACGGAACTTGACGGGGCTTAAGGCGGATGGGAGCTATCTTTGGATCAAGGCTGAACAAAATTGGGTTCCCCTTGTACTCGCCTAAACTTTCTGCGAAGATGTCCTTGAACTCATGGATGAGGTCCTCCTCCTAGTCACCTCCGCTGATTCGGTTTACGCCTGCCACTTCAATGCCAAGTGGCACGAACCATTGGAGACATAGCAGACTAGGCCGATTTTGTCGATCACAGTTAGTGGTAAGTACTCTGTGTGCTTCTTGAAGGAGACCCGGACTCGGCAGGAACCAACGACAGGGATTCGATTCCCTTAAGAATGAGTTTTTGGTAACGAAGGTCTTGGCGCTGAATCATGGGGATGAGTTGCTTGAGGGTCTTCCAGGACACCATCGAGAGGGACGATCCCGAGTCGACTTCCATGTGGCAAGGCTGGTTCTCGTTGGCTACTGTGATTCAGATTTTCTTGGCATCCAAGGCAGAGGCGTGACCGATAGTGATAGTATGGTGAGCCTTTTCTCGCTGTAAAGCTCGGTTTCTGTAGGAGTGGCTTGCTGGTTCTCGCCTTACAGGATGGTTTCCTGTCGATTGGCGATAGTTAGCCCCTTTTGAGGCCTGGCCGGGTCCTTGTAAACTTCGGCAGACCTGTCCGATGTGGCCTCTCTTCCCGCACTCATGGCAGAGCGCGTTGCGGAATTTGCATTCAGACCTGGCATGGTTGGCTCCACAGCCAGCGCAAGGGCATAGGGACTTCGGGTGAGGGTCCCGGTCGGACCGCAGTCGATGGACCTCTTCTTTGTCGCTGTCTGACGACGAAGAGAGGTCCTCGTGGTGTGCCATTGAAAGCTGCCCTTCTGACTTCGATAAAATTTCGC
This sequence comes from Hydrophis major, assembly GCA_033807585.1. NCBI lineage: Eukaryota > Metazoa > Chordata > Lepidosauria > Squamata > Elapidae > Hydrophis > Hydrophis major. Next base: position 164,565,949 of record CM066329.1, read on the forward strand.
TTGTCGGTTGGTGTACCGGAGCGCGGTTGTGGCGTAATTGTGCAGCCGACTTCCTGGTTGCTTCTGCTGCAGTAGCATCGGTGATGGCATCGGCAAGGCTGATGTCACCTTTCGCCATCAGCTTGCTTTGGACGCCTGGTGCATCTAATCCCAGAACTATTCGATCTCTCAGTGCCTCTTCCAAATCGGCGAATCTGCAGAGGCCTCCCAGGTTTCGGAGGTCTGCTATGAAGTCGGCGACGCTTTCTCCTTTTCGCTGGTTTCCCTGATAGAACTCGTGCCGTCTCACGAGTGTAGGCACGGTCGGCGCGTAGTGATCTCTTAGTAGAGGTTCGAGGTTGTCCCAATCCATTACCTTCACTTCTCTAGGTTTTGCTAGTGCTTTAGCCATCTTAAATACGGTTGGACCGCAATGCGTTAGGAACACTGCCCATTTCTTCCTGGCTGTGGTGTCCTTTAAGTTGTTAGTTTCTAAGAACATTTGGAAGCAATCCATATAGGACTCCCAGTCTTCCTGCACTGGATCGAACGAAGCGGGTGGTACGACGACGCCGGACATGGTTCCGTTGTGTAGCGTCATCAGCCACGTGCTCAGTGTTTCTTCTTAGTTCCGTCGGTTCAGACGCCTCCACATCACATCCTCGTCACCAGTGTTATGTTTGGAGCATGGGCGAGAAAGAATGGAGACAAGCCTCTGGAACGGTGAACTTCAACTCTTTATTTACATAGTAACTTCTCAACTCCATGGCAGTTATAACCCTCCTTATATAGGTAACCCCAATAAATATTAACCAATAACAATCGAGGAGCGCTAGCTCCCTTAACCAATACGAACTCTCTGTTAATGGCCAATCGGATTCCCCAGAACGGGCCAATCCGATCCTGCCATTAACAGCCAACCAGAAGTGCAGGGTCAGAACCCTGCACTTTACTCCAAGCTCAAGTTCTCTTTATTAAACCTTATGCATTCACAACACTTTGAATTTAGGGATGACCAACTCAGGCCTTCCAGGATGTGGTCTTTCAGTCTCCAGATATTGTGTCACTGATTTTTAATCATAAACTGCCAAGAAACCATGACCTGGATTTGCATTATTTTTCTATAAAGAAATCTGGTTTCTATATTTCCGTTTAAACTTAACACATCTAAGAATTAAAACAGCAACAACAAAAAGAGTTTACCGAAATAAGAAAAAGCAAAATCATAGAAGTCATGACTTACCATTTCAAGGATATAATCACATTGTGTTGTCTACTGTAGCTGTTGGCTGCCCAAAACAACTGGGACAAAAATATCAATGCCATCATTCCTCACACACTTCCTCTCCATAACAATAAAGTGTTTTTCAAGCTGAGCCCAAACGCTGGTGACTTCTGGCCCAACTAAACCTGCTCATTGTTGCCCCAACACATCCCAGTGTTGTTGGGGTGAGGTAATCTGAAGGCGGGAGTGACTTCAGAGAATTTGAGAGGCCTTTTAAAGCTCTGGCCCCAATCCCTGGTCCAGTCCACAATTTCATATTCAAATAACCATGAAATGTTTTATAGGACCAAATTATAAATGTCTAAATCTTAGCTCAGGGTAGGCAATTATAAAATTTATATTGCTCAAGCTGCACTGTAAAAAATGTACTCAAACAATTCTCTTGTTTTCTTCCTTCCTTCCTTCCTTCTCTCCCTCCCTCCCATTTTGCTATCAAAATATCACTGGAGGAGATAGTTTATAACTTTACAATGATAAATTTCAGAAAAATGTTGATTAAATATAAAATGGACTGTTCAAGTAGTTTAGCATGTAGATCTATTAAAATTAAAAAAGCAAATAGGATAATATTTGTATCTAGGTCAACCAAAAAAAAAACCCAAGCAAACTTTGCCTGAACCCCTTTTTCAGGCTAGAAGCAATATTAAATTAAAATATCAAAAGAGAATCAGAGTGTTTTAGGGTAGTGACTACTACTTTGTGACTACAGTATAATTTCAAAAACATAGAAAATATTATTTTGGAATTAAAAATAGAAAATGCATATAATGAAGTATTGCATGTGCCCAGTGGGATCCTGGGTACAGGTGTTGCATATTTTTCCATGCCTTTCAAAATTGTGCTTTGACCCTGCTCAGAGCCACAGAGGTGCGGGCAGCTTCAGAAGTGTTAGGGCACAAGCATTCTTTCCGAGCTCCCTGTACTGTATTCATCTGAGAAGGGAATAACAATGGCCCCACCGCTACAGAGCTAGCTTTCCAGCCTTTTTATAAACCCCTTTAGCCTCAGGCTGCAAGGACCCCTTCTGACTGACAGGAGGAAAAAATCTTTAGCACATTTTTCCCTGCTACAAGTCTGAGGAGGGAGGCATGATCAGAGTTTGGTACATACAACAGTGCTATGAAATGAGACCGTGTGCAATTACCGCAATCTGCCGCCATTATGTTCTGTCACACACACCCCGGGAACCCAGTTTCATGAATCCAGGCCAGCAGACAGACCACACAGTCAGCAAATAGCACTGGTCAGTGCTTTCCCGGGGCGGGGGAAGAAAGCTGAAAGGAAATATGTCTGAGCAAACCTATTTGTGTGTCCTAATAGCTTTACTACAGGCCCATGAAAACACAAAGACAATTCTAGTCCAAATAACTGTGTAAGTAATATTTCACATATATTCCTTCATAGAAGGGAAAGTGTTACCTCAAGCACTTAGATACAGTAAACTAATCATGATGAAATATGTCTTTTAGGATTTCAATTCACCACACACACACATTTTTTTCCTGGGGGGGGGGAAGCACTGATTATTTTACTGTACATTCTGACACGTTTTATACATGCATTACACCACAGAAATTATATATTTATTTGATTCTATTTTGACACCCCCTAACTCTAAAATGATTCTGGGCGGCTTCCATATCATCATAGATTATTTTGATAGCAAATAATTTAACAAAAACTAACAATTTTACCATTCATGGAGAGAGAAAAACCATTAACATTTGGAACAGAGTTAAAACCATTATAGCAGTCCTAATCTGTAATGTTCATGCAGTTGTGCAAAATTTGTGTGGATGTTAGCATTGTGGTGTGAAGTTTTTCCTACCCCTCTGCCTGCTATTTTGCTTTTATAGAAAGGTTGTGTCAGAATCACCACATGGAATCATGAGCAGCCTATTCGTTCACACTTGTTCCACACACACTTACATTTGATTTGCACTCTTTTTGTCTGCTAATTACATTTCTTTTCTTTTTCTTTTTCAAATCGGGTTTGTTCATATCTTGCTCTTATTCTGTCATCAAACATCACCCTTCCATCATTTCCATGTTCCCAAGCATTTGAGGATAAAGCTACACAGTAGCCTGAATGGGTTAGAGTAGAAAGGGGATCTGCATGGTTTTTGTTGTGTATGCAATAAGATTAATAAAGTGTGAGCTTGGAGTAAGTGCAGGGTTCTGGCCCTGCACTTCTGATTGGCTGTTAAGCGGCCGGACCGGATTGGCCCGTTCCGGGGAATCCGATTAGCCCTTAACAGAGAGTTCTTATTGGTTATAAGAGCTAGCGTTCCTAGCTCGTTATTGGTTAAATGTTACAGGGTTTGCCTATATAAGGCGGGTTTTACTGCTGTTGAATTAAAGAAGTCACAATGTAAATAAAGAGCTGAAGTTCACTGTTCAGAGGCTTGTCTCCATTCTTTCTCGCCCATGCTCAAAACTTAACACTGGTGACGAGGATGGGATATGGAGATATCTGAACCAACGAAACTTCGAAGAACACCAAGCACGTGACAGACAACGCCAACAACAGAACCATGTCCGGCGGCATCGTACCACCCGCTCCATTCGATCCAACACAAGAAGACTGGGAGTCTTACATGGATCGTTTCCAAATGTTCCTAGAGATGAACAACTTAAAGGATGCCACAGCCGGGAAGAAACGGGCGGTGTTCCTAACGCATTGCAGTCCAACCGTATTTAAGATGGCTAAAGCACTAGCCAAACCCCGAGAAGTGAAGGCCATGGATTGGGACGACCTTGAACCTATCTTGCGAGACCACTATGCCCTGACCGTGCCTACGCTCGTGAGATGCCACGAGTTTTATCAAAGAAGCCAGCGAAAGGGAGAAAGCGTGACCGACTTCATAGCAGACCTCCAAAATTTGGGAGGCCTCTGCGGATTCACCGATCTAGAAGAAGCACTAAGAGATCGCATAGTTCTGGGATTAGATGCACCAGGCGTCCAAAGCAAGCTGATGGTGAAAGGCGACATCAGCCTTGCCGACGCCATTGCGTCGCTACTGCAGCAGAAGCAACCAGGAAGTCAGTTGCACAACTACGCCGAAACTGCACTCCGGTACCACCACCGGCCAGCGAAATCTCACCTAGTTCAGAAGGGCAGCTCGCGACAACACACCACGAGGACCTCTCTTCATCGTCAGACAGCGATGAAGTAGGGGTCCATCGACTGCGGTCCGACCGGGACCCTTGCCCGAAGCCTTTACACCCTTGCGCTGGCTGTGGAGCCAACCATGCCAGGTCCGAATGCAAATTCCGCGACGCACTCTGCCATGAGTGCGGGAAACGAGGCCACATTGGATGGGTCTGCCGCAGCTTGCCAGGACCCAGCCAGGCCTCAAAAGGGGCTAACTATCGCCAATCGACAGGAAACCGTCCTGTAAGGCGAGAGCCAGTAAACCACTTCTACAGAAATCGAGCTTTGCAGAGAGAAGAGGCTCACCATACTATCACTATCGGTCACGCTTCAGCCTTGGACACTAAGAAAATCCGAGTCACGGTAGCCATCGAGAACCAGCCTTGCCACATGGAGGTCGACTCGGGATCGTCCCTCTCGATGGTGTCTTGGAAGACACTCAAGCAACTCATCCCCACAATTCAAAGCCAAAATCTCCATTTCCAACGCCTCATCCTCAAGGACTACCAGGGGAATTGAATTCCCGTCGTCGGGTCCTGCAGAGTACGAGTCTCCTTCAAGAAGCACACAGCGTACTTACCTTTAACGGTCATTGATAGAGATAGGCCTAGCCTACTGGGCCTCCAATGATTCGCGCCACTCGGCATTGAAGTGGCTGGCGTAAACCGAGTCGGTGGCTGTGACTGGGAGGAAGACCTTATCTATGAGTTCAGGGACGTCTTCGCGGACAGCTTAGGCGAGTACAAGGGGACCCCGATCTCATTCAGCTTAGATCCAAAAATAGCTCTCATTCGCCTAAAGCCCCGTCGAGTTCCGTTTGCCTTAAAATCGAAAATCGACGAACAACTCGACAAACTGATAGCTCAGGGGATGTTGGAGCCCATTGATCACTCCCCATGGGAAACCCCTATTGTAACACCCATTAAGCCAGAAAGGTCAATCTGAATTTGTGGGGACTACCGGGCCACTTTGAGCCACGCCCTGCAGCAGAACGCGTATCTAGTTCCGGTGGTGCAGCACCTCCTCCATTCCCTGGGGGGCAGGAAAGTTTTCGCTAAATTGGATTTAGCTCAAGCATATCAGCAATTACCAGTAGATGAAAAAACAGCACAGACCCAAACTATTGTGACGCACCGAGGTGCCTTTAAATGTACCCAGCTGCAATTCAGAGTGAGTGTAGCCCCGGGGATTTTTCAGAGCCTTTTGGAAAGGTTATTGCAAGGAATTAAGGGCGTGGTCCCCTATTTTGATTGATGATTGCAGCCCCTACAAAAAAATCTTACAGGACCGGTTAAAATTAGTCCTAAAACAATTCCAAGAGGCCGGTCTTAAGGTTAAAAAAAAAACAAATGTAAATTGTGTACTGACAGTGTTGAGTTTTTAGGGTACCTGATTGATAGCCAGGGCATTCACCCTACCGAAAGTAAATTAAAAGCGATCAAAAATGCTCCCAGGCCACAAAACAAGGCCGATCTCCAGGCGTTCCTAGGCCTCATCAATTTTTATAATGTATTTTTACCACACAAAGCAACTGTCGCTGAACCGTTACACCGATTGTTAGATAAAAAAGCAAATTGGTTATGGGGTTACCGTGAAGAACAGGCATTCCGAAATGTTAAAAAACTGCTCACTTCTGACTCTGTACTCATGCAGTATAACGAGACTTTGCCGTTAGTTATAACCTGTGATGCATCGCCTTTCAGGATAGGCACCATTTTGAGCCGAGCACCGCTTCCAAAGACTCTCAACGATCCGGCACCAACGGTAACCACATTGCAAATCAAGGCACTCAACTCGCCACCACTGACCGCCCGAGATATCACGAGAGAAACCAAATGCGACCACACCCTAGCATGAGTCCTAGGCTGGGTAGAACGCGGATGGCCATTGGACCATTTATCAGATGACTTCACACCATTCAAGTCTCGACAGACCGAGCTCTTCTCCCAGAAAGGCTGTGTCATCTGGGGCGATAGAGTCGTTATCCCAGAACGGCTCTGAAAAGCGCTACTGAGAACTTTGCACGATGGCCACCCCGGCATCGTGCAAATGAAAGCCCTTGCGCGAAGCTACGCATGGTGGCCAGGCATTGACAAGCAAATCGAACAGTGGGTTAAAGCTTGTCCCAAATGCCAAGAAGTCAGCAACGCCCCACCAAAAGCCATGCCTCCTGAACGGGAGACACCACGTGGACCCTGGTCCCGAATTCACCTGGACTTCACGGGGCCAATCAAAGGCCACACTTTCCTGCTTACCGTCGACGCCTACTCGAATTGGCTCGAAATTCATCGCATGACGACTACGACCTCTGAGGCAGTTATCAAAATTTTAAACAGACTCTTTGCAACCCACGGATTACCAGACGTCCTGGTATCCGATAACAACCCACAATTTACTGCACTAGCGTTCGAGCAGTACCTCGCTGACCGCGGCATCTGCCATGCGCTCACCTCGCCTGTGCACCCTGTGACCAATGGCCAAGCAGAACGCATGGTCCAATTTGTGAAGAAAACCTTGCAGAAGGTAGACTACGACAACATTGACAACAAGGTCAATCAAATCCTCTTCTTGCAACATATCACCCCACATAGCATCACCAACAAAACTCCCGCTGAACTGCTAATGGGACGAAAGCTCTGCTCCCACCTCGACCGGTTTCACCCGGCTTATGAACTGGAGAAACCACTAAGATCCAGCGGCCGCTGTCGCACCTTCCAGGTAGAAGACCTGGTTTATGCAAAAAACCTATCGGGTGACCCGTTGTGGGTGGAAGCGACAGTAGTACGTGTAACCAGCCCCAGATCCTACCTTGTACAATGCCTTGACAATAAACTTTGGAAACGGCATATCGACCAATTACGATCGTGGCTTTCAGCGGCCAGTCCGCAGATCCCCTTTGACCAAACTGGGGGGGGGAGGTACGGAAGAAGATGAATTCCTAGGAAACCAGTTCGAAGGAAACGACGGTTTAATAGAAACTCAGGAAGCGGAGCCAGAGGGAGAAACGGTTGTACCTCAGGGAATTGCAGAAAATGTGGGCAACGACGTAGAAGTGAACTCTGAACCAGAAACAGCCCCACTGCCAGACAACGATCTACCTCAGCATGATTGCAACCAGCCGATACAACGAAAATCAAAGAGACTAAAAAGACAACCGCCCTACCTAAGGGACTATGTAACTGTGCCCTGAAATAAGAAGCCAGGGGGAAGGGGTGTTGTGTGTGCAATAAGATTAATAAAGTGTGAGCTTGGAGTAAGTGCAGGGTTCTGGCCCTGCACTTCTGATTGGCTGTTAAGCGGCCGGACCAGATTGGCCCGTTCCGGGGAATCCGATTGGCCCTTAACAGAGAGTTCCTATTGGTTATAAGAGCTAGCGTTCCTAGCTCGTTATTGGTTAAACGTTTCAGGGTTTGCCTATATAAGGCGGGTTTTACTGCTGTTGAATTAAAGAAGTCACAATGTAAATAAAGAGCTGAAGTTCACCATTCAGAGGCTTGTCTCTATTCTTTCTCGCCCATGCTCAAAACTTAACAGTTTTTAGGACCAATTCTGGCTGCTTTGTGCTGCTTTTGATGTTGAGCTGACAGCCACACTAGTTGCATATTTCCTGAACATTTTTCTAATCCTTAGTCGCTTATTCCAAACAGCTAAGACAATGCAACAACAGCTATTCCTTTTCTTTCCTTTGCATGCAGTCTTTCGGGGGGGAGGGTGTGGATGTGTGTTTGTGTGTGAAATTCCTTTTCCCAAGAAAGAGAGAGAATCAGCTGGGATGGGGTGGAAAATGGGAGATGAAAGGCAAGCCCCATGCCTGTGGGCTTGACATGTCCCACACACCACCCGCCAGCTGTCATGCTCCCACTGATGATGAATGAGACAGAATGAACGGCATCTCCTGGAAGGTTTTGACAGAGGTGAAAAGAGGAACTGAAATTCATTTCCAAAGAGAAATAAATAAACTTGCCCACCCCAGGGCTGCCATCACCGCTGTATTAGCCATGCTTTAATTTAATTGTTGATTTGATATGATTTCATTGCAAGATTTTTGGAAAGGCGGGGGGAGAGAAGAAAATATCCATGGGAGGAAAACAGTTGGGACTGTTAGAATGTGAATGTGGGAGAAAAACAAGATGTGAGTTCTTCTTCTCTCCCTGAATCTGAAAATAGATTGGAGCCTAAAAACAGCTCCAAGAGAAAGTACATAAGATTCAAAACCCCAGAATTCCATTTCCATTTTTGTGTAGCAAATATAATGGCTGGAAGCTAAAATCTTAGAAACTTCTTTTTATTCCTTCCCTGTATTTAGCTTTCCTTTACACTAGATGCTCCTCTGTTCTGTGAATAAATGATATTTCAGGCTTATGATGGCTGCCATGATAGAAAAGATAAATTGCAATATTCTGAACTTGCCCTCCACTCTCCAGTATAGCACCCCAAAATGCTTACTTGGGCCTGGGCAAGGGGGCACACTTCCAAATTGTTATATCCTGCACATGGGTGCAAGGAACGGAGACGAGGCAGTGAACAGTGAACTTCAACTCTTTATTAATCATACTGAACAGAGCAAAAACCCTAGGGCAGCAGCAGCCCTTTTATAGGGCAGGCTGCTGACCTATTAGCCAATAAGAAACTTGGAAGTGTTAAACCCTTGAACCAATGAGAGTGGTTCGTTAACAGCCAATCAGATTCCCCAGAACGGACCAATCCGATATCACTATTATCGGCCAATCAGAAGTGCAGGATTAGAACCCTGCTTTTCTTAAGGTTTGTTAAAACTTTATTTAAGCGCTTTTATTAGTTCATAACACCCCCTCCCCCCGGGTTCTGTTTGAGGGGTACGGTGACGTTATCCCTAAGATATGTAGGTTGTTTTATCTGTCTATTTGATTTGCGCTGTCCCACCGGTTCCTGTCTGTCATCCGGTTTCGGTGGGACGTTTTTGGACATATCTGGTATAGGCGGTTCCGCATCCTCACTGGACGACTCGGTGCCACTAATGCTGTCATTGTTGTCCTCCGATCTTTGAGGGCTCGCCTCCATTGAGGTATTCCTCTGAAGTGAGGAGAGTCCCCTCCCTGATTCTTCTTCATTTATCGCGCCTGATTGCTGACTTCCTTCACTTCTGCTTTCCACCATCTCGAATTCAGTTTCTTCGACATCCCCTCCCCCCTCAGTTTGGGAGTCACAGGAGTCACGGGAAATGGGTTGTAGCCTAGAGCGAAGCTGATCTATATGGCATTTCCATATTTTTCTGTTGCAGGTTTGCACACAATATGATCTGGGCCCGGTGGTTTGAATTACAGTTGCTTCGACCCATAATGGTTCACCGGAGAGGTTTTTGGCGAAAACTAAGTCGCCTACCTTGAACTCACGGCATTTTCTGGTAGATCCACAGGGTTTCTCTGGCTCGTAGGACGGGTGAAGCCGGTCGAGGTGCAAACGGAGCTTGCGTCCCATCAACAGTTCAGCTAGGGTCTTGTTGGTGACGCTGTGCGGACTGATGTGTTGGAGTAGGAGTATTCTGTTTATTTTGTCGTCAATGTCCCCATAGTCCATTTTGTGGAGAGTTTTTTTAACAAATTGTACCATGCGCTTGGCCCTGCCATTGGCCACAGGGTGCGCTGGCGAAGTTAGCGCATGGCGGATATCCCGGTCCGCTAAGTATTGTTCAAACGCCAGGGTGGTGAACTGGGGTCTGTTGTCAAAGACCAGAACGTCTGGCAGTCCGTGCGTTGCGAATAGCCTATTCAATTTTCGGATGACGGACTCGGTTGTAGTATTCTTCATTTCGTGGATCTTGAGCCAGTTGGAATAGGCATCCACTGTTAGGAGGAACAGTATGTCCTTTAGTAGGTCCCACAAAATCAACGTGGATGCGGGACCACGGCCCCCGAGGGGGGTTCCCATTCTGTTGGAGTTGCTCTAGGTGGGGCATTGCTGACTTCTTGGCACTTTAAACAAGTCTTTACCCAGGCTTTGATCTATTTGTCAATGCCCGGCCACCACGCGTAGCTTCGTGCGAGCGCTTTTATACGCACGATGCCGGGGTGACCGTCATGCAATGTTTTCAATACTGCTCGTTGTAACTGCTCTGGGACAACGACTCTATCTCCCCATAGGATGCAGCCTTTTTGCGAAAAAAGTTCTGTTTGCCGGTTTCTGAAAGGGGTGAAGTCATCAGGGGTTTGTTCTATTGGCCATCCTCGTTCGACCCAGCTAAGAACTCGTGCCAAGACAGGATCTCGTTTTGTTTTGATTGCAATGTCTCTGGCTGTTAGCGGTGGTGAATGTAGTGTTTCAGTCTAGAGTGTTGTAAGGGTTGGAGCTGGGTTGTCGACGGTTTCCGGAAGTGGGGCATGGCTCAGTGCATCAGCATGGGGAATGGCTTTCCCCGGGCGATGTTGTAATTTATAGTTGTACGCAGCTAAAAACTCCAACCAGCGAGTCATTCTAGGTGACAATATATAGGGGGTTGGCTTGTCTCCCGCTATAATCCCCAGCAAAGGTTTGTGGTTGGTAACAATAGTAAAAACTCATCCATACACATATTCATGAAACTGTTTCACAGCAGATAGAACAGCAAAAGCCTCTTTGTCGATCTGGCTATAGTTACGTTCAGCCTTTGATAGGGTCCTTGAAAAATAAGCAACAGGGGTCTCACTACCATTTGGTAACACATGACTCAAAATGGCTCCTACTCCAAACGGTGACATATCACATGTAATTGTTAAAGGCAGAGTCTCGTTATACTGCATTAAAACAGCATCTGAGGTTAGTAAGTTTTTCACTTGTCGGAATGCGTGCTCCTCTTGGTGTCCCCAGACCCAGGTTGCTTTATTGTCAAGAAGTCTATGTAGAGGCTCAGCTACGGTCGCTTTCTGGGGCAAGAAGATGTTGTAAAAGTTAATGAGCCCCAGGAAAGCTTGGAGATCAGTCCTATTTCTGGGTCTTGGGGCATTTTTGATTGCCCTTAGTTTGCTATTAGTGGGGTGAATGCCTTGTTTATCGATTAGGTACCCCAGGAACTCTACTTTATCTGTACACAGTTGACATTTTTTTTTTTTAACCTTAAGGCCAGAGTCTTTAAATTTCTGGAGAACCATTTTAAGATGCTTTTCTAGTATTTCTCTATTCGGGGCAGCAATTAAAACGTCATCAAAGTATGGCACGACCCCCTTGATCCCTTGCAAGAGTCTCTCCATCAGACTTTGAAAAATCCCTGGGGCTACGCTCACTCCGAATTGGAGTCGGTTGCACTTAAAGGCACCTCGGTGCGTAACGATCGTCTGTGCCTCTGCGGTTTTTTTTATCTACAGGCAGTTGTTGGTACGCCTGTGCTAAATCCAATTTAGCGAAGACTTTTCCGCCCCCCCCAGGGAATGGAGAAGGTGTTGTACCACCAGCACCGGGTAAGCGTTCTGTTGAAGGGCGTGATTAAGGGTGGCCCGGTAGTCCCCACAAATCCTTAACGATCCATCCGGTTTGATGGGTGTTACAATTGGGGTTTCCCAATGAGCGTGGTCAGTTGGTTCTAAAACACCCTGGGCTATTAATTCATCAAGTTGCTCGTCAATTTTTGGTTTAAGGGCAAAAGGTACCCGACAAGGTTTAAGGCGGATGGGGGCTACTTCAGGGTTAAGGTTAAATGATATCGGGGTCCACTTGTACTCACCTAGTTTGTCTGCAAAAACGTCCTGGAATTCCTGGACGATGACCTCCTGCCAATCGTCGCTTCTGGTTTGGTGAATGCCGGCTACCTCGATCCCGAGTGGGGCGAACCATTGAAGGCCTAACAAGCTAGGCCGGTCATGGTCAATGATGGTCAGTGGTAATGACGCAGTACGATTTTTGAATGATACTTGGAGTTGGCTGGATCCAACGACCGGAATTCAGTTCCACTGATAATCTTTGAGTATGATTCTTTGGGCTCTGAGGTCTTGACGCCAGACGGCAGGGATTAATTGTTTAAGAGTCTTCCAGGAAACCATCGAGAGGGACGATCCTGAATCGACTTCCATCAAACAAGGCTGGTTTTTGATGGCGACCTTCACTTGGATCTTCTTTGCATCTAGCGATGAGGCGTGACCGATTGTAATGGTTTCTCTTCTTGATAAAATGGCCGGTGTTTTATTTCTGTAGGAGTGGTTGTTCCATTGGTGGTTCAAATGTTCCCGACTCACAGGGCGATTCCCTGTGGTCTGGCGATAGTTGTTTCCCCTCTGAAGTGGGCTGGATCCTTGCTTGTTTCTACAGACCTTCCCGATGTGGCCTCTTTTCCTACAGAAATGGCAGAGCACGTCGAGGAATTTGCTGTCTGATTGCGGGTGGTTTGCCCCACAACCCGCGCATTGGTGCAGTAGTCTTTGATTCTGCTGATGGCGTTGGTCATGTTCAGACCGGAGCCGGTTGACCTCCTCCTCATCACTTTCTGATGGCGATTTGAGGTCCTTGTGGTGGGTCGCTGTTGTGTGCCTCTCTAGGTGAGGTGAGGTATCGCTAGTGAGTTGACAGAGCGATGCGTTGGTGCGGTGCATTTGGGTGGCCGACTTCCTGGTTGCTTCTGCTGCAGTAGCGTCCTTGATGACATCAGCAAGGTCGATGTCCCCTTTGGTCATGATCTTGCTCTGTGTAGTGTGGTCATCTAATCCCAGAATTATTCAGTCTCTCAGAGCTTCTTCGAGGTCTGTAAACCCACAGAGGCCTCCCAGGTTCCGGAGATCCGCGATGAAATCTGCAACGCTCTCTCCTTTCCGCTGGTCCCTCTGGTAAAATTCATGTCTTCAGACAAGCGTTGGTACGGTGGGTGCATAGTGGGCCCATAGAAGGGGCGCGAGGACGTCCCAGTCCATGGTTTTCACCTCAGCCGGTTTTGCTAGTGACTTGGCCATCTTAAAGATGGCAGGCCTGCAATGGGTCAGGAACACTGCTCGCTTTTTCCCCATAGTGGCATCCTTCAAGTTGTTGGTCTCCAGAAACATCTGGAACCGGTCTATTTACGAGTCCCAGTCTTCTTGTGCCAGGTCAAATGGAGCGGGTGGTATGGCGCTGCCGGACATGGTTTCCGTTGTCGATGTGCCTTCAGCCATGTGCTCTGTTTGGTGCTCTATAGTTTTCAGTCAGCTCTGATGTCTCCGCATCCCATCCTCGTTGCCAGTGTTATATTCTGCGCATGGGTGCAAGGAACGGAGACGAGGCTGTGAACAGTGAACTTCAACTCTTTATTAATCATACTGAACAGAGCAAAAACCCTAGGGCAGCAGCAGCTCTTTTATAGGGCAGGCTGCTGACCTATTAGCCAATAAGAAACTTGGAAGTGTTAAACCCGTGAACCAATGAGAGTGGCTCGTTAACAGCCAATCAGATTCCCCAGAACGGACCAATCCGATATCGCTATTATCGGCCAATCAGAAGTGCAGGATTAGAACCCTGCTTTTCTTAAGGTTTGTTAAAACTTTATTTAAGCGCTTTTATTAGTTCATAACACAAACATCACCCTGACCCTCACTGTTCTTTCCATCAATATGTGTTAGTGTACATTAAGCCCAGAGGCATTCTCATAAATAAGCACGATACTGGAATAGCTTGCCTTCCTGTTGTTTAAATGTTAATTTATTTAAAAATTTAAATATTCTTTCGAAAAATTAAATCAGATGGAGCAGGGAGTCTAGCTGATAGGGGGATCTATGGGAACCCCAGACTTCTACCACAGGATGTCTATAGGGCTCTGTTCTATAGTTTTCTTTTCAAGCATATCCTTGCCTAAATGAAAATATAACATCTGAATGTTGAGGATTTATTTGTATTCTCTTTTCATTCTTTGCCCTTGCTGTATTTTTTCCTCTGTTTGGGTACCATGAGGGCCAGGGCTTTTCATCTGTAGTTCACCATTAACTTCTTTTGATGTGCCTTGTAGCATTGCTGGATCTCTGCAGCAGCCAACTACACCTACAGTAGGGACAGAGGTGGGATTCAATTTTTTTAACAACTGGTTCTGTGGGAGTGGCTTAGGTGGTGAGCATGGCTTGGCGGTCATGTTACTGGGTAGACATGGCTTGGTGGTCATGTTATTGGCTGGGTGTGGCCAACTCAATATCACTCACATCGAGACACGCATCTCCTTGCCTGGCCTCTCAGGACTACGGGGATGCTGTAACAGTCTAAGTGTGAAAAATGGTCATAAGTCACTTTTTTTAGTGCTATTGTAACTTTAAATGGTCACTCCACACAAGCAAAGTACCAGCAAAGGAGGGGGAAAAGCTCCAGAGAAGTTCCTGAGACAGGAAGTCTAGTCCTGCCAAGAATGTAATCAGGGTTAGCAGAGAGACAGTTTCTGTAAGCAACACCAGAATGTTTCCTTCCTGTTTTCCGTACAGGATTAGGTCAGTAATTTCTTCTAACAGCAGGTTCTCCGAACTGCTTAGAATGTTAACAACCGGTTCTAGTGAATAGGTGCGAACTGGTAGAATCCCACCCCTGAGTAGGGATGTGGAATGGGGTAGCCTTCTCTGTCAGAAGAGAAAAGTTTTCTTTCTCCCTAAAGAAACTTTAATTGCTGCACAACCTGAAGGTCCCTTTTCTGGCATTGAGGGCCAACTTCTCAAAATTTCACAGAAGTCATTTCACAGAATAACAGAGTTGGAAAGGACCTTAGAGGTCTTCTACTCCAACCCCCTGCTCAGAAAGGAAACCCTATACTATTTCAGACATACATTCAGAATACTAGTCTTTGTCTATGCTAGGAGAAAAGAAACCTGTCTTTCCATGAAAGTCTGGCATCGCAACTGAAGCTTCAAGCCATAAAAGAGGACTCTCCATTAAACCCAAAAGAGAACTTGGCTAAAGCATTAAAGGAAACAGAAGCTCTTAGCTACTGCCATTTTAGGTGTCTTCCCACCTTTTCTTTCTTCAGTTCTTGGCATTTCAAGGTGCCTTGGCAAAACAACCTGCAACTGATTTTCTTCTAATGCCTGGCACAAAGAGGGAACAAACAGAAGCAGCAAGCATCTGACTTGGTGCTTTGGTTCTTATCCTTTTCTGTGAAGGAAATTACTGAGCTAACAACCTTTTCACACTAAAGAATTTGGACAGAGAATAGAGAGAATCATAAAATAAACCATGAATTACTGGAGAACAGTATAAAATAGTTATTTGGGTTGCATGTGTGAGGACATGAGAATTCTCCATAGAGATGATTGATTCATTAGCAGAAACCCATGCTGGGGAGAAAATGTTCCAAAGTAGGTAAGCTCACTTCGGTGCATTTAGAGGAACATTGTATAGGATTCTAAGGACTTGCCTTCAAAGGACAAGGTCATGTTTCCTTCACAGGCTCATTTTGGCTCATTTAAGTGTAGGAAAAAAAAAGGCAATCCAGTCATAGGCAAAACTGATCAGCTACTTGAGCATAGGCTAGAAAGGCAGGGACTCTTCTGTAGGCTACCATATTTGGGTGACAAAATGACTCAGATGACCACTGAATGGCAGTAAGAGGATAGTTTGTGCCATTTTTTGCTGCCATCTAGCAATTTCCATGATTTCTTTTCAGCCCAGAGTGGGTAGCACTGATGTAGGCTCAGTTCATGTAGTAGAAGGCAAGATGCTGATGTGTGAAACCATATAGGGCTGTGATGGCGAACCTATGGCACATGCGCCACAGGTGGCACGCAGAGCCATTTGTGCCGGCATGTGAGCCACAGGCAAACTTACCTCACTGCACATGTGCACGCCGCACAACTGATTTTCAGCTGGTTTGAGGCCTTTCTGGCCTCCCAGAGGCTTGGAAAAAGCCTCTGCAGGCTTTGCAGGCCAAATAATAGGCTTGTTTCATCACTTCCTATAAACACCGGAAATAATTAAACGGGCCTATTATTCAGCCTGCAAAGCTTGCAGAGGCTTTTTTCAAGCACTGGGAGGTTGAACAAGGCCTCAAACCAGCCAAAAACCAGCTGTGAGGCGCAGTGCAGGAAAAGAGGGGGGATTACATGTGCATGTGCAGGGGACGTGGGAGGGGCGCGTGCATTGATTTCTGGGTGCTGGTACATGAATGCATTTGCGCAAGTGTGCACAGAAATTTTTGGCACAGGAGCCCAAGAAGGTTAGCCACCACTGGTATAGGGCTTTATGCCTCATTTTGTGATACTTTTGTTTGTTTATAGTAGTATTTAGAATACTGAAGTAGAAATGCAGGAAACATCTATGCATTTCTACCCAAACTAAATCCAATTCAGTCTAGGATCTGGAAACAACTTTTTATTTCTCACTGCAAAAGGAGGGCTAGTTCACACGTGATAAGCCAAGGTTTCCTGTCACAAATGACAGTTTTCCTAATGTGGGCATAAAAATGAAGCTGCCTTGTACACAGGCCATTCTACTGAGGAATCCTGGTTCAAAGGGAGGCTGTAAGGATCCCAAATAGGGTTGGACATGGAGAGCCTCTCAGCCAGGTACTTTGTCCCACCCAACCCCAGCTCCCTTCTGTGTTTCCCTCCCGATGATGTCTTTATGCCGCCAACCTCTCAGCTGTCAGAACCAAGAATATTTTGAGTGCCCACTATTCAGAGTTTCAAATACCCAACTTCCCCAGACTTGGTTGAAGCCCCCTGAGCTTCTGCCCTTGGCATTTGATCGATGGGATGAGTGATGGGCATGTGAGGCCAAAGTGAGAAATGCTCCCCTAGCTGTTCAAGTATGCAGAAGCTTTACCTAGTCCTCACCCCATCTATCATCAAGGGTGGCAGAGGGCCGACCCTGCCTTGCTGCCACACATAAAGACATTCACAACCATAAGACAAATGACAGACAGACTCACTCACTTCACACATACAGAACTTCCCAGGTAGTGTGAGAATGCAGCATATTGTGGTAGAACTGTGAGAATTTCAGCCAAGTTTATGCAGGTACAAGACTTTTTTTACTTCAGGTACAACAGATGTGAGTCCAAAATAAGTTCCTTCGGAATGAGGATTACTATGTCAGCATGACAGGGAAGACCAGTTAAATAGCGGGAACAAAAAAATGCCCTTTGGCCTTTCCTGGGTGGGGGCTGGTGGGGAGTGAAAAGCTGCTCCTTTACATTTTCTGAGTAGATTCCCGGTTCCTCAGACATTAGGAAGATTCCCATTGCGCGCAACAGGTCTCTTTCTAGAACAACAGGGAAACCCTCCATGATAGAAACAGACAAATCTTATTTGACAGTGCCTCTGGCCAGAAGGAATGAATTATACAGTACTGGGAAGAAGGAAAGCAGGCAGAGATCTAAACTTTCAGGAAACAGAAAGGATTCGTGAGTTTTGAATTTTCAATTATTTCTCCTAAGCTGGGAATGTTAATATGTGTTGAAAAATAACTTGTGGAAGTCAAAGCCAGCAGGATCTAGAGCAGGGGAATCAAACTCACAGCCGGTGGGCTGGATGTATCACGTACTGGCCATGCCCAAAATCAGTTTAGCAAAGGGGGAAAAAGTCGTGATATGTCACATGATGATAACATGATGCTGCGAGTTTGACACCCCTGCTCTAGAGGATACCCTCTTTTGGTGCATTCTTTTGAAAATTAATTTAGTTTTTATTTATTTAACTATCAAATATATATAGTTGCCTATCTCCCCCAAAATGACTTGCCTATCACCCCCAAAATGACTCCTTATGTATAGTCATATTTTACGATGAAGGCAATACGGCCATGCACTGAAGTGCCCTGTTGGGGCACTGTTTATTTGCAATTAAGATAAATAACAGCAGATACAACTATACTTAGAGAATGTGATGCAGAACTAAGTTTCTCTTCTAAATTCAGGTCCAGCCTTGACCAAGTTGCTTCAGTTTCTAATTATTATGACTCACAGTATGAGTTAGGATGCTTGGAAGGTGGTTAAATTGGGAAGAACAGGGGATAAACACTCCCAGGTTGTTGCCTTTCTCATTAAGGCTGTCTTAAAGATAACCTGGGCAGCCAATTATATGCCACTACAGGTAGTTCTCAGCATACAACCATTTGTTCAGGAACTGTTCAGAAGATCAACAGCACTGAACAAAAATGATACAATCGATTCTTAGAGTTCTCACCATCACAGTGTTCCTGAGGTCCTGTGATCATAATCTGGGCACTTCACACCTGCCTTGCAGTTATGACATCACAGCGAGTCATTGACCTGGGCAGCCCTCACTTAATAACACCAACCAAAATTGCTGTAGCTAAGTGACACAGTCCATGTGATATTTCTCTTTATTTTTCATTGCTCAGGATGGAAATTCTGGTTCCAATTGCCATCATAACCCGAGAATTACCTGTACTATTTGTCTTGATTGATATTTGTTAAAGTCCCCAAAAATGCCAATATAGTTAAGCAAAGAATCAAAGAATACATATATACTGCATGTATAACCAGTATTTCTTGTCTTAACTGGCATTTATTTCTCCAAAAAAATGGATGGCTAAAAAAAGCAAAAGACAGCCTTTAAATAGAAATCTTGTTTGAGTGTGGATGAAGGAATGAATTGAAAAAAAGCAGAAACAGTGGAAGATTGAAAATATATTTATAAGCCAAGCCAAAGGAAGAAATAAAGAGAGAATTATTTGAAGAAATAATTCTAATCATAAAATGCATATCTATCTATCTATACACTAGAGACAACTATCTAGAGACAATTGGACTGTAGTAATATATAATAAAAGTATTAAAGCAATATTGAAAGAAGACAGGGAAATTATGGATAAATTAACTGAATTATTTGAAGTCATCTACACAGCAGAAAATTTTAAAGACAGAACCACCTTCACTTCGTTTTCTAACAATACTGGTTAAAGCATTTGGTTTGGTCCATTCTCTTAACTGAAGAACAAGTTGTTTTCAAAGTGAGTATAATTCTATATGAAACATGCCTGTCCTTATAGGAAATCATATGTCAAAATTAAGTCAGAGGAGTAATCCCGCCCCTCGGAAAATGATTCTGACAAGGAAAAAATTATTTAGGAAACTTGATCCTCTTTGTTTCTTCCTCTGATTCTTGCCAAAAGCTTCATGCTGATAAAATCTTTATTCAGAAGTTCTTGGATCCATGACAACTTCTAAAGTAGGTCAGCAATTCTAAATAGCCTTTCTCCAAGCTGGTATCTCACAGATGCGTTAGACTTTAACCTCCTAAATCTCTTGGCAACACAAAGGCTAGCTGGGGATTATGGGAATTGAAGACCAACACAGAGAGCATCAGGTTAGAAAAGTTGGCAAAACCCTTTCTAAACTCATAGTGGCTGTTTCAGTTTAAAAATTGGAACAATAACATGGAGTATTAAAGCAATATGGAATTTATCTCTTAGTTATAACTGCTTTTTTTTCCCTTTGTTATTCTTGGTTTGTATGTGAGAGTCACATTCCAGAAAATGCCTAACTTAACTTTGCTGGCATGTGTCTCTTACATACAAACCAAAGAGAAATGATTTCAGTTTTGACCCCCTTCCCATTCAGGCCACTCTGAACAACTGCACAGTATTAAGTGTTGGTGAAGGCTGGCATGTCACCCAAAACATGCTGTTTCACCTTTGACACCTGTGTAGTAGGTTCACCATCACCAATCTAGAAGCGTGGGGAATTGAAGGCGGAGGGTAGAACAGCTGGGAGAGGTTCACTGAGGCAGATTCCCCCACCCCATGTTCCGAGGCTGGCTTCTACGAAGCCCATGGCAGATGGGTAAATAAAGAGGGTTGTTGAGACCTGCTCTTCCATCACTTGATGTAGGCCAAGCACACACCAGTTACGTGGAGACCTATGGAGGGCAGGACACACATAATTCTAATAACCTAAGTTGTAATCTCAAAGAGTGCAGGCAGTTTTACTTCAGATGTTTCCTTGTAGCTTCTGTGTTTTCCTTCTGTTTTCACCTTCTTTTCTGATGTGAATAAACACTGATGGAATAGTTAAAATGTAGATGCTCATTTTGACATTGAGTAAACTAACCCATCAAATTACCAACTAGCCCCTGGTTCAAAGCAGTCTGATTGGTATCTAGTTTGGTGGGACTTCTTTTTACTCCACAGCTGTAATGTTAAAGGTCCAATGTATCATAATGATGTTTGAATGCCTCCTTATTCTCTAGCAAGAAACCAGTTGGTCAATTACACCAACCAGCAACTCCTGCTTAAAAAAAAAAGAGTAGGTATGGTGTAGCAGTTCAAAAACAGGATTTGACACAAGGCTGGGTCATGAGAAACAGAGTGGAGTAGAAGCTGAAAGGAATCAGACAAAGAGCAGTGATGGCTGTTTTCCAAAACAATGCAAACATGATAGCATCTTTATGTAAGAGTAAGACAGAAGTGACCCAACTTCAAATCCCCCATTTATCCATGGACATTTTAGCCTTAACAATCTTCAGAAAAATTTGTGTCAAGTTTGTTGCAATAATAAAGTGTATTCCTAACATTCTGGGTAAAGCACAAAAATAATTTTAAGAAATTTAAAACACAAAAATAATTTAAACAAACAAACAAACAAATAAACTGACAATATTAACGAAATTGCATTCCATTAACCCTGTTTTATTTTTCCAAAACTCAAAGTTAAAGCAAATGGTTCTAGCTCTCCACAGATTATAGTAAATAGGGAAGACTGCTGGCAAAATCTAGTGGATATGTCATAGGTCAATATAAGTGTATATATTCTGGAAATCTTCAGACTATATTTTGGGAATTCTGAATTCAGAAGTTTGTCAAAAAAAATCCCTTCATGGTAAGATCTTAAATAGTTCTCAATTCAGAAAAACCTCAAAACAGTCCCAGTGAGCCTAGCTAGAGTGCTCTAGCTTTATTGTAGGTGTCAATTACTAAAGGTAAAAATGTGAAGAATATTGGGTTTACTGAAGAATGGAAAGCAAGAGGGAGTTTTCTAAAAAGGCGTGCAAAAGAGATACAGGATGCATACACTGAATGCTTCATTTCAACATCTTAACGTTACATTAAGAGCAGAAGACTGATTTGGATCTATTATTTGATCCTGGGTGTTTTACACTAGATTAACAAGGATAACTAATTCCTGAAGTTTAAATAATAAGAACTCTCACTGTACCCCCCCCCCCCCCCCCCAAAAAAACTCCCTGCTCTGAAAAAAGAAAAAGAAAAAGAAAGCTTCCTGACAGAATACAGGTAATTTTTTTGTGGGGCAAGAAAATGAGTCTCAATTCTGGAATTGAAAACAATGTTTGGCTCAACTTGCATGCCATCAGGGATGGTCTGATTTTCTTGTGGACATAGATTATTTTTTTTAGTTAGGGTGTCAGTCAGGCCCATCAAACTAAGTCAGTCTGATCTCCATTGTGACACATCTAAGTTAACACCCATCTGAGAATCATTGAGATCTACATTAATTTCTGCATTGAATCTATGTAGAGTGTTCTATTCCAAACACTTTGATACCTTAATGATTGGTAAATCACATTCATCAACTATATTTATTAGTTTTCAAGCAAGGGTGGGATGCTACCAGTTCTGCCTGGTTCTGAAGAACTGGTAGCTCTGAAGAGCAGCAGACACCAAACCGGTTCTATGTCTGCTGCTGTTTGGCCCACTTGCCCGCTTGGACTCTTACCTGTCCTTTGTTTCCTGCTTTTTCAACCTCAGCTGCTTTGCACGGCACAGCTGAGGTTGAAAAAGCAGGAAAAAAAGAGGCTTTTCAAATGCTGCGCACCCATGCACAGCACTTTTCAGCTGTCCAGGTGGCACAGCTTAAGGTTTTTTTTACACATGCGCAAAACGTAGTCACCGAACCAGTAGTAACATGGGTTGAATCCCACCCCTGCTTTCAAGATGGCACAGTCCAAATATACTGGTGAGAGGTATAATAATTCCAAATACCAAGAGGCTGAAGGAACCATGAAAATGACCTTGAAGAAGCCATCAAGTAAGTGAAAAACAGGTGCAAAAGCATGTTCAGTGAGGTGGGAAAGTATTAGAAAGAGATTTAGGCTGTCTCCTCCAATGCTTCCTGGGCTAAAAGACAGAGGGAAGTGAAAATGAGGCAGACTTGCAATATTTTATTATTGGAGCCTGTCTCAATTAAGTATAGTTCTATTTTTCCTGTGGAATCAATTTCCCAATCTGGACAACTTTATAGGGATGACAGAGGCCAAACATACACAGTGTGCTTCCAAGCATAGCTGTTAGCCTTGCAAGATAGTCTAGACAGAAAGTATGCCTAAATAAACTATTTTATTGTAAGGTTAGATTAACAGAATACTGAAAGTATACTTCTCCCTCTGTTGCCTTTACAGACCAAGAAATGAGGGAAGTTTCTTCTGGCACATTTGCTATATCCACATTCCTTTTTGGGGCTAAGCTGATCTTATCCAGCTGTTCCCCTGGCTGTAGCTCTTCCCTCTGTCTCCCAAGGTCATCTCTCTCCCTCCCTCCCCCCCCTCTCTCTCTCTCTCTCTCACACACACACACATTATTGCCTTTTCTAACAATTGTTGGCCAGCCAGTCACTATTGCAAAATGGGTGGGCATATAAATCAGTTAAAACAAGAAAGCATTCCAATGAACTATTTATTCTGGATTTGATAGTTCAACTTTTGATCCATTAGCTTGGGATCAAAAAGATATTAGTGCACAAACTCCAGAAGTTATAGTGCTGGATGATTCTGTTCAGGTAATTCCCTGTTAGGAGAATGAGTGCACACAGGGAGACATAGTGAGAGTGGTGAAGAATAACACACAACCAGCACACAGATACACTGTATAGTAAAATATAGGTTTTTACTTCCAGTAAAACAATTAAGCAAAGTTCAACAAAACAGTCCAAATCATCCACAGTTAAAGCAGTCAGTTTTCAGTCCAGGGATAATCCAATAACAAAGTCCAGTATCATAAACAGTTCAGTAATAGACTTACATCATATCCAAGAATAAGGATGACCAATAACAGTCAATAGGAACACTCTTAGCAACAACAGAACAGAACAACCCAGGTTTCTGGCTCCATCTTATGGCCATTTGGGGAACCACACCCAATTATAATTTTAGCATTCTCTTAAAGAGACAGTATTAAAATGTCTATCCTGGTTTATATTTTTTTCAACCCAACTGTTAGGTGACTTACATTCCTAACATTCTCCCCTTTGGGTAGGACAATATATACAACCTTACATTCTAAGCCCATAATCCTCGCAGCAAGCCTTATGCTTTACAGAGCCTTGGGCTTTTGTAAAATGATGTGTGATGTTATTTTCTGACATACACTATTCCAGCTTAATCATCTTATTTGCACACATTGCCTTACATTTAAATATCTTAAATCTGTGTGTCTTGTTCTTGTCTTAACAGCAAGATTTGAAGCCATCTGTATTGCTGATTGGTTGTCTTCATAAACAACAATAGAATCTGTTACATCAATTCCCATATCAATGAATAGTTGCTTATAGCAAAGTAAATCTGAACATAATAAAAACAAACATGAGAATTCAGCCTCCATTGTTGATAAACTTCAATGTTTCTGTCGAATAGACCTCCATCCAATCAACACCTTTCCTAATAATACCACAGTACCTGACGTAGATTTACGTGTATTTACGTCTGTAGCAAAACTTGCATCGGCATATGCAGTTAGACTTAGTTCATCCTTAGGCTCCAAATACAATGCATAATGCATTGTTTGTTTCAGATATCTTAACACACGCTTAGCAGCTTGCCAGTGTCTTTCAGTTGGCTCAGCATTAAATCTAGCTAATTGGTTAACACTGTATGCTATATCTGGCCTTCACCTATTACTGTGATAAGTTAAGCTACCAATCAAAGACTGATAAATATCTTTATCAAAAACAGGACTTTGTACATCACTGTGGCTAAACTCCTGGCTCATCAGTGTTTTAGCTGGCTTACAAAGTTCCATTTTAAAAATTCTTTAGTAATTGATTAATTTTATCTGCCTGTGAGATTTTGTATCCTCCCCTAGTTCTATCTATCTTTAAACCAAGATATTGTTTAATTTCACCTGTTTTATTTTAAATTTCTTGTCTAATAGTGAAATTATTTCAGTAGCTTCTTGTTCAGTTTTGGTGATTAATGCTATGTCATCAGTAAACAATAGCAATAATGATACTATACCTTCACTTTCCTTTTTAAACAAACATGGATCAGCCATGCCAGCCACAAAACCTATCTTAGTTAATTCCTTAACTATACACTGGTTCCACTCATATCCTGATTGCTTCAAGCCATAAAGACTCTTTTTCAATCTTCAGCAGTAAGTTGAATTATCATTTTTGATACCTAAAGGTTTCTTTAAATATATAATGTGTTGCAACGGTGCATGCAGATATGCCGTCTCTACATCTAAATGATTTATAATGTATTTCTCCTTAGCTGCCCACACTACTGCTGCCCTTAATGTAATAGCTTTCAGACTAGGTGCAAACACCTCATCATAGTCATTTGCTGTCTGACTGAACCCTTGTGCTATTGACCTGGATTTATGGATAACAGTCCCATCCACACCTGTCTTAAGTTTATAAATCTATTTACATTCTATGGCATGTTTACCAGGTGGTAACCTGACATCTTCATATACCTCCAACTTTTGTAAGGATTTTAGTTCCTTATCCATTGCTTCCTGCCAAGTAGCCTGATCCTTAGCAGGATACAGTTTTAGTTCATTATAGTTATTTGGAACTGTATTCACTTGGCATACAACACTAGCCTGATATCTATCAGGTGGTCGTGTTACTCAGGGTTGAACGTCTAGGTATTACAGGGCTAACTGGTGGACTTTCCTGTTCCACCTGCTCCTGTTCTTCTACCTCCTCCTGTGCCCGTTCTTCTACTTCCTCCTGTGCCTGATCTTTAATGGCTATTCATGTTTTACTCATCTTTAGGGACTATTGGGGTATCAATAATAACATCATTGCTGGATTCCTGTTCCAGTTTATCCCATGCAACATGCTCAAGAAATTTAGCACTAGCGCTGCAGTAAATATTAGCTGTGCCTTGATCCCAAAATCTAAATGATTTATGGTTGGCCTTGTAACCTGCGAAAAATAATTTTTTAGCTCTATGTTGCCCTTTCAGTGTTACTTGTGAGGGAATATACAACCATGCTGGAGCTCCAAATGTGTGTAGATAACTTAAACTTAGTTTTCTGCCATGCCAACGAGTGAATGGCAATTCACCAGTTGTTGTGTTAACTACATCGTTTAACACATGGTTGCTACACATTATGGTTTCACCCCACAGTGTTTCAGGCAAACCTGAATCAGATAACAAAGTGCGAGCCATGGTTTGTAACGTTTGCCCTCTTTGTTCTACAAATGAGTTATGTTGTGGCCTGTAAGGTGCAAAACGTTTATGCTCGACACCAGCCAATTTCAACATAGTTTGGAATCTCTGGTTAATAAACTCAGTCCCGTTATCAGTAACTAAAGTAATGACTTTACTCCTCATTTTTCTCTCAGCAAATCTTAGCCAGTTAAAGAAATGTTGGAATGTTTCTGTTTTGTTTTTCATTAAATAACAGAAACCATACCGTGAGTAATGGTCCATTATTCTCAAAACATAGCAGGCACCTCCCAAACTGGGCTTCTTAGGACCAATTATGTCAGCAATAACAACCTCTACAGGTTTTTTGGTCTTAAACCCATTCAGTCTGTTTGCAGGAGTAACCTTGCTTTTCTCCTGACTACAGGCATTACAGTTTAAGAACTTGCTACAGGGTTTTAATTTTACTCTCTCTGACAATTCAACAGTTTGTTTCAACATTTTGAAATTAATATGCCCCAGATGTCTATGCAATAAATGCATACATTCGTCATGTGGCTTAACATTGTTATAAACCGAGTTAGTCATCTGCTAACTGGTCATCATGTATAACATATAAATCATTCACTAAAGTAGCAGTAACACTTTTACCCTCTTTCTCTATTATACAGTTAACTCCCCGAAAGGTGACTTCATAACCAATATTAACTAAAGCCCTTACTGATAACAAATTAAATTTTAGTTTAGGTACATATAACATAGTTAAATGCTCATTTACACAAGAACAATATGCAATACCTTCACTGGACGCTTTCATCTTGCATCTATTTGCCAATGATACATGTTGCTTACTCGTAGACATCTTTACAAACCTCTCTCTATCTTTAGTAATGCACTGTGATGCTCCACTATCAACTACCCACAAATCATGGTTTACAGTTGAATTGCTAGACATAGCTAAACTAACATTCTTTTTAACCTTCTGGTGATTACCAGTATTCTGTTGTTTCTCTTCTTATAAAATTTAGCAAAATATTTATTTAGCTAAATTTAGCCCCACAAGAAAAACATTTCCTAATAGTATAGGCAGTTGAAGACAAATCCTCTTCTTGTGGTTGTTCCTTTCTCAGTTGGTCCCTATTCAGCCATCTTCTTGCCTCTTCTAATAATCTTCCAGTTATGTCAGTCAATGTCAGTTTATCTCTGGGCAGGACTTCCAGTGAAGATATGTAATCATCATTCCTGTTCATGTAACTATTGTTTTCATGAAGTTCAAATGAGCTAACATATCTCCACCTTTCAGAAGATGTGCTCTAAACAGTTTACGTGTAAGATGTATGTGTACACTTACACTGTCATGAACATAAATCCTCTTCAAATTCTCCCAACACCTAGCAGCAGACTCTTCTCCACGAATATGGGCTAGCTGCTGGTCACTCAGTGTTAGTCCAATTATACAAAGAGCTTGTTCATTGTTTCGTTTAAAGTCAGCTAACTTCTTGGCATCATCCTCATGATCTGGATCCCAAGCATTTACATCTGGTGGATTCTGAATTTGCATTCCATAACCCTTCTCTACACAGAAGTAGACTGCACTTCATAGACCAGGAAACATAGTTTGTTCCATCCAACTGGGTTATCAGTGATAGACTTGTTGACAGGTCTTGTGCCATCACCAGGACAGTAAACTACAATTAAACAGTAAACAGCTATCTGTGTATGGAACTGTGTATTCACATTAACTCTCAGTTATCTGAGCCTGGTATGACCTGGGCCCATAACCAGTATTGAGGCAATTCCCCATTAGGAGAATTAGTGCACACAGGGAGACGTAGGGAAAGTAGTGAAGAATAATACACAACCAGCACACAGATACACTGTATAGTAAAATGTAGATTTTTTTCCTTCCAGTAAATGGTTAAGCAAAGTTCAACAAACAGTCCAAGTCATACACAGTTAAAGCAGTCAGTTTTCAGTCCAGGGATAATCCAAATAACAAAGTCCAGTATCATAAACAGTTCAGTAAAAGACTCAAACCAAATCCAAGAATAATGATGATCAGTTATAGTCAATAGGAAAATGCAGGAACGGCAACACTCTCAACAACAGGATAGAACAACCCAGGTTTCTGGCTCCATCTTATGGCCGTTTGAGGAACCACACCCAATTACAATTTTAGCATTCCCTTAAAGAGACAGTATTAAAATGTCTATCCTGGTTTATATATTTTCCAACCCAACTGTTAGGTGACTTACATTCCTAACAGATTCCATTGATCTTATAGCACTGACTCCATTGACACTGTAATCCTAGCCTTCTAATCCTTAATGTTGCTAGAGATACCCAAAGCAAAGATTTGGGGTGCCTGTCCAGTGATCCCATGCTCAACTTATTCTGCTCAGTACTCTTGCAACTTGTCACCAGACCCAGAAGCATCTCAGGACTCTATTACCTCAAAGAACCACATACATTTAAAACAAACAAGAAATTAAAACTTTAGATGTACTTCTTGACAGGTCACGAGTGAATTGAAGACAATATCAGTTTATGTTCTCTAAATATGGTTGCTACACAGCATCTCCAATGTACCATCCGCAAGTTACATGAAAGATCCCTGAGTTCCATAAAAACAAGTGGAAGGTTGTGATGATGACTTCCATCTTACTATCCTTTGGCGAAATGGTCATTAAAGAATGAATTCAAGTTGGGTTCAATGAATGAATTCAACCCTATGGGTTCTTTTATATAGTTGTGGGGTAGCCTTTCTGCCAACTCAGCTTCACTGGAAATCATTCCAAGTGGTCATCTAATCTTCTTATCTCTTTGTTTATCTTCTTCAATTTTTTGGAGTCTCTCATCATACTTCATCATCATTTGTTGAATATTCTCCACCTTTTCATCAATTTTTCTGTTCTCTTTTCAATATTCTCTGTTCTTGCTTGTATGTTTTGAATTCCTTGCATTATCATCTGCAATGTCATCTTTTCCTGCTCTTTTTCTTTTTGTAACATTGTCTGTATTGAGCGTTGTCCTCTGGATGGTGAAGAGGAAGAAGTAGGAATTGAAGAACCAGCCACTGTTAGTTTCCTGCTCATTTCAAATGATTCAAAATCTTCAGGTTCTTCTAGACCTTAATCCGTTTGTATAATGACCAATTGTAATCCCAGGTAAAAATAGTGAAGCAAAAAAGAAGCAGAATAAAAGAAAGGTTTCTTCAGGTTCTTGTACACCTTAATCCAATCAATTGGTTAAGTAGCAGGAAAACCCCCCAAAAGCAGGAAAAAAAACCATAAACAGAAAAAAGAAAAATTGTTAAGTATTGTAGGTGGCAGAAAAAAAAAGAATAAAAAATTAAAAATAAGAAGTAAAGTTCTTCAGGTTCTTCAACACCTTAATCCAATTAAAAAATCTCAGGTATAAAAAGGTATATGAAAAAAAGGAGCCATAGAAAAAACTGATATGGAAGGTGAATAAAAAAATAGGAAGGGAGAGAAAGAGAAAAGAAAAAAAGACTACTCCCTTAAAAAGAAAAAGAAAAAATTAATACTGAGACTTTCCTTTTAAAACAAGATGCAAAAATAAAAAATAGACTCCAAAAGCAAAAATAAAAACAACTTCCAAAAGGCCAAAGGTCAAAAATAATAAGCTAATGAGGAGAGGATTTGTTAAAGTAGAGAATAGCCCAGCTTTAAAAAAACAACAACACTGCACTTATTTAATTATCCAAGGCTTTTTGTTAAGTTTTATAACTCTCTTCTCTAGAGTCTTATTGTCTTCTTTCTGTAAATTTCAACACCAGACTCCAGCACTGATAGAAACCCAGAGGAGCACCTGCAATAATACTCTCCCGTGCTCTTCCCCCTATCTTATCAAACAGGCTCAAAGTCCTTGAAAAGAAATCTCAGTTCCTTCTCAGCTTTGTCTGGTCAAAAAGGAAAAAAAAAAAAACATTACAAATTTTCCTCTACTTTCACTTTCCCCCTCCTTTTCCAAACCAAATGTAATAAAAAATTAATTAAAAATGAAGAAAAGACTCAAAAGAAAAAAAAGAGCTGGAAGGGGATCTCTAGTCTAAAATATTATAAAGACAAAAAGGAGAAAAGACAAAAAAGAAAAAGTAAGGTAAAAAAAAAAACCCATCCAGTTTCAAAGTAAAAAATCATACATTAAGAGTCCAACAATAATTTTAAAAAATATTAATTTGACTCCCTGTTTAAAATCACTGCTTAGTCACTTCTGTCATAAATTTTACAAATTCTTTCTTTTCTTTAGATCTTTTCTTTAAATCTTAAAGCAAAGAAAAAACTCTCACCAAACCGGCACACTTTCTCTTTCCATTCTCTTCCGTATCGGAGCTGTCCCAACTTCAGCAGCTTTAATGGCTGCCTCTTTGCCGCTGGCAAAAAAAGCTTCTCCTGGATCTACCAGGGACTTTGCGGTATCCCTGGGACCAACAGGATGTGCTCTTTACATTCACCATCTCTTTGGGACGGTTTAGATCCGCTTGGACCATCCAGGAGCAAAGATATCGGTGGCGATCTCAGACCTTCAAGATCGCATGCCGTATCGTCACAACGCCAGCTCCGCCCTCCCCCAATAACCTTCTGAAGAACAATCTCTTGCCTAGCAAAAAAGCAAACTGTATTTCCAAATCTTTGCTCATTGTCACATTGTCACTTCTGTCTTTTTTGAAATTCTTCTATGAAACTTTGTAAACATAGTCAACAAACAATAACACCCCCCTTTGTAGTTTTTGCAGAACTTTCCCTACTAACAGCATTTTTCTAATAGACAGTGATGTTGACTTTACACTTACAATAAACAAATCACAGTCAGTTCAGAAGCAAACCAGATCTACAGTATATTTTAAGGTTTCTCCAGTTATCCCATCATTGTTTGCAGCCTTATCATTTTTTCAACATTTTAACTTCTTAAATGCTGCTTTTGCAGCATTTTAACTTCTTAATCTTTTTGCCACTTGGTGTTTAAAATTTGTAGCAATTGTTTCAATTCCACTCTTCAAGATATAAGCACCATTCTTAGGCAAGTCTCAAAAATGATCATTCT
The DNA here is from genome assembly GCA_033807585.1 of Hydrophis major. Lineage (NCBI taxonomy): Eukaryota > Metazoa > Chordata > Lepidosauria > Squamata > Elapidae > Hydrophis > Hydrophis major. Next base: position 164,596,667 of record CM066329.1, read on the forward strand.
GGGATTCACCCACTTAAATTTCATTCTAAGCAATTACATTGCTTTTATTTTTATTCCATTCATTCTAGGGAAGGCTTCTTGTTTAGCCCTCTTCATCTATTCCAAAACAAATTTTAATTTTCACCAAATTATTCTGTGTGTTCTCTGCCACTTTTACTGTTCCTTGTCTTCTTTTATACTCTTTCTGGAGATTTTTTTTCTCTTTGTATATACATTCAGTTTCTCTCATTCTCATTTCCCTCCCACAATCTTTCCCTTCTGTGTGTTTTGTCTCATCCACAGCCTTTTATATTTCATCATTCGCCAAGCATTCTTTTTCACACTTCCCCTTAGTGTAACTCCACATTTTCATCTTGCACTTTGGATAGATAGCTTTTATTGCAAAGATCAGAAATAGACAGTATAACAGTAGGTTGCTACGTACTGTAAATACCAAGTATTTACCAAGTAATAAATACCAAGTCAGATAAAAATTAGTTAAAAGGATTCAAATAAAAATATTCAAGTAAACCAGAAGTGAATAATTTATGGATATTCACAGCTGCAGGACAAAAGTTTGCAATGTTTTGCTTAATAAAAATGTTCATACCTGATAAAAGAAGATTAACATAAAATTCATAAAACTGGCCTGGAGCATATGATAACAAAGGAAAAACAAAGCTTCTTCAAGTGTCACTATAAAAAGAACAGTGTTACAATCTGTGAAGGATAGATTCAATTGTGCCAGCACCACAGGTGCAATTTTAACTAAATATAGAAACTTCCCATATAAAAGTGCTGAAAGGAAGATGTTATACCTACCTCTGATGCGAATTTTTGTTGAAATAAGGAGAAAAGTAAAGTAATATGATTAGCCAATTCCCATCTTGGATGGTGTTTTATTTTTTTTCAATTGATTCTTTTTTTCTTTTCTGTGCTCCCTTTTTCAAGATTTGCTCTTGATTATACCAAAAATATTTTTTTTCACATTTGGGATTTTTCAATGCCTTAGTTGACTTACTTGGACTAATTCTCCTAATTTCATCAAATCAAATTAATCATATTGGTAGATGTACATATTTACTGGGTGTAGAAATGGGTTTATGCTTAAACCAAGTACCTGAAACCAACAGGCTGTTTTCTTAGCAGATTCTAGCCAATTACCATTCTTAGTCATTATTGAGTCCCTGAATGGTTCAGTAACTTTTTTCTGTCGAATTTCCATTGCGTATTTACCTGGCAGAAAATTTTCTCCAGCCCTGCTGGCATTCATCCCGAACATTGTACAATTCTGGCAGAGAATCATCTCCATGCTACTTCTGTCTGCTTCTATTTATACCAGAGGAATGTGCCAGTATCACTAACATATTGATTCCTATACACACCCACAATAACATAGATTATTTGAATTCATTCTTTCTGACTTACTTTAAACCCTTTCATTCATTATTAAAATTTTCAGCTTCACTTCCCTGCATGTATTCAACAACACTCCACATGATCAGACCACCATCATTCAGATCTGTTACATTTTTCTCCTAACTTCACAGGAACATCACATCTCTACTTTCTCTTTTCATATCATCCAGTAAATTCACTATTTACTTTGGTTACATTTCCAGTCGGAAATTTCAATAAGCCATAGTCATCACCTGATGGGTTTGTAGCTTTAGCAATTATTAGCTTTCTCCAGAAACCTGATGCCTACCTACCTGTCTCATGCCTGTATGACTGTCATGTTTATTTATTTGTAAGCTTTTCTTTGGGGAGGAAAGATTGTCAAAGAGCAGTTTTTTTCCCTCCTTCAACTAGGTTTCCTTGATTCAGATAAGAATGCATATGTTGTGCTGGCCTGTTTAAATCCCCTTCCTTTCCCCCTTTTCATAATCAATGTATACCTGCCCAAGATTTCCCCAAACACCTTTTTTGCTCTGCTGTAACTAATCAGAAGCAACAGATGAACTAAAAGATTCTCTGTGCCCTTTCTCTGCTATCTTACACTGCCTGGATAGTTACTATGTGCAGAAAATGCGGGAATGAGCATAAGGGTATACAGAGATTTGCTAGGGTTGGATGCTATGAATTAGTGCATCAAAACACCTCCTCCCCTACACCTCATACTGTATTCTTGTTATCAAAGAAACTGGCACAGACATTCAGGAAAAATCTGCTTGCACCATCACTGTCTTAAGAGCAACATGAGCTTATCAAGAATATCTTCCCATTTTTCTCCATGTGTCACTGCCAAGAACAAAATCGACTGTACTATGTGTCATAGTTAGCTACATCAACCTCACCAAGTCAATTATGTGCAGTTACAGCATGTGGCCTTCTTGCAAATTCAAGCAGACTCAATAAAGTCTTCTGTCAATGATTTCTCCATGAGAAAATTTAATAATAGAGGAATTTTCATCTGAATATTGTTATAGCTTTGGGAGCTTTCATATGTTCCTGCTTATGTCTCTGGGTCAGTCATGGCTTTAGGGCCCTGCTTTCTCCTTTGTTCTGGAAACTCTGTTCGCAATTCCCAAGTCAGTGTTGGATGTATATTTTGTGTATATTTGTAGATATCGTACTCTCAAATTGCAAATGGAGACATGGGTACTCTATTTTTCTTATCTTCATTTTTAAGTGCTTTGGTTTTATTGTATTGCAAACAGTTGCTGGGGTGCATCCACAGTTTCGTTGTACTTGTACAATGACAATAAAGTTCTTCTTCTTCTTAACATTGCAACATAAATAACCACTCCACTTTACCAATTTTTTTTCCACACATGACACGAGAATCCCTACTCTTGTGTTCCTGTGTAGAAATGGCTAATATCAATACATGTAATTGTAAAGACATGCCTTAAAAAAAAAAATCCTGAAGCATTAGGAACCATTTCATCCATCCCTTCTTCCCATTCCTATTAAATACACACTTTCCCAAAAGACTAGCCTAAGCATAACTTTATACCTTTTTCAGATGGACCAATCTAAAATAAGTAATTTTTAAGAAATATACTTTTCTGCAGAATAATACAAGGTTTCTATGGTCTCTCGTTGGGTAAAAATTGTCTAAGATGAATAACAGGCAGAGGAGACTGGACCCAACATAAGAAGTGTATTTCTATGGCAGTGGATTACTTTTAAAGATGGCGTATATTTCCCATTATTATATGTTTACGTGTTCATCAAATGTTGCACATATATTCTATAGCCCTGGCAAGGTGTCTATGGCAGCTATATCTCTCCTATCCAAATCTCTCACTCAGGTTTCCTGATGCCTCTTTGGTTCTGCCTTGTTCCAGTCCTCTCACAGCAACTCTAGCAAATGCATTTCCTTGGAATCATAACCCTTCACACATGCATTCTTTATTGTTTTTATAAATACACCTGTTTAGAAAAATAGTGCTGAATTGCTGAGGCTGTACAATTGCCATGTGACATTCATTGATCTTGCTAGCTCACTCCAGGCAGTTGCCCTTATTGCCTGCATTGGGGGCGGGGTTGGGGGAAGCAAGAAGAAAGGGGAACAACACTGGCCTTTAGAGGAAATAATGCAAGAAGACTGTAGCAGTAAGGAAGGGCAAGGAAGTCATTTTCTTTCTTCTGATAAATCAGTTGAGAAATATAATTGTCTACTTCACCAGCTCTGGGCTACACGTGACTCTGAAGTCTCATTTCTGTGGCCCTCAAACCCACCCACCCTGAACTTAAATTGTTGAAGACTGATTGTAGTATTGCCCACTCTTTCGAAGTAGGAAAATACGATACACAGAAAGGGTGTCACCAGTTCTAAAATAGGCACATGCCAATTTAAAAAAAAAAAAAAACCCTCTAAACTTCTTCCAAATCCAGCTTCATCTGTATTTCTGATGCTGACTCATCCACTTTGTGACCCTTGACATATATGACCTAAATATTACTTGCTGCACAAAAGGAAGGAGGTTATAAGAGGGTATAAGAGGATCAGCATAATGTTGTTAAGTGTTGCAGTTCAAATCTCCTCAACGTAGTAGATGATCAAGGATCATCTAATTAAGCTGAACAGTAAAAGATCCAGATTAGATCAGAAAATGCCCTACGCAGATCTTCTAGTGAATCAATGAAATTCAAGACTACAAGATGTGATGACCATTGACTTGGACTGCCTTGAAAGGGACTTGAAGAAATGCCTATGCAGTAGGTGAAGCAATTGATGGCCACTTATGATGGCTATGTATTAATTCTGGTCTCTGAGACCGAAAACCTATCAATATCAGTTTGCAATGAATGGGACTAAAAAGACCTCCGTGGAGTATTCTGGGAAGACATCTTGACTGTTCATTGGCATCCGGACTGGCTTTCGAGGAAGAAACTAGCACTGTGCTACAGGGATGTAAATCTTTTCCATGTATCTTGTGCCAGGACAAGGCTGCTCTCCTTTTAGTAAAAGTCCTGGGTGCTCAATCTTTTTTTTTTTTTTTTTGAAATACATATGGATTTGAACATCTATCTAAAAACAACAACCCTAGCAGGAATGCAAAATAATCTCCAGGACATGAGGCAACATAATGGTTGTCCAGGGTTGGGATTCAGATTTTGTAACAACCAGTTCTGTGGACATGGCTAGGTGGGTGGATTAGGTGGGTGGGGCCCTGTGATTGGGTGGGCATGGCTTTTTTTAAGCAAACACCTCCCTCCCCCAGTTTTTTGGGCCTTCTGGGCCTCAGGGAAGCCTCCTGGGGGGAGCTTTTGCTTCCAGAAAGCTTACCTGAAGGAGAAAAACAGAGCGCGGGGGGGGGGGGGGGAATGCAGCACCCCCCCCGCACTCCATTTTGGGGCCTTCTGGGTCTCAGGGAAGCCTCCTGGGGGGAGCTTTTGCTCCCAGAAAGTTTACCTGGGGCTCAAAAAGGAGAAAAACAGAGCGGGGGGGGAACGCACCCCCCCCGCACTCCGTCACTCCGTTTTGGGGCCTTCTGGGTCTCAGGGAAGCCTCCTGGATGAAGCAGAAGTAAATGAGGGGAATCCCAGCACAGCTGATTGTCAGGAGGGGGAAAAAGAAATACCTTAAGGAATGACTGGGCAAGGAAAAATGTAGTCAGCGATGTCGGGCATGCGTGCAATGTTGCACATGCACAATAAAGACTGACTCGGCAGGGAGGGGAGGGGTGGACAGAGAGAGGTGGGGCCAGGGGCACGATTTGCCAGTCCTTCAAACTACGCAGAATCATAACTACCAGTTTAATAGAACTGGTCCGAACCAGTAGAATCCCACCCCTGTTGGTTGTCTAACTGGACCTGCATAGACCCTGAAGTAGCAAACCTGCGTTCTCATTCTCTGCCACATTGCCAAGCTCTCTCCTCCAATTTGTGTAATTATGTGAACACTATGTGAATATGGTCGTAGGCCTCTGTGTACCTGATGGACACCGCCTAGGCTTCTGACCTGCTAAATTACCATTCACAAAACTTGGTGGGCAGACATAATCAGAAAAGATTTTTGATCCATGGCCTAAGGATAAATACGATCACTTGAGGAGGGTCTCCATATCAAACTGCTGCCTAGTTAAAACCGTGGACAGTCAAAAGGCAGGCAGCACTAGATCATGAATGGGGGAGGCGGCAGCAGCCACGTCCCGCCTCTTATGACATTTATTCCAGCCTCAGGTTCATCAGCAGGATATTCTTTCGCAGCTGAAAGGGTTAGTGGGATGGATGGTAGGTGAGAGACAGACATCCATCTCTACTCTTGTGTAGTCTTGCCTGCCACACGAGCAGTAAGGCCTTAGCTGCCTCTGGCCCTTTAAGTCTAAGCATGCCCAATCTGTGTGTGTGTGTATACACACCTTTTTGTCTTTTTCCCCTTTGATAAAAGAATCAAGGTATTGAACAGCACTGGGGGTGCTCACAGCTGCTGTTGCTGTGGCAACCAGTCTTCCTAACCTGTAATTGGTACAGAAAAGCAACCTGGTTTAAAGTTATTACAATGAAGGCAGACTGGATTTTTAGCCGATTAGAAGCCTCCCCAGGTGCTGGTATAAATAGAAATGGAGAGACATAGCATAGGGACAACTCTATGCTAGACCGAAGGGGGGGACTCTTCTGTTCCTCCTTCTCCTTGTCATCGCTCTCCTCCTCCTCCTCTTCAGTCATTCTTTGCTTGGCCTAACCTAACCCTAATCCTAGCCCTTTATAACACAGGGCTGTTTCATGCATCCTCTCTAGGAGATCCTATATTGCAGAGCAGGAGTGTTGGGCTTTCTGAAGTTCAAATGCATTTGGCAAGAGAAAGAAGACATTCATTCCAAAAGGCACACAAAGGAGATTTCTGCCTAATTTACTTTCCATTTTAGAAATTGGATTATTGGTCAAAGCTGGTCTCTCTGGAACACCAGAAGGTTGATCCAGAAATGTGGGGATCCATTCTGTGAATTATTCTGGGCTTAGCAAGGCCTGACAATCACACTTTATTCATAGAGTCTCAGAGGCCAGACTTCCCTTTAGGCTTAAATAGGCTGTCCATGAGTTCAGTCCCTCCCCACAAGGTGGCTATCCAAATTCTTAAAAAGCACCAAGAAAACAGAATCAGTGATGGTCTATTCTACAAGCAAGTAACTCAACCATGTGGAAGCTTTCCTTAATATTTTGTTTAAACTGCTTTTTCGTGAACATTAAATATTTCTTTGGACATTTTCTGACCATTTTCCTTAAGCAGTTTTTCAATACAAGCAGATACAACAACGCTGTGAAATTTCATACACTACAGACAGTCCTCCAGTTACAACCACAACTGAGCTCAAAATTTATATGGTTAAGTGAGAAATTTGTTAAATGAGTTTTTGCCCTATTTTACCACTTTTTTCTTACCACATTTGTTAAGTGAATCACTGCAGCCATTCAATCAGTGACATGGTTGTTAAGTGAATCTGGTTTCCCCCATTGACTTTGCTTATCAGAAGCTCTCAAAAGGGGAACATGGGACTCTGGGAACCTGTAACCCTCATAAATAGAACCAGATGCCAAGCACCTGAATTTTGATCACGTGACCATGTGATGTGTGTGCTGCAACAGTCATAAGTGTGAAAATGATCATACGTCACTTTTTTCAGGGCCATTGTAACTTTGAACTGTCACTAAACAAACAGTTGTAAGTTAAGGACTACCTGTAGTATTTTTCATAGGTTTTGTCACACCCCTGGTGGAGACTGACTCTGAGGGAGAGGAGGAACAGCTGACAGGGGGTGGAAATATGGCTCCGGAGGTTGTGGAGGAGGCTGGGGAAGGACAGAGGCCAGCTGAGGAGTCAGAGGGGGACCCAGGCCCATCCCCTCTCCATCCTAGGGCATGCAGGAAGGAGAGGATAAGGGAGAGATGTGGTCTACTCCGGAGGAGAGAACCTTGATCCTCTTCATGGGCTGCAGCTGTGACAACTGAATAAGAGGACGGACCTGCATACGGGCGAATGCTGGAAACAAAGTGTGGAAATATCTCTAGTTTATGGTTCCTCTCTGAGTTTGCCGTCCTTCCCAGTGTGTGTAATCTGTGGACGTCCTCCAGCCCTTATCTTGCCTGGTTTGTGTTGCTTTGTTCCTTCTTCTTGTAACGATTTGTGTGGGAATTTTTGGTCTTCTGTCAAAAATATTTGGGACTTGGAAGCAAAGAGAAGGAATAAAAGGGGCTTCACCTGTTTTCTGTGGCTGTGTTTGTTTTGTATCCCACCCTGGGATCACAGGTTTAATGGTCACCTACTCTGAATCTAGTCCATGTGCTGATTTTCAGCTTCCATTACAGGTAGCCCTTGACTTATAACTATTAATTTAGCAACCATCCAAAGTTACAGTGGCACTGGCTTTACAACTGGCCCTCTCACTCAAAATGGTCACGACATCCCCCACAGTCAGTTGATCAAAATTTGGGCACTCGGCAACCAGTGGTGGTTGCGGTGTCCCAGCCTCATGTTATTGTCATTCACGAACTTCCCAGATGGCTTCTGACAAAGTCAGTGGGGGAAGCCCAATTCGCTGAACAACTACACCGATATGCCTAACAACTGTGGTCAAAAAAAAAAAGGTCATAAAATTGGGTGTGACTCACTTAACCACCACCTTGCTTAGCAATGGAAATCTGTGTCCCTATTATGGTCCTAAGTTGAGGACTACAGTGGTGGTATTCTACTGTCACGGTCTGGTTCTGGCGTACCGGTAGTGCCGAAGATCAGCTGGCAGAGAAGTGGTTCGCTCCGAGTCTCTCTGAGTCTCTCCGACGTTTTATACATCATTATATCAGCATCAAGACATCTTTTACATTTCCTTATCTTCTTTCTATATACACAGTTCTTTCATTATACAATTTCAACTTAATATATAAATCAATATAGATATGAATATAGGCATAAGTATCTACATAGTTTCTTATTCTTTACCTAATTGTCATTTTGATTTCTTTTTATTCTTTTTTTTTAAACAAATTTTATTGATTTTAAAGACAAACAAACCATCATTAACCATTAAATACATAAAACCTCTTTCCATTATTGTTTTCCGGTTTTGCGTGGCTTCGGGGCAGCAGGAATTCGCGACTGCTCGCGATTCCTGCTATGCTAGCCGCCGAGTACCCCCGATCCAGATGGGTCAGGGGGATATGGCTGCCCTGTAGGGACAGCCAAAGAGAGAGGGGAGCCGGACAGGGGGTTGGGGGTGTCGCAGACCCCCTCCTCGTCCTGGAAAACCCCTTTTTCCCAAGGCAGTGGAGCGGCAGTCAGCAATGGCCGCCACGAAGAAGCCAGCAACTGGGTAAGATTGCGCTGGAGGAAGCAAGAAGAGTGAAAGTGCTGTCTGAGCCGGGCCAAGTAACATCTTTCAAATTTGTTGGAACTGAGCTGTTTGAATTGCTGGAGGATACATTGTATCCCTACGAAGATCGAAAGCGGCGGAGAAGCTGTTAAAGGGAACTTTTTTTTTTCTTCACTCTCCCACCTCATGGAAACAGCAGATATGTTTGGACATATTGGACATTGAAGGTGAATTATTCTGAAAGTTGAAGCTAAGGGACAAAAGGGTACCTGGACATTGAAAAACTTAAGAAATTGGAAAACCCTTATTAGAGGTATGGATTTCTGATTATTTAAATTGATGTTGCAAGTGGGAAGGGAGAGGAAAAAAAAATTGGAGCAGAAGCTGAAAAAGGAGGAGATTGCCTAGAATCCCAAAGAAAGTTATATGGTAATTGGACCTCTTTGATTAAACATTAACCCCAGAAAGAGAAAGAGAAGAAGGAAGAAAAGTATTAATTTTTGGAATTTTTTTTTGGAATTATTTTTGATTAAAAATATTTGTGGTTGTTTTGGGAAAAGTTTCTCTTTTCATGATGGCATCGCTTGTGGATGAACTAAAGACTGAATATCAAAAATATAAAAAGGAAGATACTTTGGGCACTTTGTTTCAATTTTTAGAAATGGCGTTATGTACTTATGAAAAGTTGACTACGCAGCAGAAGGACTGGGACAAAGAAGAAGAGGAAGAAGAAGCCATCTTTGATGAACAATGGGTTCTTTCCGGGGAGGAGGAGAAAAAGGATAAGAAAAAGGGGATTTTAAGAATTATAAAAACAACCAAAAAAGAGAAAAATGAGAGGAAAGGTGGAGGCAAGGTTAGAAAGCAAAGGAAAGGGAGTAAGAAAAGGGAGAAGGAGAGACAAAGGGGTAAAAAGGGCAAGGAGAAGAATAAGCAAGAGAGAAAGGGGGGGAGGAGAAGCCTCAATGGGGGGAAGCAAGATCTAAAGAAAAAAAGTTTATTCAGAGACAATGGGTGAATTTAATTTAGGATAAAAGAGGGATTCTGGAGGGTACATAAGATTGTGTTTTTTATATGTGTATTTAGAGTATAAAATTCATTGTGTAATTTTAGAATCTATTAAACAGAATCCCAAGAAAAATTGTTATATGAAGTACTTTTAAGTTAGGGTAATGAGTTATAGACGTTACTCCAATTGGTGTATAGGAGAAGTATAGTAAAAGAAAAAAGATGAATGGATAGTTGGAAATAGAACAGACAAAGAATGTTATTGAAAATGGCAATAAGATATGAAAGGATATATAAAGGTTTTGTTATGTTTTTTTGGGGGGGGATTTTGTATATTGATAAAAGGCAATAAAATTTTAATTAACAAGAAATAATTTGGATGAAAAGGAGAAGCTGGGATAAGATATGAAGTTAAATAGATAAAGTATTGATACTATTGTTATGTTCTATTGGTTTGCTTCTTTTATTTTTTTTTCTTAGAAAAGAATTTATAAGCTGTTATGCCTTGATTCTTTGTGCATTGTTTTTACAAAATTGATAAAAATGGTTTGTATATATATGTAAAAAAAAGAAAATGATAATAAGATATGGAAGGATATATAAAGTGAATATGATGTTTGAATTTGTGTCTGTGTGAAGAGTTTCAACCCGGGATCAGACAACCTTCAGAAAAGATCTTTTAGTTTTGTTTATGTTTGTGTTTTCTGTAAAATTAATAAAATTTGTTTAAAAAAAAAAAAAACACCTCTTTCCATTATTAATTTTACAAGTCAAGTAAAATATTATTTTATGCAACATAATTCTGTTTTACACCATTTCAATATAAACACAGAGATATCTCTTAACAAATTTCTCATTATTTCTCTTTTTGTATTCAATTTCATTGTTATTATTATTATTTTCTATATTTATCCAGTTTATAATCATCATCTTCATTCCTCTCTGACTTGATTACCATTATTCTCATCCAACATTCCTCCAAGGTTTTATTAATTCTCAAACAAAATATAGACACACAAAACACAAAAATATAAAACTTCTTTTCAAAAAGTAGTTTGGCCCCAGATTACCTCTCTTTTTATTCTTAAACCATTCATACCAGGCATCTCAGACATTATAATATATCGACTCTTCTTTATCTCTTAATTTCATTGTTAGTCTGTCCATCTCTGCACAGTCTAAACATTTTTTTACAACAACATCCTCTGATGGTACATTTTCCTTCTTCTAAAATTGTGCATCAGGAAATCAATTTTTATTGTTTTAACATGCGTGCACACATCACATGAGTCACATGATCTCACCCCTGCAGCCACACCCACCAAGCCACGCCCACAGAACCCGGTGGTGGGAATTTTTGTATCTCACCATGTAGTCTTATGGTTGGTCAGCATACAAGTGACTGGAACCTAGAGGGCAGGAGATTATCCCCGTCAGTGAAGCTGCCCATATCTCACCGGCAAAGCATTTTCAAAAATGAAGCTATGACATTGGATGCAGCAAAAAGAAGAATCTTGAGAGACACGAAAGAAGAATGCATCCCTTATTGTAAACTAATGGACCACAGGTGGTCCTCCAATTATGACCACAATTGAGCCCAAAATTTATGTTGTTAAGTGAAACATTTGTTACGTGAGTTTTGCCACAGTTGCTAAATGAATCACCACAGTTGATAAGTTAGTAACCCGGTTGTTAAGTAAATGTGGCTTCCCCCATTGACTTTACTTGCCAGAAGCTTGCAAAGGGGATCACCTGACCCAGGACCCTGCAAAAATCACAAATATCAACCAGTTGCCAAGCATCTGGATTTTGATCACATGACCATGGGGATGCTACAAAGGTTGTAACCATGAAAAATGGTCATAAGTCCCTTTTTTTTCACTGCTGTTGTAACTTTGAATGGTTGCTAAATGACCTTTGCAAGTCGAGGACCACCTGTAGAATGCACTTCATCTGATACATGATATTTTATGTGGGTTTGTTTGAATACATACATGCAGGCAGAAAGGAAACAAACTAATAGCCAGAGTGAATAGGACTGAAATACAAAAAGTGCAAAGGATTAATGTACACGTAAGCAAAATTAGCACAGTGATTCCTTACAACACCAACAACTGCTGATAATATAATCATTTTAGCATTGTTGAGTAATCTGACACCACTCGGTGAATATACTAGGGCAAGATCAATAGGAGAACATCCAAAGGATGCCCTGTCAATGGCATAAGGATCTAACTGTAAGGACTTGTCCTTCCTTATCTCTGTGGAAATGTTGATAACCTGAACTCTCTCAGGCTAGAATGAGAAAAAAAGAAGATCAGCGGGGCAACTATGGACTTGTTGGAAGAAGCTTCCTCTTTTTGACAGGATCAAAGCCTTTCCAGACTTCCGACTTTGTTACACCAACTCTAGAGCTGTCATAATTCATTTTCATCCCATCATAAGCAATGAGAAGGATTTCTTTTTAGTAAGCAGGGAGAGGAATAACCACAAAAATACCACCTTTCTTTCACATCCATCTGGAGAACAGGAGCAGGATTTCTCCCTAACTGCAGAATCCTTGGCACCATCAATACCTTCACCCTACCTGTGGGACAGGATGGAAAGCTATTTTCATTCAGAAGCATTTAAAAAGGAATCAATCAAGAGCTGGTGTAACGCAATGGATTCACATTAAAGTTTCATTCCACCGTCCCTTTGTTTCAGATGGCTAACGGTAGAATATTCTGATGCCAGGAAAAGTTCTCTTCCTGTTTCTTTCTCCAGCATGGGAATTTCCCAGTCACTGTCGACATAAATGGGATATTCAGAGAACTGAAGGGCAGGTTTTCACTTTTCGTTTGATCACTATCAATGCAAGTAACTGTGGTGGTGCAGTGGTTAGAATGCAGTACTGCAGGATGCTTCTGCTGCCTGCCAGTTGCCTGCAATCTGGCAGTTCGAATCCCACTAGGCTCAAAGTTGACTCAGCCTTCCATCCTTCCGAGGTGGGTAAAATGAGGACCCAGATTGTTGGGGGCAATAGGCTGACTCTGTAAACCGCGTAGACAGGGCTTTAAAAGCAATGTGAAGCAGTATATAAGTCTAAGTGCTATTTCCACTGCTACTTTCTGAAGGCAGCAATGAACGCTATCGTTGTCCTTCCACTCTAACCCAATGCAGCCACATCCATGTTTCCAGCTTGGATTCAGAGTAGCTGTTTTCTGACTCAAGCCTGACTTCAAGCCAGACTTAAACCTTCAAGAGGATGCTCTTGGCTGCCTTTTAGTAGCAGCCCATTTCCAATTGGCTTCAGTGCCTGTCACAACCCCTCCCCTCCAGCACCTAGTTATTGAATTGGGCAGCTACTCTTGCCTGGGTTGCCAGGCTGCATGTCCTCAGCTGGTTGACAGCTGTTTTTTTTTTTTAAAAAAGAACAACGATGATGATGATAGTTCTGGTGTGAATCATCCCCAATTCTAGAAGCCAAAGCTCCATCCAGTCTTTCCATCTCCACATAATGGCACCCTTTGCATTGATGCCCAGCCTCAGTGTGACCTGTTCCCCATGCTTTCCACTCCCTGCCTCACTTCTGCGAAAATTTCCCTTCCTCCTCCTTTATTTTTTAAAAACATACAATGTTTTAGACTGCAGTGATAGGAACATTGCTGCTTCATTTCTGTGAGGCTGAGCTATCAGTTCTTTGCTACAAACTTTCTCCAGATTCCCAGAACAAGGAATGAAAGAACAACCTGCTCCATTGTTTTATGCTCTGGCATCAGAACAACAACGAGGGAAGAAAGGAGAAAGAGAAGATTTGTGTTAGAGTGAAAGGAGATAATCTTAGAAGGGGCTGGATGCTCATACATGCTGATATCTGGGAAAGGAAAAGAGAGGCATTTCAGAAGTTGGCCACAAGAACTTTACCTATTGAGAGCCGCATAGGAGAGAAAGCTGTGGCAAGGAACTGCTCAGTTTACTCCGAAGTGCACCCAGGATAGGGAAAGTAGCTCTACTGATTTTTCCATCTTGCCAGATCTAATGTCAGATTTATTTTACACAGGATTATCCAGTGTGTCCTGTGCAGCACCCGGACTGCACTTCTGCCACGGGAATTGCATTTACCCTTTTGGAAGATGAGCAGCAACCAGGCATGATAATGCTATTTACATAATCCTTAATATGGAGACAGGTTGGTATGTAGGTTTGTTGAGGGGCTGCCACAGGGAGGAAGGGGTCAAGCTATTTTCTAAAGCGCCTGTAGACCAGACGAGGAATAATGGATGGGAACTGAACAAGGAGAGATTTAACCTGGAAGTAAGGAAAAACTTTCTGACAGTGAGAACAATCAACCAATGGAACAGCTTGCCCTCGGAAGTTGTGGGAGCGCCATCACTTGAGACTTTCAAGAAGAGATTGGACTGCTATTTGTTAGAAATGGTGTAGGGTCTGCCGTTTGGGCAGGGGGTTGGACTAGATGACCTACAAGGTCCCTTCCAACTCTGATTATCTGTTAAATCTGAAAGGCATCTTATGTCTTTATCATGTAGTTTGTTGAACTTGCTAAACTTTAATCTCAAATGGGTATAAAATTGCAGTCCAAGTTCTGAACATCCTAAAAAGGTCACAAAAATTGCATCATACAATTTGATGGCAAGAACAAACAAGCTGTGCTCAAATGGAAGAAGGAACGCATAAGCATCTGCAACCATCAATAGGTTTTAAATATACATTTATATGCTCATTGTTTACTCCCACAGCGATCGCCAGATTACTTGTAATCCATTCTAAATCTGATGGCAAAGAAATTATACAAACAAATGTTGTATCCAAATGTTATTTTGGAGGAGGAAGATAACTTCCATTCTCCTTCAGAATATGTTCCTTTTCCTTTTGAGTGTGTTTAAAATCCTGGACATGTCTCCACATCAGTGTTTTTATGGTTTACTAACTATACACTGATTCTACTCCCTTGTTTCAAACACTCATTTCTGGTATGCCTTGATTATGTTGTAGAACAGGAGTGGCCACTAGAGGGCAGTGTGCTGCAGGGAGTAGAATAGGTATAAGGACTGTCTTAGAGACCTGTGGGACCAGCCTGCACAGTCATTGATTAGAAATAGCCATCAAACAAATCCCCATCGCCAAAAGCAAATATCAAGCAGCAAATGATGTGATGTGAATGGTACTGTGACTGAAATTATTGAAAACTACTACCAGCCACAGTTGACAATATTAGATTAATGTACAATTAGTACAAGGTTATTTCTTATTTTTTTAAGTGTATCACAGCATGTTCCGCATTTGACAGCAGATTCATCTTCGTAGAAAGGCAGTATTTCCTTGAATGAAAAGCTGACAGTTACATGCCTGTAATTTGATTATCAATTGCAAGGTAGTAGTAGTTTCCTATTATTAGTTATCTGCTTTTAAGGAAAGCAAACCAGATCTGAATTATGTATGGAATGATTTGAGTTAATTCTGAATAGAACTCATATTACTTCACAGACGAGGGTGATTCTGGCTTTTCTGTACCTACTTAGAAAGATCACCATCATTCCTAGGTTTAATGGAAATCCATTATAGGCAAATCTTCTATAGAGAGATGGGTTATTGGTCCTTTTGTTCTTTGCAAAAGAGAGATCCAGCAAAAAATGATGGTGCAGATAAGGAATCTTGGATTCTACTTCTAGGAGAAAGGACACCGTGTCAGTGCTGGAATTCAATTATTTTTACTACCGGTTCTGTGGGTGTGGCTTGGAGGGCATGGCAGGGGAAGGATACTGTAAAATCTCCAGTCAGAGGTGGTTTTTGCTGGTCCTCCAAACTACTCAAAATTTCCACTACCAGTTCTCCAGAACTGGTCAGAACCAGTGGTGGGATTCAATTTTTTTTAGTACTGGTTCTGTGGGCGTGGCCTGGCTTGGTGGGCATGGCAGAGAAAGGACACAGTAAAATCCCATTCCCTACCCACCCCACTAACCTGCTTTCCAGCTCTGTTCTGTGCAAGTCAACAAAAGAAGACCCAACCAATCAGCTGGGATTTGGGAGGCAGAGAATAGATGGGGGCGGGGCCAGTCAGAGGTGGTGTTTGCCAGTTCTCCGAACTACACAAAATTTCCACTACTGGTTCTCCAGAACTGGTCAGAACCTGCTGAATACCACCTCTGCATAGTGTGGAATAAAGCTTGAAAGTATGGTCTGATGCTTGGACCACATAATCCAGAATCTCTTTCCAAAAGTTGCCAGGCATTTTGAGGATACTTATCAATTTAGGAAAGGCTGAATGACAAGACACCTATGCTTTTTAAGGTAACTGTATCTGAGATCCTACAGGGTTTATTTGTATTCGGTTCTTGGATGTCCTGGCATCCAAGACTGTTACCTTTGTTTTGTCATTCGTCGTGGTACAGCAGTAAATACTGATATGCAGATACTTATTATGACTGATTGCCCAACCATAAAGCTCAAGAAGACTCCATAGTTAAATCCCCACAATCTTCTTCTATTATTTATAATCAAACATTATTTATTATAAAAGACATGGGAATGAAACATAAATAAGACAAACCATTTCCACACATCCAGTTATATTTACAGGCCATGATTGTAATGTTGAACATAGTTATCTCAGAGGAGTTACCAAAACCATACTGAGCCTTATGTTTATAAAAATAAGAATAGTGGGGTGGGAAGGGACCTTGGAGGTCTTCCAATCCAACCCCCTGCTCAAGCCGATACCATTCTGGCCAAATGGCTGTCCAATCTCTTTTTGAAAATCTCCAGTGATGGAGCAGTCACAGTTTCTGATATAGTTTAAGGCATGGGTGAAATGACTGGAGACAATCTTAGTTGGTGAACTTTCAGCTCCTTATAACATAGTGACTTAAAGGTGAACAACAACAACTCTGCCTTATATAGGTGACCTTAATGTGAAATAACCAATAGGGAGCTGTAAGACGTTAGCTCCAGAACCAATAAGAGTCCTTTGTTAAGGGCCAATCGGATTCTCTAAACCCAACCAATCCGATCGAGCCGCTTAACACCCAATCAAATGTGCAGGGCCAGAACCCTGCACTTTACCCCAAGCTTGCTTTTATTTAAACTATTTACATACATAATACCCCTTCCCCCTGGCTCCTCAATTATGGTGTGGTTATATAGTCCTTCAAATAGGACGGTTGTTTTTTGGGTCTATTAGATTTTCTTTGGACTGGCTGTGTGCAGTCCTGTTGAGGTAAAGTGTTGTTTGGTAGTGGCTCAGCTTCTCGTTCTGGTGTGATTTCCCTTGGAGCGTACGATTCTTCCTCCAGCTCCATTTCCTGAGTTTCACTAGATTCATCGCTCTCTTGGAACAGGTTCCCTGGAATGTCGTCTTCTTCCATTCCTCCCCTCCCCTCAGTTTGGTCGTAGGGGAGTTGCTGGCTGGCCGAAAAGAGTCGTGACCGTAATTGGTCAATATGTCGTTTCCACAGTCTTTCATCAACACATTTTACAATATAGGATTTGGGCCCAGTCTCGCGTATTATCGTTGCTTCAATCCAAACCGGGTTGCCCGATAAATTTCTTGCATAAACAGGGTCGCCTACCTTGAAGGTACGGTAGCGTCCGCTGGATCCTGCAGACTTTTCTGGCTCGTAAGCAGGGTGCAATCGGTCGAGGCGGGAACGGAGTTTTCGCCCCATGAGAAGTTCTGCGGGAGTTCTGCCGGTTACGCTGTGCGGAGTGATGTGTTGTAGAAGTAGAATGCGGTTTATTTTTTCGTCAATATTATCATAGTCCACTTTTTGCAAAGTCTTTTTTACAAATTGGACCATGCATTCCGCTCGGCCGTTGGTAGCAGGATGCGCCGGCGAGGTGAGCGCATGGCGGATGCCATTATCAGCAAGGTACTGTTCAAACATTAGCGCTGTAAACTGTGGTCCATTGTCGGACACCAGGACGTCCGGCAATCCATGAGTTGCAAAAAGTCTATTGAGGACTTTAATGACAGCTTCGGAGGTTGTATGGGTCATTCGATGAATTTCCAACCAATTAGAGTATGCATCGACAGTCAATAGTAATGAATGTCCTTTAATCGGCCCTGTGAAATCCAGGTGGATTCTGGACCAGGGTCCGCGTGGCGTCTCCCATTCGGTCAGTGCAGCTTTTGGCAGTGCGTTGCTGGTTTGTTGGCACTTGGTGCAGGCCTTGACCCATTGCTTGATGTGTCGGTCCATGCCTGGCCACCAAGCGTAGCTCCGTGCGAGTGCTTTCATCCGCACGATCCCGGGATGTCCTTCGTGCAAAATTTGTAACAGCGAGTTTTGGAGTCATTCTGGAACGACGACTCTATCGCCCCAGATGACACAGCCTTTTTACGAAAAAGTTCAGTCTGTCTTGTTTTAAATGGTGCGAAGTCATCTGGGACCTGGTCCAATGGCCATCCACATTCTACCCAGCCTAGGACTCGAGCTAGGGTGTGATCTCGTCTGGTCTCTCTCGCGATATCTTGAGCGGTCATAGGAGGCGAGTTGAGCGTTTCAATTTGTAACGCCGATACTGTTGGTGCCGGATCGTCGAGAGTTTCTGGTAGCGGTGCTCTGCTGAGTGCGTCGGCGTGGGGAATGGCTTTCCCCGGGCGATGTAACAATCAATAATTATAAGCAGCTAGGAACTCTGACCATCGAGTCATTCTTGGGGACAATATATAGGGGGTTGGTTTGTCCCCAGCGATTATCTCCAGTAAAGGTTTGTGGTCAGTTACAATGGTAAATGTCCTTCCATATACATACTCATGGAATTTTTTTACGGCTGCCACAATTGCAAGAGCTTCCTTATCTATTTGTCCACAGTTACGTTCTGCCTGAGAAAGAGTCTTCGAAAAGTATGCAACAGGGGCCTCGTTTCCATTAGGCAGCACATGGCTCAAAATAGCACCCACCCCAAACAGTGAGGCATCACAAGTTATAACCAATGGTAATGTTTCGTTATATTGCATAAGTACAGAATCAGATGTAAGTAAATCTTTTACATTTCAAAACACTTTTTCCTCCCGATAAGCCCAAACCCACAATGCTTTCTTATCTAATAACCGGTGTAACGGTTCAGCCACAGTCGCCTTATGTGGTAAAAACACATTATAGAAATTAATAAGGCCTAAAAATGCCTGGAGATCTGTTTTGTTACGGGGTCTGGGAGCATTTTTTATCGCTCTTAATTTACTCTCAGTAGGGTGGATACCCTGACTATCAATGCGATAACCTAGAAATTCAACACTGTCTGTATACAGATGACATTTATCCTTTTTTACTTTCAATCCCGCTTCTTGGAATTTCTTAAGAACACATTTTAAATGATTCTGTAGAATTTTTTTACTAGGAGCTGCAATTAACACGTCATCAAAATACGGAACCACGCCCTTGATTCCCTGCAATAATCGTTCCATTAAACTTTGGAATATTCCCGGGGCTACACTTACCCCGAACTGCAATCGGGTACATTTAAAAGCACCTCTGTGCGTTACTATCATTTGAGCTTGGGCTGTTTTATCGTCCACGGGCAATTGTTGATAGGCTTGAGCTAAATCTAACTTAGCAAAAACCTTTCCGCCTCCCAGGGAATGAAGGAGGTGCTGTACCACCGGCACTGGATACACATTCTGCTGGAGGGCATGGTTTAGAGTGGCCCGGTAGTCCCCACAGATTCGGATTGACCCATCTGATTTAATGGGGGTTACAATAGGAGTTTCCCGTGGAGAATGATCAATGGGTTGCAGTACCCCTTGTTTAATTAGTTTGTCAAGTTGTTCATCTATCTTGGCCTTAAGGGCGAACGGAACTCGATGGGGCTTTAAACAGATCGGGGCGACCTTAGGGTCGAGGCTAAACGAAATTGGGGTCCCCTTATACTCGCCCAGATGATCTGCGAAGACATCGCTGAATTCAGTAATAAGGTCCTCCTCCCACTCGCAATCACCGACTCGGTTCATGCCAGCTACTTCGATGCCGAGTGGCGTGAACCTTTGGAGGCCCAACAAACTAGGCCTGTCCCTATCGATGATCGTTAGAGGTAAGTATGCTGTATGCTTTTTAAACGAGACACGGACTCGACAAGACCCAACCACAGGGATCCGATTCCCTTGGTAGTCTTTAAGGATGAGACGTTGCATTCGAAGGTCTTGGCGTTGGATGGTAGGAATGAGTTGCTTTAATGTCTTCCATGACACCATCGAGAGGGACGATCCGGAATCGACCTCCATGTGGCAAGGTTGGTTCTCTATGGCTACTGTGACTCGAATCTTCTTAGCGTCCATGGCTGAGGCGTGACCTATAGTGATAGTATGGTGGGCCTCTTCTTTCTGCAACGCTCGATATCTGTAGGAGTGGTTTGCTGGATCTCACCTTACAGGACGGTTTCCTGCCAATTGGCGAGAGCTGGTTCCCCTTGAGGCCTGACTTGATCCGGGTAAACTGCGACAGACTTGACTGATGTGGCCTCGTTTTCCGCACTCATGACAGATCGCATCACGGAATTTGCAGTCTGCCCTGGGGTGGTTTGCCCCGCAACCAGCGCAAGGGCGTGAGGGTTTGGAGCGAGGGTCCCGGTCGGACCGCAGTCGATGGACCCCTTCTTCGTCGCTGTCTGAAGACGAAGAGAGGTCCTCGTAGTGCGTTGTCGCTAGCTGCCCTTCTGAGCTGGGTAAGATGTCGCCTGTCGGTGGGGTCATTGGGTTTCGGCTTTGCCGTAGTTGCGCCGCGGACTTTTTGGTCACCTCGGCAGCAGTGGCTTCGGCGATGGCATCAGCAAGGTCGATGTCGCCTTTCGCCATCAGCTTGCTTTGCACGCCTAGCACATCTAATCCCAGAATTAAGCGGTGTCTCAGTGCTTCATCTAATTTTGCGAACCCGCAGAGGCCTCCCAAGTGTCGGAGGTCTGCCACGAAGTCAGCCACACTCTCTCCTTTTCGCTGGCTTCTTTGATAGAATTCGTGGCATCTCACAAGTATAGGTACGGTTGGCGCGTAATGGTCTCTCAGGAGAGGTTCGAGGTCGTCCCAGCTCATTGCTTTAACTTCTTGAGGTTTCGCGAGTGCCTTTGCCATTTTAAAGACAGCCGGGCCGCAGTACGTCAGGAACAGCGCCCGCTTCTTGGCTGCTGTGGCGTCCTTCAGGTTGTTTGTTTCAAGGAACATTTGGAAGCGATCCATGTAGGATTCCCAATCCTCTTGGTTCGGATCAAACGGAGCGGGTGGTACGATGCCGCTGGACATGGTTTCCGTTGGTGGCGTCGTCTTGGCACGTGCTCTGTTTTTCTTCCCGATTCCTTAAGATCAGATGTCTCCAAATCCCACCCTCGTCGCCAGTGATATAGTTTCAGGCATGGGTGAAATGACTGGAGACAATCTTAGCTGGTGAACTTTCAGCTCTTTATTACATAGTGACTTAAAAGGTGAACAACAACAACTCTGCCTTATATAGGTGACCTTAATGTGAAATAACCAATAGGGAGCTGTAAGACGTTAGCTCCAGAACCAATAAGAGTCCTTCGTTAAGAGCCAATCGGATTCTCTGAACCCAACCAATCCGATCGAGCCGCTTAACACCCAATCAGAAGTGCAGGGCCAGAACCCTGCACTTTACCCCAAGCTTGCTTTTATTTAAACTATTTACATACATAACAGTTTCTGGAGGCAAGCTGTTCTACTGATGAATTGCTCTCACTTGCAGGAAGTTTCTCCTTAGTTCTGGGTTACATCTCTATTTAATGATCCTCCACCCATTATCTCTTGTCCTGACCTCAGCTGCTTTGGAGAATAGGTTGACCCTCTTTGTGGCAGCCCCTCGAGGACTTGAAGACTTTTATCATGTCACCCCTACAGTCCTTCTCTTCTTTAGACTAGACCAGAGGCCTCCAAACGTGGCAACTTTAAGACTTGTGGACTTCAACTCACAGAATTCAGCTACGCTGGCTGGAGAATTCTGGGAGTTGAGGTCCACACGTCTCAAAGTTGCCAGGTTTGGGGAGCCCTGGACTAAACATACCTAGCTCCCTGAATTTTTTTCTTTTATGGTTTAGCCTCCAGATTCCTTATCTTTGTTACTTTTCTCTGAACTCTTTCTAGAGTCCTTTTTGAACCAGCTTGAGCTTTTCCAAAATTAAATGTCTTCAACCGATGGCGTCTTGCAAAGAAATGCTATGTTAACTGGTAAAGATGGAAGTTGGGAGGAGATCTTCCATTATTTTCCTTATCCCCTCCTCAAGCCTATCTGTCATAGCCAATGGTAAAATTTGAAAGCCTCATTATCACCTCACTTCCTTGCCTGAGCTAGGAGATTAATTAGCCTAGAGCTCTAACAGATGGTACCATCACTGTGGCTTTGAAAAAGTGTTAAAATCATCTCCCACTACATTCCACCCGCTCTTTTCACTACCAAAAATATTACTGGATACATTTTCAGTTACAAGGCTTTTAGGAAAACTGATTTAAGAGAATAAAGGACACGTTCACATCACCCTCTGCTGAGAATTTGTCCACACTGAAGCCGGTTTGTGAAAGTATCCCATCCTCTGAATAGTTCATAAATGAGCAGAAGCTGCTCTTTTTCTTTTTATCCAAAATAGGAGTTCATTCAAACCACACAAACCTGAG
Organism: Hydrophis major; assembly: GCA_033807585.1. Taxonomy (NCBI): domain Eukaryota; kingdom Metazoa; phylum Chordata; class Lepidosauria; order Squamata; family Elapidae; genus Hydrophis; species Hydrophis major. The sequence continues at coordinate 164,619,023 of CM066329.1, forward strand.
GCTACTTTGGCTCAGGTCAATCAATCCGTGGCATCTTCACTATATAGCCTGGATGAGAAAGGATAGACAGAGTTTGTCTAGCCAGCAAAAAACACAAATCTGGAAAGGCTACAGATATATGGGTGGATTCACACAGAATGAATGCTCTTGATGAAGTGGAGAAGGGAGCTGAAACCAACCAAATAAAACTTAACCATGATGGTTGCAGTGTGTGTGTGTGTGTGTGTGAGAGAGAGAGAGAGAGAGAGAGAGAACGAGAGAACGAGAACCTAAATGTATAGGCAGATAAATGGCGGATAAACAGTGAAAGAGAACAGGGGAATGGTAGATGCAAGGAAAAAGCACAGATATTAGATTTTTTGGGGAAAATACCTAAGGAAGACATGGTAAAAGAAAGCATTTTTATTCCAGGATGCCCAGGAGACCATTAAATTTATTAGTCCTCTTGTAGCACGGAATGCAGACAAACATGGAATAGCTGAGAGGCAGCTCTGTTCTCTACCAAGTAAGTGCTGGATAGACTCCTTGCCTTCACACTCCATCCAAAATGAGTCCTGTACCTTTTATGAAAGAAAGTTTGATTTAGAATAGAAAAGACTTGCCTGACCTGATGCAGGAAGAAGTAAAAGCATGTGTGGACTGCTCAGGCTTCCCAAAAGAATTGTCAGTCAGCCCGGCAGGATTCGTCCTACTGGAGCTGACAAACCTTAACCTTTATGCTTTCCGCATAGGCTGCTTTCTCCAATAGACCTCCTGTGATTTGTCAAGAGTACCAGAAAAGGGCTGTCACATTCAGTGGCTCCCTAGATGCATGCTGAGGGCAGGATTGGTGCTTAATTGACACTTGTTGGCTATTTACAGTACATGTCTAAGGCAAGCCCAGTCTTGGCCTCACCTACTCTATACCTTTGAAGCTCAAGCGTGCTTCTTTGCATGCTTCTCCAGAAACCTTGAATCTCCCATCAAACTTGGGTTTTCTTTTTTACTGCCATGCATAGTTCCAGCTCATCCATTCTCCTTGAGTTTCTTTTCCCTGCCCCTTCTTCCTTGTGGTGTTGGGTTGACAAATCTTTGCCATAATTCCAACCCTCTCAAGAGTTCCCATGCTTGCTGATGCTGAGTCCACCGCCTTGTAGTAACCCTAAAATCACTCCAGGTACTGTAGCTGCACCTTGGCTCTAGCTGCTGTTTCTAAGTGGTGGGCTGAGGCTCTCCACCAGTTATTCTTGCACTCAACTAAAGTTTTGCATATGGGAGAAAGCAGGGAAATTGTGATCCCATACACAGTAAGAGTAGCTCAGGTGCTAAGCCTTTTGGAAAGCAGTTTAAGCATCAAAAGGTATTCACAGTGATGGCTGTGGCGGTGCTCTGTTACCCATGGGTAACTTAATTATAATTGTATGGAATTAATTAGATTTTCTGGGTTTGCACAACATGCTGAACCATAAACTAACCGCATGGACTGGATTGGTGTTAAGCTAAAATGTAGCTTATGTTTTCAGCTTAGTCGCTTGTGCGAACACAATCACTGGACATAAGCACTGGAACATAAACAAAGGGATTGCAAGAGAGAGACAGAGAAGGATTCACATGGTCATGAACAATAACCTGTTTGGTCCATTGAAAGACCACGGTAACTCTTGTCTAAGGCATTCATTTTTGCATTCATTAATGCATATGAAGCTGCCAGTCCTCTTACTTGATGCTAAAGGGATGCTTCTGTTCTTCCTGGATCCGTTTCTGGCAACGGGAATGTGCGTGCATCCTTCCTTCCCCAGAGCAAGTGGGGCAGGAGCCCCATGTTTTGTCTCAATGCAAGAAGGTTCAGGGACAGGGAGGGAGTCGGTAGGGACACCAATTGTTTACCTTTCACCAGCAGGCGGCAGGGGAATGTGCTTGCTTTTCAACCAGGGACTTTTCTTAATAGCCGAAGCCGGAAGCATTGATTGTTTCCTTGGCTTCCTCCCAAGCTTTTCAGAGACAGGTGTGAATGAGTTTCCAAGCACCCCTGAAGGAACAAGCAGATAAAAAGAGCCAGAGAGGAGAAAGGCATGCTTCTGTGTGCAAAAGTGAGAAGAAAAGGTCCAAGCGGGCAACCCCAGAGGGAGAGAGGGAGGGAAAAAGGGAGGGAGGGGGGACTGCACTCCAGGAGTTGCTATATACCCTGTACTGCTCTGCACATCCTTGTAGAAGAGCTGCCATTCAGCTACATTCTTTTGTAGGGTATTTTTTTTAAAAAAAGATATCCTTCAATAAAAGCTGGATCCCTACTGACTTCAGAAGCATAACCATACAATTTACTGGGCAAAAGTACCATGTGGATTGCTCCTGCCTTTTTTCAATCATTTTCAACATCCTAATATAGCCTCAGTGCCCCCAGCCTCCAATTCCTAGATAGTTTCTGTTATGAATTAATAAAAGTACTTGAATAAAGATGATTCAGAGTTTGAAGTAAAGTGCAGGGTTCTGGCCCTGCACTTCTGATTGGCCGATAATAGCGACATTGGATTGGTCCGTTCAGGAGAATCTGATTGGCTATTAACGAGCCTCTCCCATTGGTTAACAGAGCTAGCGCTCCCTGTGTTTTCATTGGTTAAATACTCAAGAGCTTGCCTATATAAAGGGGGCTGTTGTGGCCATAGAGCTGAGCTGTTACACATGTAAATAAGGAGTTTGAAGTTCACTGTTCACCAGCTCGTCTCCTCCTTAGCGCCCATGCAGAGAATATAACACTGGCGACGAGGATGGGATCTGGAGACGTCAGAGCTGACTGAACAATAAAGAACGATAACAGAGCATGTGGCTGAAACGCACCAACGGTGGAACCATGTCCGGCGGTGTCATATCACCCGCTCCATTCAACCCGGCGCAAGAAGACTGGGACTCATATATGGATCATTTCCAGATGTTTCTGGAGACCAACAATTTGAAGGATGCCACTACCGGAAAGAAATGGGTGGTATTTCTAACTCATTGCGGGCCGACCGTATTCAAGATGGCCAAGGCACTAGCGAAACCGGCAGAAGTAAAGTCTATGGACTGGGACATCCTCAAACCCCTGCTGAGGGCTCACCATGCACCGACTGTGCCAACGCTCGTTAGAAGGCATGAATTTTACCAGAGAAGTCAGCAGAAGGGCGAAAGTGTTGCTGATTTCATAGCGGATCTCCGGAATCTGGGAGGCCTATGCGAGTTTGCTGACCTAGAAGAAGCCCTGAGAGACCGAATAGTTCTGGGATTAGATGCTCCAGGCTGTCAGGCTGCGCTCCTTTTAGATCCCAAGAAAGAAATACTCAGACTCCATGGGTAGAGCAAAGTTATCCTTTTACTGGGAAATAAAGTGGTAGCTACAAAGCAATTCCGAAACTGAGAAATTGGCGGGTAGAATGCATATACAAAGAAATAGGTTTGTCCCCACCCCCCAAAGTTCAAATGGTTCTTCCAATTAAAACTTTTGAGACAGCTCATGTGGTCATCTTCAGATGGTGATGAGACGTCTTGTCAAATGACCTTGACATATTTTGATAAAAGTTCGCAGTTGCGCAAAAGAGGAAAAGATAGCCAGGAAACAGAAAGTTAAAGACAAGAATCCCCCCTCCCCTTGCTAGCCCAGCAAGGAATGCAAACACCTCCAGCTCTCTTCCCATATAAAATCCCCCCTCCCACCGTTGCCATGACAGCCGAGAGAAATAATGAAATAATAGCAGATAGTTAGGAAGGGGAAGATATCTTGAGGCTGACATTCGGACCCCCTAGAAGAAGGACATAAGTCCCTGAAAGAAAAATAAAATAGTTACATGTTAACATTAATGTACATTTCTATGGTTTATCAGGATATTTGGCATGAAATTTCTTTAAAAGTTCAGGAGCCCTAAGGTCCTTTTCATTTACCCATTCAGAATGGGATGGAGGAAAATGTTTCCAAGCTACAAGGTATTGGGTACGACCCCTCCATTTTCTAGAGTCCAGAATTTCTTTAATTTCGAAATGTTGTTCTCCCTCAATCAATATTGGCACAGGGGGATCAGATTGGATTGGTCTCAAGGCACAGGTACGTTCTGGTTTCAACAAACTAACATGAAAAACAGGATGAATACGACGAAGAGTCTTTGGTAAAGTCAGTTGGACAGTTACAGGATTTATAATCCTCTCAATGGGGAAAGGTCCTACATACTTAGGACCCAATTTCTTTGATTTTTGGGTAGTTTGTAAATATTTGGTCGAGAGAAATACTTTATCGCCCACTTGATATGACATCTGTGGAGCTCGCTTTTTGTCAGCAAATTTCTTATGAGATTGGTGCGCCTCATCCAAAGCTTTGCGGACAATTGGCCAATTAAATTGAAGTTGAGATATCCAATCACTCAATGACTGGACAGTTGGGTTTTCACCAGGCAGTTCAGGTATGGGTACAAAATCTTGCCCCGTTGCTATTTTGAAAGGAGTGAACCCCGTACTACTGTGAACAGAGTTATTATACGCCACTTCCGCAAAAGGTAACAGATCCACCCAGTTGTCTTGTTGAAAATTTATGTAGCATCGGAGGTATTGCTCTAGTACTCCGTTAGTCCTCTCGCAGGCTCCATTAGTTTGGGGATGGTGGGCGGAGCTTAAGCTTTGGGTGGAGCCTATTAACTTCAGAAACTCCCTCCAGAAATTAGAGGTAAATTGGACTCCTCGATCAGAAACTACACGTTCAGGTACACCATGCAATCGGTAAACGTGAAGAATGAAGAGTCTGGCTAAGGTTTTCGCCGAAGGGATCTTTGAGCAAGGAATGAAATGAGCTTGTTTGGAAAACAAGTCAGTCACTACCCAAATGACCGTGTGTCCACTGCTTTCAGGTAGATCTACTATAAAATCCATGGAAATTTCCTTCCAAGGGGCAGTTGGTCTGGCCACATTCTGTAACAGTCCTGGTGGTTTACCCGGCGGTCTTTTTGCTGAGGCGCAAATCGGACAGCTCGCCACATAAGTCTCAATGTCCTTTTTCAAGGAAGGCCACCAAAACTGTCGTTTCACCAAATGCAAGGTCTTCACAAAACCAAAATGACCAGCCACTTTGGAATCATGGGTTTGTTGCAATACATGGCTTCTCAGGGTTTGTGGTACATACAATTTCGCCCCCATCCAGGCTAGGCCATCTCGAGTGGTGCAGTTATTCGCATTTGCCAGAAACCACTCATCTGTCTTCAAAGCCTCCTTAAACTGTTCCATCATATCAGTGGGTAGATCTCTCTCCTGGTTTCTTTTCTGTGCACGGGTAACAACAGGGGCAGCCAGTTGTGTAGTGGATACGATTGGCCTAATCACTTCTTTTCAGATACTGTTGTATTGAGGCATTCTAGACAAAGCATCTGCCATAAAATTCTTTCCCCCCGGGATATATTTCAAGGAGAAATTGAATCGCTTGAAGAACTGAGCCCACCTAACTTGTTTAGGGGAGAGTTTCCGGGGGGTCTTTAAAGCTTCTAAGTTTTTATGGTCAGTCCACACTTCAAATGGATGTTTCGCACCTTCCAGAAAATGCCTCCAAGCTAATAAAGCCCAACGGACTGCAAATGCTTCTTTCTCCCAAACGGCCCATCTCCTTTCAGTCTCAGTGAATTTACGAGAAGTATAAGCGCATGGTTGTAGTGTTCCCTTCTCATTCAATTGGAGTAAGACCGCCCCCACTGCTACATCGCTTGCATCAGCTTGGATCACGAAAGGGGCGTCCATGTCAGGGTGTTTCAGTATTGGTTCTGCAGCAAAAAGTCTCTTAAGTTTTTCAAATGCAGCTTGGCACTCCATAGTCCAATTCAATGGTTGACTGGGCTTTGGTTTCAATTCCCCCTTTGTTTTTAGGAGGTTGGTGATAGGCATAGCTATTTTTGCGAAAGACGGGATGAATTGGCGGTAAAAATTTGCAAAACCCAGAAAACTTTGAAGCTGTTTACGAGTTTTCGGTGGGGCCCAGTCCAAAACGGCTCGCACCTTTTCTGGGTCCATTTCAATGCCTTCGGGGGAGATACGATATCCCAAGTAGTCGATTTTTTCTTGATGGAACTCACATTTGGATAATTTGGCGTATAGTTTGGCGGCCCTCAGCTTGTGTAACACAGAGCGTACCAACTTCACGTGGTCGTTTCTTGTCTCCGTGTAGATAAGAATATCATCAAGGTATACTAGAACACCTTTGTACAAATGTTCGTGAAGCACTTGATTGATCAATTGCATGAAAACAGCAGGCGCCCCCTGTAGGCCAAAAGGGAGAACATTGAACTGGAAACACCCCATTGGGCAGTTGAACGCAGTTTTCCACTCGTCTCCCTCCTTTATCTGGATCCGGTAGTATGCCTCTCTCAAGTCCAGTTTTGTGAAAATTTTCCCCTTTGCCAGGTGGGCTAACATGTCCTTCATCAGGGGGAGGGGGTACATGTTCTCTACGGACACTGCGTTCAGGTTTCTATAATCAACTACCAAACGTTTGGAGCCATCTTTCTTCTCGCGGAACATCACAGGGGCCGCTACTCGAGGTCTGGCAGGCGTGATGAAACCTCGTTCCAAGTTCTTGTCAATAAACGCCCTCAATTCCTCCAGCTCCCCCGGTGTCATCGGATACATCTTCGGTTTCGGGAGCGTCACCCCCGGCAGGAATTCAATGCTACAATCGGTCGACCGATGGGGGGGGAGTTCGTCGGAAGCCTCTTCACTAAACACCTCTCTTAAGTCCCAATATTCCTTCGGGATTTTCTCCTCTCCTTCCACGTGTTCGACACCCGTAGAAGCTATTTCGGCGAGTGCCTGGGACTTCGGATGGGATTCCTCCTCCCCTTCCGGATAGGATTTCTCCTCCCCTTCCGGTGGCCGATCGGTGCGGATGCGTATCCACCCCTCTCTCCAATTTACATGGGGATTCCACTTCCGAAGCCATGGTAATCCCAATATTAGAGATTGTTCCATCCCAGGGGCCACGATAAAACACAGGGTCTCATGATGGTTTCCCATGGTCATGTCTAGGGGTTTGGTTACAAAACGTGCGGGGCAACCTCCCGCCACCGACCCATCCAGTTGGCAAAAGGATATGGGCGTTTTTAGAGTTCTCAGTCCAATGCCCATCCCCTTAACCACTTTCATGTTAATTACACACCTCGTGCACCCCGAGTCCAGTAAGGCCATCATCACTCCCTCAGTCCCCGAGGTGGGCTGTCTTAACTTTATTGGGATGGTCATGGGCCCTTGATTAGGACTTACCAGGACGTCATCTTCCGAATCGGTCTCGTTCTCGTCGAGTGGGGTTGGAGGTCCCAGCTCCTCTCCCGCCGAAAGGGCGACCTCTACAACCTCTCCTGTCTTCAGCCCGGTCTCGCGGGGTTTGGTTGAGGGGTTTTTTGGCCTTCTTCCGGGATCCCGCGCTTTCGGTGGGTTCACCTTTACTCGGCAATCCACCATCCGGTGGCCCTCCTTTCCACAACGGAAACATGCCATGGTTTTTGCTCCTGCCGCCATCCCTCTCGGTTGGGGCCCTGAGGTCTCCCGGAGACGGGGGGGTAGCGACCTTCTCCAGGCGGGACCTCCTCTGCGTCTGTTTCTGGCTAGATCAATGTCCACCTCTTCCGCCAGCAAGTACCATGACTGTAACTCACGTGGATCCCTTCTGGAGATGCACGTGTGGTATACATCTTCATTTAAGCCATCTTTATAGGCTTCCACCAGGGCCCCCTGGGACCAACCTCGGATGTGGTGTGCCAGCTGCCTGAATTCTTGGGTGTAGTCTGCCACTGATCTCCCCCCTTGAACTAGGGTCTTCATTCTGATTCTGGCCTTTCTCTCTGCCAGAGGATCCTCAAACCTTCTCCTCAATGCAGTCATGAAAACATCGAGGGTTTGTAGTTGGGGGGAGTTATCATTGTACAAAGTCACCACCCAATCTGCTGCCATCCCTTCCAGGGTTCTGGTAACGCATCTCACTTTGGCTGCTTCAGAGGTGAACTCCCGCTCAAATTCTGCCATATAACTCCCAACTTGTACCAGGAAAAATCCCAAATCTCTTGGATTTCCTCCAAACTTTACATCTAGGGGGGGCAGGCGGCGTCTTCTAGGAGCTACTCCTATTGCTGGGGCTCCCGGGGCGGCAGCGGGCGGTTGCGCCGGCGGAGGCTGGGCAAGGGGGGTAGAGGTAGCTTGGCTTCCCCGGGCTGATCTCGCTCCCTCCTCCCTCTCATACCTTTGGGTTGTGCCGGGCTCTCCAGGAACATCCATAGAGATTTTCTTGGCTTCATCCAGCTTGCCTTCCATCTCCTCCCCTTCCTGCCAGAGCCGTCCCCTCGCACCTTTTCGTCTTACAGTGATCCTAGGAGGAGGGGGGTCTTCAGGGTCTCTCCAACCAACCCCCAACGACCATCTGGGCATTTCAGCTGAGGTTTCTTCCAGAGTCAATTCGGCCAGCAGGTCAGCCACCGACCCTTCTGGCAGCGGCATGGGCTGCCCCCCCACAGCTCCCTGCTCCTCTTCATCGCCGGTTGGAGACGACATGGGATGAAACCCCCTCGGAAGAAAAGTTGCTGTTTTCTCCGGGTGGGTTGATGCGGGAGTTTCGGAATTATGTCAGGCTGCGCTCCTTTTAGATCCCAAGAAAGAAATACTCAGACTCCATGGGTAGAGCAAAGTTATCCTTTTACTGGGAAATAAAGTGGTAGCTACAAAGCAATTCCGAAACTGAGAAATTGGCGGGTAGAATGCATATACAAAGAAATAGGTTTGTCCCCACCCCCCAAAGTTCAAATGGTTCTTCCAATTAAAACTTTTGAGACAGCTCATGTGGTCATCTTCAGATGGTGATGAGACGTCTTGTCAAATGACCTTGACATATTTTGATAAAAGTTCGCAGTTGCGCAAAAGAGGAAAAGATAGCCAGGAAACAGAAAGTTAAAGACAAGAATCCCCCCTCCCCTTGCTAGCCCAGCAAGGAATGCAAACACCTCCAGCTCTCTTCCCATATAAAATCCCCCCTCCCACCGTTGCCATGACAGCCGAGAGAAATAATGAAATAATAGCAGATAGTTAGGAAGGGGAAGATATCTTGAGGCTGACACAGGCACACAGAGTAAGCTGATGGCAAAAGGCGACATTAGCCTTAAAGATGCCATTGCTGAAGCTACTGCAGCAGAAGCAACCAGGAAGTCGGCTGCCCGAATGCGCCGCACCCACGCCCCGCTTCGCCAACTCGCCCATGAAATTTCACCCCAGTCAGAAGGACAGCCTATGACAGCCTACCACGAGGACCTCGAATTGTCATCAGAAAGCGATGAAGAAGAGGTCCACCGACTTTGGTCTGAACAAGACCAATGCCAGAGATCGCAGTACCAATGTGCTGGTTGTGGAGCAAGCCACCCCCGGTCAGAATGCAAATTCCTCAACGCGCTCTGCCATGTGTGCGGGAAAGGAGGCCATATTGGACGGGTCTGTAGAAGCAAGCTAGGACCCAGCCAGCCCTTGAGGGGGGCTAACTATCGCCAACTGGCAGGAAGCTGTCCCGTAAAGTGAGAACCCGTGAACCACCAATGGAACAACCACTCCTACAGAAACAAAACCCTAAACCACTCAACGAAGCGAGAAGAGGCTCACCAAACTATCACGATCGGTCACCCCTCATCTCTTTATGCCAAGAAGATCCGAGTGAAAGTGGCCATCAAAAATCAGCCCTGCCTGATGGAAGTTGACTCAGAATTGTCCCTCTCGATGGTTTCCTGGAAGACCCTCAAGCAGCTCATCCCTACTGTCTGGCAGCAAGACCTCAGATTCCAAAGACTCATACTCAAAGACTATCAAGGAAATCAAATTCCAGTCATTGGATCCAGCCGAGTCCAGATATCGTTTAAGAACCATACAGCATTCCTACCCCTGACTGTAATCGACAGGGATCGGCCTAGCTTGTTAGGCCTCCAATGGTTCGCTCCACTCGGAATTGAAGTAGCCGGCATTCACCGAACCTGCAGCAATGACTGGGAAGAGGACCTCGTCCAAGAATTCCAGGACGTCTTTGCAGAAAAACTAGGCGAGTACAAGGGGACCCTGATATCATTTAACCTCAATCCCAAAATAGCTCCCATCCTCCTTAAGCCTCGTCGAGTTCCATTTGCCCTTAAATCAAAGATTGACGAGCAGCTTGATAAATTAATAGCCCAGGGTGTGTTAGAACCAACTGATCACTCTCCCTGGGAAAGCCCAATTGTGACACCCATCAAGCCGGATGGATCGATAAGAATTTGTGGGGACTACCGAGCCACTCTGAACCACGCCCATCAACAAAATGCTTACCCGGTACCGGTGGTGCAACACCTCCTCCATTCCCTGGGGGGTGGAAAAGTCTTCGCTAAACTAGACTTAGCTCAGGCATACCAACAACTGCCTGTAGACCAAAAAACTGCAGAGGCCCAAACGATCGTTACGCACCGAGGTGCGTTTAAATGTAACCAACTCCAGTTCGGAATAAGCGTAGCCCCGGGAATCTTTCAAAGTTTGATGGAAAGACTATTACAAGGGATAAAAGGCGTTGTCCCATATTTTGATGATGTGTTAATCGCTGCCCCAACTCAGAAAATACTAAAGGAATGCCTTGGTTCTCCAGAGATTTAAAGACTCAGGTCTCAAAGTTAAAAAAAACAAGTGTCAACTATGTACGGATCGTGTAGAATTTTTAGGATATTTAATTGATAGTCAAGGCATTCACCCCACCGATAGCAAACTTAGGGCAATCAAAAACGCCCCAAAACCCCGAAATAAGGCCAACCTCCAGGCTTTTCTAGGCCTTATCAATTTTTATAACGTTTTCCTGCCTCACAAAGCAACCGTAGCCAAACCCCTACATTGTTTGTTGGATAAAAAAGCAACCTGGGTATGGGGACACAAAGAGGAGCAGGCGTTTTGACATGTGAAAAATTTATTGACTTCTGATGCTGCTTTGATGCAGTATAATGAGACTTTGCCTTTAACGATCACATGTGATACATCACCATTCAGAGTGGGCACCATTTTGAGCCACATTTTGCCAAACGGCAGTGAAACGGTAGTGTTGCCTATTTCTCAAAGATGTTATCAAAAGCAGAACACAATTACAGTCAAATTGATAAAGAGGCCCTTGCTATTGTGTCTGCTGTTAAGAGATTTCATGAATATGTGTATGGCCGAGCCTTTACTATAGTGACTGACCACAAACTTTTGCTGGGAATAATAGCGGGAGATAGGCCAACACCTTATATATTATCTTCCAGAATGACTCGCTGGTCAGAATTCTTGGCTGCATATAATTACAAGTTGCAACACCACCGGGGGAAAGCCATTCCCCACACCGACGCATTGAGCCGTGCACCACTTCCGGAGACCATTGATGACCCCACTCCAACAGTTACAACACTGCAGATTGAGACACTTTGAACACCGCCACTAACAGCCCAAGATATCGCGATTGAAAAGAAACGCGACCCCATTTTAGCACGAGTCCTCAGTTGGGTCGAGCGCAGATGGCCATTGGACCAGATACCTGATGACTACGTCCCATTCAAGAATCGACAAATGGAACTATTTTCCCAGAAGGGCTGCATTATCTGGGGCGATAGAGTCGTTGTCCCAGAGCGGTTACGATGAGCGATACTAAGAACCTTGCACGATGGCACCCCGGCATCGTGTGCATGAAAGCCCTCGCACGAAGCTACGCGTGGTGGCCAGGTATCAACAAGCAGATCGAGACATGGGTAAAAGCTTGTCACAAATGCCAGGAAGTAAGCAACGCCCCTCCGAAAGCAACCCCGACTGAATGGGAAACACCGAGGGGACCATGGTCCCATATTCATCTGGACTTTGCGGGACCTACCAAAGGACACACATTTTTATTAATGGTGGATGCCTACTCGAACTGGCTTGAAATCCATGAGATGAGAAATACAACAACCGAATCAGTCATCAGGAAACTAGACAGACTATTTGCAACACATGGATTACCAGACGTTCTGGTATCCGACAACGGGCCCCAATTTACCGCACTGTCCTTTGAACAGTACCTGGCGGACCGTGGTATTCGCCATGCGCTGACTTCGCCGGTGCACCCTGCGGCCAACGGAAGGGCCGAGCGCATGGTACAATTCGTCAAGAAAACCTTGCATAAAATGGACTGTGGCGATATAGAAGATTAACCGGATACTCCTTTTGCAGCATATCACTCCGCACAGTGTCACCAACAAAACTCCCACCGAGTTATTGATGGGACGGAAGCTCGCTCCCACCTCGACCATCTGCACCCATTATATGAACCTGAAAAACCACACGGATCCAGCGGGAAATGCCGTAACTTCCAGGTAGGCGACTTGGTTTTTGCTAGGAACTTTTCGGGAGATCTGTTGTGGGTCGAGGCAACTGTAGTCCAAGTAACCGGCCCCAGATCGTACCGCGTGAGATGTTGCGACGATAGAATATGGAAGCGCCATATTGATCAGCTGCGTTTAAGGCTACAGTTGGGGATCTCCGAGTCCCCTGACTTCCAAACCGAGGGGGGAGGAGATACCGAGGAAGCTGAATTTGAAACAGCAGAAAGCTCAAGCGGAAGTAATGACCGCTCAGAGGCAACACATGAAGAAGGATCAGGGATGGGGGTGAGCTCGCCTCAAGGAGATGCCGAGAACATTAACGGCAACAAAAATTTGAATACAGAACTGGAGGCACCCTCTTCACCAGATAACGTCCTACCCCAACAAGACTGTAGCCAAATACCGGGAGAGCAACGTAAATCAAATAGACAATCAAAACAACCTGCCTACCTCAAAGACTAAGGGGTGTTGTGAATTAATAAAAGTACTTGAATAAAGATGATTCAGAGTTTGAAGTAAAGTGCAGGGTTCTGGCCCTGCACTTCTGATTGGCCGATAATAGCGACATCGGATTGGTCCGTTCAGGAGAATCTGATTGGCTATTAACGAGCCTCTCCCATTGGTTAACGAAGCTAGCGCTCCCTGTGTTTTCATTGGTTAAATACTCAAGAGCTTGTCTATATAAAGGGGGCCGTTGCGGCCATAGAGCTGAGCTGTTACACATGTAAATAAAGAGTTTGAAGTTCACTGTTCACCGGCTCGTCTCCTCCTTAGCTCCCATGCACAGAGCATAACAGTTTCCATTCCCATCCAGCATGAGTCCTGCTGTGCTTTATTTCCAAGATACATGCTGCCATCCCTGAAAAATGCCAGGATGTTGGAAGCTGAAAATCAACATATTCCCCTTAATGGCCCCCAATTTCTGGAATTTGTTTTTCTGATCCTCAATACCCTAACTACTGACCATTGGGTTCAGGATTGTTTTAACTTGTTTGGTTGGGTGTAGCTTCCTTGGTCCTCCGATTTCTCTCAGATTCTTCTCATCTATTTCTCTCTGTGTTGGAGGGTTTTGACTTCATTTCTGTTGGCATTTGCTTTCATTTTCATTTTCTTCAGTACTAGGAAAAGAGATGTTCCATTTCAGAGTTTTCTTCATTACCGATTTATAACACCACTGGAGTGACCTGGTGACCCCTATTTTTCTCCATGATCCCAGGATACTAGCCTTGTCTTGTACCCAGGCCATGATTTATAACTTTTCCTGCTGTTTTTTTCCCATATCTCCAAACATGCCATCTGTCTTACATATTGGCAAAAAAATAAAAATCAGAAAATACAATACAGGCTGAATAGTCAAGACCTTGTTGATGATTCAAACTCTGTCAAGGATCTTGGAGTTCTCATCTCTAATGATCTAAGTGCCAGAGTCCACTGTAACTACATAGCCAAAAAGGCATTAAGCATTATTAACCTAATCTTACGTAGCTTTTTCTCTGGTAATATTACACTAATAACTAGAGCATACAAAATATTTGGTAGACCAGTACTCGAATACAGCTCATCAGTCTGGAACCCACATTATGTATCTGATATTAACACAGTTGAGAAAGTCCAGAAATATTTCACAAGAAATGTTCTCCACTCCTCTACTCATTGCAGAATACCTTATGCCACCAGACTCGAAATTCTAGACCTAGATAATCTAGAACTACATCGCCTTCAATCCGATCCAAGTACAGTATATAAAATCATACATTGCAATGTCCTACCTGTCAATGAATACTTCAGCTTCAACCATAACAATACAAGAGCACACAATAGATACAAACTCAAGGTCAGCCGCACCAAACTTGATTGCAGGAAATACAACTTCAGCAACAGAGTGGTCAATGTCTGGAATACTCTACCTGAATCTGTGGTTTCTTCCACAAACTCTGTTGTGAATGAATAATACCAATAAAGTTATCTTGAGCTTGAAGTCAAGTGCGGGTTCTGACCCTGCACTTCTGATTGGCTGTTAATGGCAGGATCGGATTGGTCCGTTCAGGAGCATCTGATTGGCCATTAACAGGCCATTCCCATTGGTTAACGGAGCTAGTGCTCCAGGTTTGCTATTGGTTGAATAGTTAATAAGTTGCCTATATAAGGAAGGCTATAGCAACCATCTATAGCAACTATAGTTTGAGCTGTCACAATATGTAAATAAAGAGTTTGAAGTTCACTGTTCTACTGGCTCGTCTCCATCATTCGCACCCATGCTCCAGACCTAACAAACTCCAAAAACTTTAATCTTAGACTTTCTACTATTGACCTCATCCCTTTCCTAAGAGGTCTGTAGGGGGTGTGCATAAGCGCACCAACGTGCCTACCATCCCTGTCCTATTGTTTCTTTTATTTTTCTTATATGTATCCATGTATTCATAACTATGTTTTTACTTATACGTATCATCTTGTAAGCAATTGACAAACCAAATAAAATAAATAAAAATAAATATTTTCTTCTTTAGCTGTCATGGTACCACCACAGGGCCAGTGTGAGTAAACTGCTACTACTTCTGCCCAAATTCCTAGGGGTGCATTCATATGTCCAGGCTTGGATTGTAATTCCCAAGCAGGATGACATTGACATGACAGATGGTTAGACATCTAAAGAAAGAGAATAGCATAGATATGCCACTCATCATTAATCAATCAGCCTGCATTCTGATAATATTAATCTCTCCACCCATGCAGACAACACCTTGGATGAAGTGAGCTGACATGGTTGAGCCAGTCCCCTACTCCCTCAGGGCCATCTATATTCCAATCCCCAGGAGTGGAAAATCAGAGATGCCAGGTCCTCTATGGTAATCGCAAAGCTGCAGCAAAGTCACTTCCTGCCCTGTTGGGAGGGAGGGAGGGAGGGAGAAAGGAAGGAAGGAAGGAAGGACTCAGTGAATCACCATTGTGGAGGTATTAGGAGAAATCACATTTGTGTATGACTACTCTAGGACTTTGACTTTGTCCACATTCACCTTCTCCCAACATAGAAATGCCCTACAACAAATGCCCTACAACAGGGCTGTTAAACTTGTGGCCCGCAGGCGGGATGCATCACATGCTGGCCATGCCCATGCCAGGTTTAGCAAAGGAGAGAAAAAAGTAATGATAATCACGTGACGACACCGTGACGTTTGTGAGTTTGACACCCCTGCCCTACAATGTATTAAAGGTAAGGGCATGCACCTGTTCAACCAGCACCTTCAAAGCAGCAATTTCTTCATTGCTGCTTTTTCCTATAGGTCACCTGAGGCTTCAATCTCCTCTCTGGCCCCTCAACATCCATTTAAGGACATTCACCTTACAGTAGGAGAGTCTTTTCACAACCCAGCTAAGCTGTCCCACTTCTCTTTCTATTCCACAAGTGGCAGGAACAACAAAGGAAGAGTTGGAGGGGTATTGGGATTGACAGTATTCCTGGTCCAAAACAAGATATGCTTCCACGTCCTTCCATGGAAGGTTGCCCCAGGGGTGCAGCCTGAGTAACTGCTTTCTTTGCAGCATAACATCTGCCATATCTCGGATGATAACAGTGCCGAGACCACAGAGGGATGTTCTTCACATGGCTCCAAAGATCACTGGCATGTCTATCTTGAATCTGAGATATCTAACCTCTATGGGTCTGGGCAAATGCACCTGTATTCTAACCCCATGGATAAGTTATTTGTGAATACATGATGGGCCTCCTGGTAAAAAGTAATCCAACCGTACCACTGTATGTCTACGGTGAAACTGCATTTGACTTTACCAGGTGGATGAAACTCTTAACCTTAAACCCTATGGGTGAGGAAGCGGAGAAAATGGGTTCTTCAACTGCCACTTCATGAGGGGAGAGATAGAACTTTTGGTGCCAAGGGATCAAATACCCCAATGGGCCATTTTCTTTTCTTCTCTCCCTCCCTTTTTCCCTCAGCAGGAGTGTAGCGTAAGAGTAGTGCCTAAGGATGTCTTAGTGCTGCTTTGCAGAGGAGCCACTTTTCCTCTGTGCAGGCAGTGGGGTTAAATACTCCCTGCCCACAATCCTTCTGGTTCCTGCTCACAGTTGACTGAGAATGGTTTGTTTAGCTCCAAATAATGTTTTGGGGCTAAAAAAAAAACCCTCACTAACTTCAGTGCCCATGAAATTTTGGTATTTGCATGACATGCTCTTCCCTTCACCAAATACAGCCATCTGATTTGTCACTTACAAAACATTTAGGGTGGCACTGAAAATCAAGACAAAGCAGCATGAAGCTACCTCAAGGGCCTGGTTTTCTGCTGTGGAAAAGTTCTCAGATCAGATTCTGAAAGCCAGCATTCCTTTCATTTGATCTACTAAAATCGAGTTAGCAAAATAGTTCAGTCCTGGATGCAAAAAGTACAGTAACAAAGACTATGATGCAAAATGGCACACTTATATTACATAGTAAGTTGTCCTGTCCTTTTCCATTTATTTTCCCATTCTAGGCATTTAGGATTGGATGTTTTGCTTTGCTTTAAGGATTTTTCTGCTGCTTTTATTGTTTTCAACCCCCAAAAGGTGGGAAACAGGGGCAGTGATTTTGGGTTATGACGCTGCTGAATTTTGGGGAGGGCTCTGCAGACTAACACCCCTCCTTGCATTAACGCTATGCATCGATCTCTTGGCTTTGTACCATTCTGTATCTTTCCAAGAACAGAAACATTATTCCACCTTGCCCTTCTCTCTCACCATCTGCCAGAATGTTAAGTTCACACTTGTATCCTCTAGCAGCAGCCCAAATAACTCGGGAACAAACGCTTTGTGAGAAACTCTGTACTAAGGAGCTAGTTTCTTCATTGTGAGCAAATCTATGGTAAGCTTGCTGGGTGAAATGGCAGAGGCTAGAGTCCTTCTCAACCCAAGTGACCACGCTTTGCCCCTCATGTTTTTTGTGCATGATCTTAGAATGCATAAAGAAAGAACGGGCCTCGTGTTGCAATGTCATGCGGCTCATTTTGGCATCACTGTGGTTAGGATCGGACAACTATTCTTATCAGGTACAAGTAGCCCTCGACTTATGACAACAATTGAGCCCATAATTTCCATTGCTAAGCAAGGCAGTTGTTAAGTGAGTTTTGGTCCATTTTGTGACCTTTTGCCACAGCGAATCAGTCAACTGTTAAATGAACCATACGATCATGAAGTGACTCTGGCTTCCTCCCATTGATTTTGGTTGTGGAAGCTCGGGACATGCAAGTTGCCAAGTATCCAAATTTTGATCCCATGACCCCAAGGATGTTACCACAGTCCTGTGAAGAAGGGTCACAGGTCACTTTTTTTCCCAGCATCTTTGTCACTTTCAATAGTCACTAAATGAATGGTTGTAAGTTGAAGGCTACCTGTAATTGGAGAAGGGTGGCAACCAGAGGTGGTATTCAGCAGGTTCTGACCAGTTCTGGAGAACCGGTAGTGGAAATTTTGAGTAGTTTGAAGTTTGAAATACCACCTCTGACTGGCCCCACCCCCACCTATTCTCTGCCTCTTGAGTCCCAGCTGATCAGCTGGGTCTTCTTTGGTTGCCCTGCACTGGAGAACGGAACTGGGAAGCAGGTTAGTGGGGTAGGGTGGGAACGGGGATTTTGCAGTAACCTTCCCCTGCCACGCCCACCAAGCCACACCCACAGAATCGGTAATAAAAAAATTTGAACCCCACCACTGGTGGCAACCTATAGCATCCTTCTTAGGAGCAGTATTGAATACCACACTTCATGAAAGGACCTTCAGGGAGGGAAAAGGCTTTCACCTCAGAAGAGCAGGTTAGAGCTTATATGGATGTACATAATCAGTATTATCCAGTGTGCATGGATTGAATGTGTTACTGGGTTTGCGGTTCAAAGATAATTCAATCTTTCCAGAACTGGAGCCTTACAGTGTTGTTTATCCAGCTAATAAAACACATTTAGATATTACCAGGTGAGAGAAGGCTGTTGTGATCCACTGGAGCAAAAGTTTGGAGCAAAATTATAAGAAACTTGCATTCCATGGAGTTCTAGCTCTCTCCTTCTTTCTGGCCAAATAAAAGGATGCTACCAAAATTTCCACTATTTTAAAATATGTAAAAAGGTTTAATATTCTGATTTTACTTGAAGAACAAATCCAAAAACTTAAAGGCAGAGCCAAAAATTCTGCCATCTCCAGTATTGACTCTGCAACTTCATGACATCTTTGGCTCTCAGTCAGAAGAAGCTGTCCCATTTATTTAGTGGAATTATTTGGGATGGCTAGGCTTTTTAGCCTTTGTTCAAATGCGCATGCAGGATTTCTGTTAACAAAGAAAGGCATCTTCCTTACCTTAAAATGTGGAAGATAACGTTGGATAAACTGGGTGCTCTATATGGAAGTTTCCATCTAAGTGGAGAAATGACAGCAAAACTATAAAACTGTCTGAGATGTGTGTAAACTTCCCCCATTCCCACATCTTCAAGCCACACATTGCTGATGAGGAAATCAGTTCTTTGATCCCTTAGCTGCATACCTGGGAACTAAGGTGGTATAAATCAAATGTTCACAAGCTGTTTAATTTGCATGAAGTATTTTGCCTACAGAAAGAATGGAGGCATGAGCTTCCCTGATTGCAAAGATCTTTCATTTTAATCTGCAGTCAGCATGGATCATTGGCTGTTGATGTAGCTATGGAACTCTAGGCACTTAAGAGAACATGAAAAGGTTTTTTTTAAAGGCTTCAGAGACTCTAGAATCTTAGGAAGTTCTGATACATGACCTTTGAAATGTTCTGATATGGAGTTAGATGGTTGGGTCATCTCCTTAAGCATGGACAACTCTGCCTATACACAGTTCTCTGCAGTTTCAGCCTTTCCTTGATCTCCTTAGAGATGCTAAAGCTTGGCCTGAGACCTCTGCCTTCAAACAGTATCCTTTGCCTCTAAGCTTGGACTTCAAATATCACAGTAAGGAGGACCCATCAGAGATATTCTAGTAGACCAGATTAAACAGTCGGTTGGTCTTCAAATGTATTGGTCTACAATCACCAGAGGGCTTTGTCAAATAGGCTTACAGGAAATCATAGGAGTTAAAATCCCAAGCCTGTGTTATCTACTCCATGTGGTATTCAAGGCAGGGTGTTAAGGCCCATACACTAATAAATGTGACTTCCTCACTCCCAAGGGTGTGAATTTCTATTCTGTATTACTTGGACCTTGCAGTCCCCAACTCCTGGGTACCTAATGTGTAATCCTGGAGGGATCCATAGAAAGCTCAGCATCCTAGTTGCTAATACTTTTGTCCCTTTTGTCTTCTCTCCCTCTCAAGCCAGGAGGAGGTACTTGCAAGAAGGCAGATGAATGTTGCAAAACTAAATTTTCTCTGCTTCCTAGCAACAGTCGTCACGGTGCCAGAGTGAGGGTGGGAGGGACACATCAGGGTATCACACAACCCCTTTCCTGCTTCCCCGAGCCTCATGTTATTTATATTGTGTTGACATCATTAGAATCCAATCCCTGTTTCCTATGGGAGCCTGGTATGATTGTTGAGGGTGTGACACACAGGCAGTGTTCCCACACAAAAATGGAAGCAAACTCAGCTCTTTCACATATATGCACAAAAGAGAACAGGAAAATAACTGCACAATAGATACAAAACTGGGTATAGCTTATGTGGACACTCTCTCTGTATCTCTGTTTCTGTCTCTGTCTTTCTTTGTCTCTCTCTCATATCTAATATCTGTGTATCTACACATACACACATCACACCACACCCATATTAACTGGCAAGTGAGCAACACACACAAAACAGAAACATATGTCTATTTGGCAAAGGAGATAAATGGAGAAGTGTAAAAGCTAAGAGAAACTTTAATGCTCAAAAGTTTACAAATTTGGATTCTTCCATGTCAAATATGTGTTTGTACACCAAAGTTGCAGACAAGGGCTACCAGACTTGAGTTGCATAAATTCAGTTGGCAAAAAAGATTTAAAACTTCCCCTTGCAACTGTTATGTGAATGTCCAGATTATGGCATCTCCCTCCTATCTTTCTTTCTCTTTCTGTCCCATGGTAGCTTTCCCAGATCTGGCACTTCCAGATACATTTGGACTGGTGGTGCGATTCAAATTTTTTTTACCACAGGTTCTGTGGACATGGCTTGGTGGGTGTGGCAGGGGAAGAATACTGTAAAATCTCCACTCAGAGGTGGTATTTGCCGGTTCTCCGAACTACTCAAAATTTCCGCTACCGGTTCTCCAAATCTGGTCAGAATCTGCTGAATACCACCTCTGGCTTGGACTATATTTTCAATATTCCAGACCAGCATGGCTAAAAATGATTGAGAATTAGTAGAACTAATAGGCAACTATTATTTATCTATTAATTTTGTTCTAAAATAGGATTACTTAAGGCAAATGATGGTAATGTTTGTAGTATTTCATTTTTTGTTTTTGTTTTAAATCCAATAAAACCAGAACTAATGAAAAAATATGAGTAGTAGAATTTCAGCCATTACACCAGATCATACTATTAGATGACATTCATTTGCAGAAAGCTTACCTGAATAAATAAACTTTGTTCAGATTATCCTGAATTTTAACAGACAAGCCACAATCTTGCCCCCTCAAGTTCTTTGTTTCCCAGCCCCCAAGTTATTTGGGAAAAAGCTCAGATTCCATCCCAAGTTCCCTGCCAATTCAGCTGATGTGGGAGAAAGCCATGCTGAGACAGAGAATTCCCTACCTATGAAGCAGAGGTCAAAAAGAAGAGGTTTATTTTTGAAGCCCAGGAGAATTTGAAACTCATGGCTTGAAGAGGCTGGGAGATCTGGGGCTCTTTTACCATTAAGGGTTCAAGCAAAGGATGAGGCACAAAAGCCAAATCCATTCCATTTGTGTCCCATTTTTCCTTTATAAGCCTATGTGATACTTTTCCCAATTCTTTTCTGTAGCAACCCTAAGAGGTGAATAAAAGAATAATAGAGTTGGAAGGACCTTGGAGGTCTTCTAGTGCAACCCCCTGCTCAAGGAAGAGACCATTTCAGACAAACAGCTGTCCAGTCTCTTCTTAAAAATATCCAATGATGGAGCTGCCACAACTTCTGGAGGCAAGCCATTCCACTGGTTAATTGTTCTGTCAGGAAATTTCTCCTTAGTTCTCAGTTGGTTCTCTCTTTGATTAGTTTCCATTCCAGTTCTGCTTATTCTTTGGAGAACAGGTTGGCCCTCTCTTCCTTGCGGAAGCCCCCAAAATATTGGAACACTGCTATCATGTCATCCCTGTTCCTTCTTTTCGTTAGATCAGATATACCCAGTTCCTGCAACTCTTCTTCATTTGTTTTAGCCTCCAGCTCTCTAATCATCTTGTTGATCTTTTCTCCACTTTTTCTAGAGGCTCAACATCTTTTTTATATTGTGGTGATCAAAACTGGATGCAGGCAAGTGTGGCCTTACCAAGGCATTATAAAGTAGCATTCACACTTCGTGTGATCTTGAGTCTATACCTCTATTAATGTAACCTCAGACTATGTTGGCTTTTTTGGCAGCTGCAGCACACTGCTGGCTCATATTTAAGTGGTTGTCTACTAGGACTCCTAGATCCTTCTCACAGTTAGCTGTTGAGCTGTTGAGCCTATTCTATATGAATTCATTTGGTTTTTTCTTGCCTAAGTTTAAGTGTAATCATTTTCTCACCATTGAATTTCATTTTGTTAAATAGGGCCAGGGTTCCAGTGTGTCAAGATCCTTCTGGATCTTGAGCCTATCTTAACTTTTGAGAGTTAGTCTGAAAAAGAATGACTGATGAAGGTTGAGAAATGGTAGTCTATAGTGATATCAGCGAAAGGTATCCTTAAGCCATACTCCTCGGAGTAAAGGACTTGCTGCAGGTGGACTGCTTGGGAGGAGAAGACTAATGATTACAATAGTGACAGAATCCCAGGGTTTGGGATATTGGATCAAGTAGTGAATGATATGCAGTGAATGATATATTTCAATTTATATGCTATACAAACACCAGAGATGCATCATTGAATTTGCTTGCCCTGAACAAGTGCAAACACCCTGAAAAATTCATAGCTATTAATTAAAAATGGTTCCCACCTCAAACAAACTAGATGAAACTGTCCCATTTTGAATTTTAGCCACCGATCTACCTAGCATAGTACTATCTACAATTACTGCTCAAACTCTTTGCTAGTGTTAGATCTGGGGTGGATAGGTTCGAAGGAGACGCAAGACCATCGTAGTGAGTTCAGCTCTTTATTTATAATAAGGATAGTCTGAGGAATGCAAGCCACAGCAGCCCTTCATATAGGGCTGGCTCGCAGCTCTGCGGCCAATGGCAGCACTTTGAATCTCCCGCGATCGGCACAGCCAATCGTGGTAGATCCTTAGTGCTCCAATCACGGCTGGGGTTTCAACCAATCAGGTCGCTATCCATCCGGACCAATCAGTTGTGAGGGTTTGGATACTCCTAATATAGTACAGCTAGCTTCATGTCTCTTCCACCATAGGTTGAACAGTTTTCAGTTTTGGTTAGCCTGCATTCATCAGTTTCCTGCTTTCCAGTGTTTGTTGTACAGTAATTGCCTTATTTGAATGTAATGTTGATTGACATTACAGTAGTTGGACTTAATATTCTGGAAAGCAAGATTGAAATGCCATATTGCTGTTAAGATAATGACTACCCACAAGTGACTTTGACTTCTGGTAACTATATCCTTGCAACTTTCTTGGCAGTATTAACATAATAGTTCACCCTTCTATTATATTGGGATTTTATACTTGACTTCCCAGCCATAGATTTCCTACAGTTTCTTATCCAAAGGCAAATGAAGTAAATTCTGGGTCAGCTTCCAAGTACAAAGTGGACTTCAAAGTGGACTTGTTTAGGCTATTTTCTACCAACACAGCTACTATTTATTTTTATGGTGATAATAGCAATGAAAGTAAATTTGATTTGAGTGGCCATCCTGTGTGATCCCAGACTTGGATCCCTTGTAGCCTTGAACCTGGATTCCTTTTAAACAGGAAGCGTGAAGCCTGATTTTGCACCTTTTGTGTGTAAAGCAGAGAATCGTTTCCTGGGGGTGGGTCAGTTGTCATGGGTATCATGTGTCTTTCATTGGCACACACAAAGAATATTGTCATTTTATTCTTTTCTGTCTTCTAAAAGAATATTAATTTCCCTTGGAAATAAAAGCATCTATTCTTCGAACCTATTTTCTAAATTTTTCACAATCTAATTAGATGCTGTCAGATGATTACATTTTGATACAAATCAACAATATTCGATTCATTGCAAAACCTCAGTCTTCCCTATTTTTAGCACAAGAGATATCCCCAGTGCTATCACTCATGCACTTTGCTCTTATTTCACTTTTTATTGGCTTTTCAGCTGAAGAAGTAAGTTTCTTTACATAAACATTCCTTCCTTACAGGTATTTAAACCAATGCCATGTAGTTGTGTACTTTCAGCTTGATAATGATATTAATATTTATGATGATATTAATATTAATGTTAATCTGATAATGTCATATGATTGGTAATTTCTGTAATGTACTTTAAAGATCCCACATCAAAATGTGGGATGTATTTTCCTCAGAGCAAACAATATCAGAGTTCACTAGTGCATCTATGAACTCTTTTCAGGGCAGGATTCTTCAACACAGTGCCCATGGGCACCAGGACACTTTCTGTCAGACCCACCACTCCTTAAACCTCTAAACAAAAACAATCCTTGGCTCCATTTGTTGGGAAAGGAATAGTTTTATTAGCCGTCAAGTGTATTGTGATCAAGCATAGCCAGAACTGAGAATAGTGCACCAAAGCGCATAAGTTCAACTCTTCCCTCCCTTAACTGCCTCTCATTGCTGACACACACACACACACACACACACATGACCAATCAGATTTAAGCAAGATATTTTCAGAACTGTCACTTCAAGCATAGGTTGGTATGGAGTGCTTTCTCCTCCCAACTGAGTAACCTTGAAGCAGCATCTCAGGGAGACATAGCAGTCACTTTCATTTTCCCCCAAAGCATCTATCCTCCCCTCCACCCTCCACAGAGTTCATAGCAGACCGTCACTGCATGGAAGCGAAGTACAAGTAAGCATAAGGTAGCAGGTGACACTTTCTTGGCTTTATACAATGGCAGCCATTCTGTGAAATGGGTATCCATACCCACATTTCCTTGATGGTATCCATAGTGATGCTCTCAAAATCCCAAATCTGTTTTTTGAGCCTAAAAGTAAGGAAAGGGTGTTCATGCAAACAGCACAAGTTTTAAGGCAGACTTGAGGGCAGACTTCAATAAATTCATCAACACAGAGGAAATATTCTTCTCATACAACTGTACCGCTGCCTGCTTGTCTAATATTCATTTCTCCAGGGAAGTTTTCAGGGAGATTCTCCCTGAAAACCTACTTCAGTGTTTTTCCTCATCTTTTTTTTTTTTTAAAAAAAACCAGTCTAATTTCAAATGTGATTTAGATATATATTTAGCCTTCTTTTTGTAGCTGAATGGTGACCAAATTGGAATAAGATGAGTCTACGCTTTGAATGCTATGTTTTACTCATTTAAAATATCAGAGGGAAAAATTACCAAACAAATACATTTCCTAAATATGTACTTCTAAAATATTCATGCCATGTTGTGGTTCCAGTTGGCATTCATTTGTGTAATCGGCTGTATAGGTTTTCATTATTTTATTCTCGTTCTTCCCTCCCTGCCTCTTGGATTTCATTTATTTTCATCTCCAGTGATGAAGCAATTGTTGGACTGGCGATGCAGAACAACAGACAATGTTCTTTTCCTGCCTTCCTGGCATGGTAAAGGTTGCATGGTAAAAGTCAAGAGAAGATACGCTGGAGAGTCAGTCAGGGCCCTCCTGATGATCACTCCTTCCATCTTTGTCAACATGTCAGAGTGATAAAACAACACATCGTTCACAGTTTTCTCTGTCGTCCTCTCTATATGCATTATATTCCTTCATCCCTAGAGAGACTGATGTCAAAAAAACTTACTAGAAGTCGTCCTCTACTTGCAACAGCACATTTAGTGACCATTCAAAGTTACAATGGCACTGCAAAAAGTGACTTATGATGATTTTTTACATTTACAACCATTACAGACTCTCCATGGTCATGTGATCAAAATTCAGATGCTTGGCAACTGGCAGGTATTTTTGACACTTGCAGTGTCCTGGGGTCATGGGATCCCCTTTTGCAACCTTCTGACAAGCAAATTCAATGGGGAAGCCAGATTTCGCTTAACAACAGTGTTACTAATTTAACAGCTGCCGTCATTCACTTAACAACTCTGGCAAGAAAGATCATAAAATGAGGCAAAATTCATTTAACAAAGGTCTCGCTTAGCAGCAGAAAACTCAGTTATGGTCATAAGCCGAGGACTAACTCTAACTGGGTCTGAAGCCATGTGTCTGGCCCAGAGAGAGCAGTTTTCCCAAAACAACAAACAAACAACAAGCAAATAATGAGAGAGCTAACTAGTCTGAAGTCGTGTTTGGGGCTGAGGAGATATTCTTTCCCTTACCCGAAATCAAAAATAATAATAAAATATATAGCTGGATCTAAAACAAACAGACACCCCAACTCTGAAGAAGCTTCTTTCTTTGCCTGCAAGTTTCTGTACATAACAGAATTTGCTCTGATGATTAGATTGGTGTCTGGTGATTATTCAGGACCGTTATTTCTTGAATATATTGATTTTGGATGTTATTGCAGCACAGAGAGATGAATACCTGTGTATTGTGCATATTGCTCCAGCTGCAGAATGTCCTTTTGCTGCCTTCCCTAAGGACAATCTGACCTCAGTTGTATTTTTTCCTAACCAAGCTTGAAAATACTTTAACTGAAAACATTGCTATGTTGGATGGGGAACACCTATTTTAGAAAATGTTCAAGTGCTGGAAACAGTGATTACCCAATAACTGGTTCTCGCTGTTTGGACAGCTGATGCCAAAGCAAATCAATCCTTGGTTTTGCTGAGCATGTGGCAGGTAGATCTGTGAAATTTTGGTATCCCTTGAACTCTGTACAAAAATAATTCTGTCTCCTAAGGAATAATGCATCGGGAAATTGTTCCCAAAGAGTTCTTATCAAAGAGAACCAGAGATTCTTCTTCCTTGAAGGATATACCCAACTACTGTACTGCTTTCAGAACCAGGTCAGCAAATAGCATTTTCCCTATATTTTATACATTTATTAAAGATTTTTTTTAAAAAAGATTAAAAACTAATACAAACTATTAAAAAGTGAAAAGAAGAAAAGAAGAAACAAATAAAAGAGAAAACTAAAAATGCAAGAAGGGGGTGGCGAGAAAAAAAATACAAAGAAGCAGCTTTTTATCTTCTTTACAGCAGTTACAAATACAAATAAAATGTACCTCTTATACTAGGGTTACAACATAATTCTTTTTCTATATTGTATATAATCATAAAAAACATAAATCGTAAGTTCGTTGTTTTCTGTTTCATGGAGAAAGTTTACAAGAGGTTTCTAGTCAGCTGTAAATATAGATATTGTCTTTTCTCTGATCAAAGAAGTCAATTTAGCTATCTCAGCAAATACCATCACCTTTACCAATCAGTCCTCCCTCGTGGATAGTGTCAAATCTTTCCATCTTTGTGTATACAATAACCTTGCTGCAGTTATCATGTGTAAAAACAAACATCCATGATTTTTTTAAATGTATAACTTGTGATTTCACCACCACCACACAAATCCTTTTGTTTAAATGTTGCATCAGTTCTCAAAACAGGTATCTTCTGAAACAAAAACATCATTCTAGGCAAAACATTCATTTTTATTACATAAATTCTCCCCAGCAATGCCAGTTATAGTTTCTCCCTTCTTAACAGATCTTTTTAAATTTCATTCCATTTCTTAACATAGTTATGTTGAAATAACATATAATTTATATTTATCATAGTGATAACTGGTTATTTTATCTTATTTTCAGTCTTAAAATTCATTTTATTCATCAATTCTGTTTGATTTTTCTATGTTCACAATTTGTTAACATCTTTTTCTTTTGTTTATTAACCTTAAAACCTGCTAATGTATCACATTCTTTTAATTTGCCCATTAATATTTCAGTTCCTTTTAAAGGATCTTTCAGAACCAACACCAAGTCATCTTGAAAAGCCCTTAACCTGTACGTTTCTTTTTTTAACCTTTATTGTCACAAACAACTCTCTCATCTTCTCCCTCCCTCCCTCCCTCCCTATACATACATATGTGTGTGTGTGTGTGTGTATATGTGTGTGTGTATGTGTGTGTGTATGTGTGTGTGTGTGTATGTGTGTGTTTTCTTAAGTTTTCGCGGGTACTTACATGTATGGCATTCAGCTTTGTTCGGGTATTTTCCCACGTCATTGTAGTTGTGCTTTTAAAGTTGTAGCATCGTTTCGGCAGAATCTCATCTGCCATCATCAGGTTTCTGTATAGTGTTCATCTGTGAGTCAGACTTTTACAGTGGTTTCAGATTTAAATTTGGGGCAGCCTATTGCTGTGCCAAAATGGTTTTTTCTTCATCCTGATTGGTTGGAAGTCTTGGTCTGTGTTTATTGGTCTTGGAGTTTGCTGTGTTCTGCTTGACTGGTGTTTCTAATATCTTCTGTCTTTTTTTTTTGCTCTTTTTGTATCTTGATTGGCTGGCAACATTGTGTTACTTTATTGGAGGCCTTTAGTGCAGCTTGGCTCCGGGTAAATGGACGGCTATCATTAGTTAGGAAGCTGGGTTTCATCTGGGTGCCTGGTTGGGGTATGTTTGAGCTGGAGGTATCAGGGGGGATCTGTTTGTGCCCAGTGTTTGCCTGGCTTGTGGTGTGGAGATTTTTTTGTTTTGTTCGAATCCAGAGCCCTGGCCAATGCCATCCACAAACCCAAACTACGGTTAAGATACATCAATGACACATTTATGATTTGGCCCCATGGAAAAGAAAACCTAAAGAATTTCCTAACACACCTAAACAGCACACACCCCAAAATCAAGTTCACCATGGAAATGGAAACAAACAAACAACTACCATTCCTAGATGTACTGATCTACAAAAAAACAGATGGCACACTAGAACACACCGTATACCAGAAGAAAACACACACCAACCACTACCTCAACACCCAATTCCACCACCACCCAGCACAGATAAACTCTGTAGCCAAAACACTAATTACTAGAACCAAACGCCTGGCAGACAAGACACACATTAAGACTGAACTATGCACCCTGACTAAAGTACTGACAGCCAACGGCTTCCACAAAAACAAAATCACTGGCTTGATCCACAAAAACACACTGAGACATAATAGAGACCCAGAAGATGAACAGACCTATGGAACAGCTGTCCTGCCCTACATAAGAGGTACCACAGACAAAATTAGTAAGATACTACACAGACATCACATCAAGACTGCCTTCAAAACAGACAGAAAAATAGCAGCCATCCTTAGAAACCCCAAAGATAAAATTGACCTGGAAAACCAAGGCATATACGAAGTCCTCTATGTGTCATGCCTGGCCACATACATTGGACAGACCAATAGAAGAATAAGTACCTGCCTGGATGAACACAAAAATGCAGTCAAAAAGCTGGAACACACTTTCTCACTAGTCCAACACATGGAAGCCACAGGTCATAACATCAACTTCAATGGCACCAAAAACCTAGTCACTATAGAAAACCCCAGCCACAGAATCATCAGAGAAGCCATAGAGATGAAAAAAGACCAGAAAGTATGAATAGAAGAGATGATTCCACCAGACTGTCAATCATTTGGAAGCCTGCACTCACAAACAAAAAAATCTCCACACCACAAGCCAGGCAAACACCTGGGCACAAACAGATCCCCCCTGATACCTCCAGCTCAAACACACCCTAACCAGGCACCCAGATGAAACCTAGCTTCCTAACTAATGATAGCCGTCCATTTACCCAGAGCCAAGCTGCACTAAAGGCCTCCAATAAAGTAACACAATGTTGCCAGCCAATCAAGATACAAAAAGAGTCAAAAAAACAGACAGAAGATATTAGAAACACCAATCAAGCAGAACACAGCAAACTCCAAGATCAATAAACACAGACCAAGACTCCCAACCAATCAGGATGAAGAAAAAACCATTCTGGCACAGCAATAGGCTGCCCCAAATTTAAATCTGAAACCACTGTAAAAGTCTGACTCACAGACAAACACAATACAGAAGCCTGATGATGGCAGATGAGATTCTGCCGAAACGTTGCTACAACTTTAAAAGCACAACAATAATGATGTGGGAAAATACCCGAACAAAGCTGAATACCACACACACACACACACACACACACACACTCCCATCTTGTCTTATATTGCTATATCTCTTTATATTCTCTCATCTTGTCTTATATCTCTATAATGTCAAAATAGTATTTCAAGAACCAAAATAAACAAGGGGAGGACACTAGGCATCCCTGTCTTATTCCTTAGTTTTGTTAGGTCCCCTTTAATGGTTATTTGTGCTTTCTGGGAACTATAAAATGATGTTACCCATTTTATAAAGTTCCCTCCAAAATTCATATCTTTCAAAACAGCAAAGCACAGTTCAAACTGTCAAAGGTCTTCTCTCCATCTAAGAAAATCAATGTAGGTTTTTTTTATTGAATTGATCCAAATATTATAAAATGTCCAACATTGTCCTTTATGTATCTTTTAGATAAAACCCCACATTGATCCTCATAAATAAAATCCATTTCCCTTTTAAATACAGCAGGAATGGGCAATGCTTGATTCACAGGATGGATGTCATTCTGCAGCATCTAATTTGCAGCCAACAGCCTCTCAGGTACCTACAGCCAAAATCTATCTATAAAGTGACTGATTTCTGATGATGGAATTAGCTCACTATCCATCCCCATCCACCCTATTTTTGTTGTAAAAACAAAGGTGAGAATGGGAATAGAACTTTAGATGGCAAGCTGCCCCAGTTCCTACTTATACCATCCCCCTTCCCCAAGTATAAAAATCTGCCATAAATCTTCCACTGAAATTCAACTAAATTCAACCATACATTTATTATTAAAAATTTTAACTTTTCATATTTGACAACACGACTTTGGGATGTTCAAGTTTTCAAGAAGTAAAATATGAAGATAGAAATGGCCTTCTCCTCCAAAGTCTCCCTCCCACTGATTAAACTCAACTTGACAAAAGATAAGCCAAAATAATTCAGGCCTACTAATTCCCATGATATCACTCCTAACAACCACCAAATGGCCAAGAGATTATACTTCAGCCTTCAAAATCACATGCCAATATGTACAGAAGAGTATATTCCACTAAAACTTCCACACTTTACCTTGGACAAGACAATTTCAGATGGTCCGTCAAGTTCCAGTTTTGGAATAGCTGAGGTGGAGTAAGCAAACCAAGAACCATGAACAAGTCTTGATTCAATTTCTGAAAGTCTTCCCTAGTGATATCAGTAGAAAGCATGTACTTCTGTGGTTTAGTCAGACATCCTAATAGATCAACACATATTATATTATGAAAGATTCAGTGTCCTCATGTCAAAGCAACAGAATAAACGTTTCAAACTAAGGTATAGTTTGTACTGAAATAACAGAATGTATGATTTATACACTGCAGGATCCAATCTGGATCAGTCACCGGAACCAGAGGTTTAGTCTTCTGAGCTTTCAGAATCATGCTGGAGCCCCTCCTCAGGAAACTTCCCTTTATTGAAACATTCCTGGATAACCTGGGAAAACGTAGTTTTTGTCTTCATTCATAATTTATACACTGAATCTTTGAATATATTTGCTATCTGTTTTCTCAGATTTTTCTCTGTACCTATTGCTTTATGTCTCATTATCATCACCACAGTGAGATATGAGATTCTCTTTAAAACCATTCCAATTGGGTTTCAGATGTGGGAAATATGCTTAGTTACTGATATTGGAATGTTGGAAAACATTTCTGACTGTCTGTGCTGTCCAGACAGTTTAGAGTTAATGGGATTTGGGATAGTTGGGATTTGAGAGCTGTCCCTTTAAGGGAATGCATCATGGTAAATATAGTTAAGGTATCCTGGGAAATGTAGTCCATGTCATGTGGCCACATCTGTAACCCTGATTGGTCACTGAATTGACCCTTGGCAGGTTGGGGGAGGTTCCTTCACTCTTGCCTGAAGCCACTATACCATGCGGCTTTTTCAATCATCATGGGGTTGAAACTTTATTATCTTCCTCCACCACAATTCAGATATGCAAAGGATTGGACATTAAGGAGAACTTTGTCATAAATGTGAGTTGACAGGATGCCTGATGAACCAATAAAAAAGATTTTGTGTGGATGCTTTGTGGAGTTATCTATCTGCCTTTGTACAGTATTTGTACAGTATTTGTGCAGGACAGGCAGAATACTGTCATTAAAAATGTAATGTCTTCTCTGAAAAGTTTTTTTGGTGGGTAGATGGGGAGGTTTACATTTTTTTCAAGATGGTAATTGAAATGCACCAGAAATCACATGGATCAAAGTAAAATCTGCTCCATATTTTGCTGTTAGATGTGCACCTATAACACTATACGTTTTCCCATAATTTGTTCTGTAGAACTCTATTGCCAGTCATTCCAGAAGTGTTAAACAATGCTTTTGTCTTAAACACTACAAAATTCTCTGATTCTTGAATCAGAGGCATTTTTCAATGACCTTGGCAATATTTTCAGCAATTGCATAATATGCCATGAATATATCCAGAAAAAGAAAGTTCCAAATGAACCTTGAGAACCTTCAAATGTGGCGAGTATGAGGCAAAACCTGCCCACATCAGAATTACTTTCTATTCTAAATTTTTGTGTTTCTTCTTCATAAGAACATAGCTACAGTACAAAGGTATAATAGAAGTTTTTGTGCAAATATAGTGTTTTTTCAACTCATGGTACTTCTGACAGAATTGAGTTTTGAGAGACAATCATTTCATTGCTTCACTTTTTTTTTCTATAGTTGCATTAAAGCAGAATCTAGGACAGTAAAATTATTTGATTTATCTTCTTGATTTGGGATTTAGGATGTGCAGTTCAAAAATAGAGAGGCAGTCTTAATAGAGCAAGCATTTGCTTGAGAAGTAAAGAAGAATGATTTTCAGCTCAGTCCTAGGTAGGTTTACTTAGAAGTAAGTTCTCCTGAAACCAGTGGGATTTAAACTCTGGTAAATATGCATGAAACTATGCTTCCACTCCAGATTGGAGACAGAATAAAAACCATTAGCCGGTGTATATGGGATGAGAGCATTGCAAGACAAAAGAAAGAAGATATGAGTTTAACAACCCAGAATAAGGGAGTTTCTTGTACTAGTGGCTTCATCCTGATTTATCTCCCCCATCCCAACTTAGAAAGCAAAGCAGGGTTTAGCAAGAATGAATGGGACCTCACCTGGGACTTTTGAGGTGATGGAGGGTTGGGGTTAGGGTTCTGGACTTGTTGGATGTCATGCAGAGAATTGGCCAGAAGCCAGGAAGTTGGTTCCAGTGGGAAAACCAAGTAAAGAGGAAAAGTTAAAATGAGACTTAAGCAAAGCCAAGGTATTTGTGGGGTGGAGCACAAAACATCAAGCTCATGAAAGGCAGGTCAGGAACTTTACTCAGCATTTCAACCATACCACTGGGAGAAACAAAACCAAAGTGGACTTAATAGACTAGAGAGAACAAATATTACTCCTTCAAAATGATGTCCCTGAATGTTGCCCCAAGTCTACATTGCTACAAGCTTAGATTGCTACAACAGTTTACTCTTTAGTAAAAAGTGGTGATTTTTGCTAAATATTTTTCTTTTTACTTTCTTTCGTTGTTTCAGTTTTCCACATTGGTTGAGGAAAGGTTAAAGCAGGAAGAAACCTCCAGCAGACAAGATATTTTGGGAAGGTGTGGAGTTCCTTGGTAGAATCCAGGCTTGCTACACACACACAGCTGCTTGGCAAAAAGGCCAAGCCTGAGCCCCCAATATCTCTTACTTTAACCTTCCCCAGCTTATGTGCCTTCTACTTGTGTGGAGTTCAGCTCCCAAAATTCTCATGGCCAGTAAAACCATCACTGAGAATTCTGGGAATTGCAATCTTTATAATTGCAGGGTTGTGCAGGTTACAGAAGCTACCCCAGTAGACTCAAGAGAGGCTCCTATTGAAAATCTTGTAGACTTGCTGCCAGTAAGATAGATAGATGAACCCTGGTGGCTTTGTGGTTAGAATTCAGCATTGCGTGCTAACTCTGCTGACTGCTAGCAGTTCGTTCCTGACCAGCTTAGGGTTGACTTCTATCCTTCCGAGGTTGGTAAAATGAGAACCCAGATTGTTGGGGGCAATGTGCTGACTCTATACACGGCTTAGAGGGGGGCTATAAAGCCCTATAGAGCACCGGTATATATGTCTAAGTGCTATTGCTATTACGAGATGCGTTTACCTCAAAGTACCCTAGAGATGTATTGGATGACAGCATCTAGACTGCCTATTCCCAGCAGTTCTGTAGTTTTGGAATTCTAAAGGGTATCTGTACAACTGGAGGGTACCACACTGTGGAAGAATGGCATTAGTACTACTGTATATTAATAGAGTACTGTTGTGTCCGCGAAATGATGCCAGGAGTCGGTGACTTAGTGCAAAGCTCTTTATTGGCAAGTTGGAACCGAACTGGCGAAAGGAAAAAAGCCCGCGGCTTTTATTCCTTTCGTCGCCGCGGCTGCGGCCAATGGCACCGCTTTGAATCTCCCGCGGTCCGAATGGACCAATCGCAGGAGATTCTTAGCGAGCCAATCGGCGCGGCTCGCCTGACCAATCGGAGAGCCCCGCGCTTTGGCCAATCAAAGCGCGGGGATCTCGAGTATGTTAATGAAGGACAGAACACCCCTCCCCTCTTGGTTCAGTCCTTACGTTGCGTAGTCACGTAGGTAGGCGGGGCTCCGTCTGGTCCTACTTGACCTGCGCAACTCAGTTGTAGGCTGGATCCCGGCCGGTTCGGTCGGGATCTCCGCTGCTCCTGCTGCCGTCGTGGGAACCGGCTGGTCGATCAGGCCGGTCCTTTCTCCGTAGCTCCCTCCTGGGCCTTCCGGGTTGGTTGAGTTACGGGTTTCGCCGCTCCCGCTCGGTCTTTCCGGGTCGGTCGAGCTGGCTTGGCTGTTCCTTCCTGGCAAGGGGTCGTGATGGCTGCTTTCCGGTGAGTACTGCTGGTTTATTTTTCTTTGGATTCGGTCCCCTGGGTATTCCCTCCCCCCTTGGCTTGCGTTGTGGGGGTTGGTTTCGCTTGTTTGTGCGTCGGCGTTTTGTTGGTTTGCAGTTCTCGACCTAAGTTGGTTGATGTGGCGTTTCCATGCTCGTCCGTCTGCTCTTTGTAGCCGGTACGAGTGTGGGCCTGTTGCTTGTGTGATGACGGCTGGGATCCATAGCGAGTCTCCCGTCAGGTTCTTTGCGTATACGGGGTCCCCGGGTGCGAAGGTTCGGTGTTTGGTGCTTGAGTCTGGGGGCCTCTCCGGGTTATACGTGGGGTGTAACCTGTCGAGTGGGGACCTTAGCTTTCTGCCCATTAATAGTTCGGCTGGGCTTTTATTGGTTGTGGTATTTGGGGTTATGTGTTGGGTGAAGAGTAGTTTGTTGATTTTCTCCTGGATCTCCCCGTGGTCTATTTTTCGGATGGTCTTTTTAGTGAATTGGACCATCCGTTCCGCCCTACCGTTCGTCGCCGGGTGCGCTGGTGCTGTCAGTGCATGGCGGATGCCCCTTTCCGCTAGGAATTTTTCGAATTCCAGCGAGGTGAACTGGGGCCCGTTGTCGGAGACGACGACATCTGGGAGGCCGTGTGTTGCAAAGAGTTTGCAGAGTTCTTTGATCACGGCCTCCGTGGTTGTCGTCTTCATGTTGCTTACCTCCAGCCAGTTGGAGTAAGCGTCAACTATTATGAGGAAGGTGTGTCCTTTTGTGGGCCCGGCGAAGTCTATATGGATCCTAGACCAAGGTCCCCTTGGGGTTTCCCACTCTAGGACGGGTGCTGTGGGTGGGTTTGGCCTAGTTTCCTGGCATCGTTGGCACCTAGCTACCCAGGCCTCTATTTGTTTGTCCATCCCTGGCCACCAAGCGTAACTTCTGGCCAGGGCTTTAGTCCTCACGATGCCAGGGTGCCCCTCGTGTAGCAATTCCAACACCTTCCCCTGTAGCTTTTCCGGAATGACCACCCTGTCCTCCCATAGTATGCAACCTTTTAACAAAGAGAGTTCCGTTTGGCGGTTTCGGAACGTTTTGACGGACTCGTCGTTGTCCCTTTCCGGCCACCCTTTCTCCACCCAATGCAACACCCGCGCCAGACGTTTGTCTTTATTAGTCTCTCGGGCAATGTCTGACGCGGTTATGGGCAGGTTGGGTAGAGTCTCTATGCTGAGGGTGGTCGTCGTGGGTGCTGGGTCGGTGTCGGGTTCCGGTAGCGGCGAGCGGCTTAAGGCGTCTGCATGGGAGATCGTCTTACCCGGTCTGTGTATGAGTTCGTAGTTGTAGGCTGCCAGGAACTCGGACCACCTTGTCATTCGGGGAGACAGAATGTTCGGGGTGGCCTGGTTTCCTGCAAGGATTCCCAGCAGCGGCTTGTGGTCCGTGATGATGGTGAAAGTCTGGCCGTAGAGGTATTCATGGAATCGTTTTACGGCGGCAACTATAGCCAGAGCCTCTTTGTCCAGTTGGCTATAGTTCCGCTCCGGTTTGGTGAGGGTCCTTGAAAAGAATGCGATGGGCGCTTCTTTTCTGTCGGGAAGGGTATGGCTGAGGACAGCGCCGACGCTGAAGGGTGATGCGTCGCATGTGACTGCCAGAGGTAGGGTATCATTGAATTGTATGAGGATGGCGTCGGAGGTGAGGAGGTCCTTCGTTCTTTGGAAGGCGGCTTGCTCCCATTTCCCCCAAGTCCAGGTCGCCGCCTTGTCCAGGAGCCTATGCAAGGACTCCGTCGCCGTCGCCTCTTGGGGTAGGAAAACATTGTAAAAGTTCAGTAATCCCAAGAACGCCTGTAGCTCAGTCTTTGACTTGGGGGTGGGGGCTTCTTTGATGGCCTTGATTTTTTTGCTTGTGGGGTGAATGCCGTGCCGGTCTAGGAGGTAGCCCAGGAATTCTACTCGTTCCGTGCATAGCTGGCATTTCTCCCTCTTGACTTTTAGTCCGGTCTCTTGAAATTTAGTTAGGACCTCCCTTAGTCGACTCTCTAGTTCGGCTTGGTTGGCTGCTGACACTAGGACGTCATCGAAGTAAGGTACCACCCCCTTGATACCTTGCAATAGTCTCTCCATTAGGCTTTGGAATATGCCCGGTGCCACGCTGACTCCGAATTGGAGTCGGTTGCATTTGAATGCTCCCTGGTGGGTGACAATGGTCTGCGCTTCTGCCGTTTGCTCGTCGACCGGCAACTGTTGGTATGCCTGGGCGAGGTCGAGCTTGGCGAAAACCTTGCCCCCTCCCAGTGAGTGCAGTAGGTGTTGTACTACTGGGACGGGGTAGGCGCTTTGTTGTAGCGCGCCATTTAGGGTGGCCTTATAGTCCCCACAGATCCTCACCGACCCATCGGGCTTGATCGGGGTGACTATGGGGGTCTCCCACCGGGCGTGGTCTATGGGCTGCAGGACCCCTTGTTTGACGAGCTTGTCAATTTGCTCGTCTATCTTGGGTTTCAGTGCGAATGGCACCCGCCTTGGTTTCAGGCGTTTTGGGGGGACGTTAGGGTCTAGGTCGAAAGATATAAGGGGCCCTCGGTACTTGCCTAGGTTTCCGTGGAAGACCTCTTGGAACTCCCGGGCCAGTTGCTGCTCCCAGCTGTCGTCGGTGACGTGGTCGACTCCCGTGAGGGCGATGTCGAGCGGGGCAAACCATTGCAGTCCCAGTAGGCTTGGGCGGTCGCGGTCGACGATCGTTAGGGGGAGTCGTTCGGTGCGCCCCTTATAAGTGATGTTAAAACTTTTGGTGCCAACTACCGGGATGCGGTTTCCCTGGTAGTCCTTTACAATGAGTCTCTGGCTGTCTACGTTCCTCCGTTGGAGGGTAGGCACCAAACGCTTTATCTCATGCCATGCAATCATGGAGAGGTAGGACCCGGAGTCCACCTCCATTTTGCATGGCTGGCCCTCGATGCATACCTTTACGTGGACCTTCCGCGCGTCATTGTTGATGGCGTGGCCGATGGCGACCGTCTGGTGGGTCTCCTCTCTCCACCGGTTGTCGCCGCCTCGCGAGGATCACCCGTTCCGGTCCCATCGGCTGTCCGAGGGGCGATCTCTGGTCCGGGGTGGTGTGCTTTCTCTCCTCCGGTCGCTCTGGTCCCATCGTGCCGGGCTGCGATTTTTCTTTAGGCGGCAGACACGGGCGATGTGTCCCTTCTTGTCGCAATGCCGGCAGATCGATTCGAAGAACCGGCATTCCGACCTGGGGTGGTCGCCGCCGCAGCCGGCACAGTTGGTCCTCGACTTACGACCTCGCCGGTTCCGTGGGTCGCGCCCTGTCTGTAGTCGATGGATATCCTCCTCGTCATTGGAAGTGTCTGATGCCGAGTGGAAATCGCCCTGGTGGGTGGTCATCTCGGGTTTGGGCTCGGTCGACCTCGCCGGGTTGTTGTTTCCGCTGCGGTCCCCAGCGTTCGGTCTGCGCATGCGGTCGGCGGAAGTTCGGGTTGCTTCGGCGGCTGCGGCTGCGGTGAGGGTGTCTGCTAGACTGATGTTGGCCATCAGCCGGCTCTGGAGGACGGGGTCCCACAAACCGAGCATGATTCGGTCTCGCAGGGCGTTGTTTAGGTTATCGAATTCGCAGAGCCCCCCTAAACGCCGCAGCTCGGCGACAAAGTCGCTGAAACTCTCACCCGACTTCTGGTCCCGCCGGTAGAACTCGTTGCACCGGATCAGGATTGGTACCTCTGGAGCGTAGTGCCGCCGAAATATGGGTTCGAGGACGTCCCAGTCCATCGCAGTGGCATCGGCGGGTTTGGCCAGCACTTTGGCCATCTGGAAGACCTCGGTCCTGCAGTGGGTCAAGAAGACGGCGCGTTTCATTGGGCCGGTGGCATCCTTTAGGCCGGTGCACTCGAAGTACATGCGGAATCGGTCGGCGAACGATTCCCAGTCCTCGGTGGCGGGGTTGAAGGGTGCGGGTGGTGCGATCTTCGCCATCTCGGTGGTTCGTCTGGCTTCCGTCGGACACGTGGTTCGGTTCAGGGTCTGGATCCCACCTTCGTCGCCAGTGTTGTGTCCGCGAAATGATGCCAGGAGTCGGTGACTTAGTGCAAAGCTCTTTATTGGCAAGTTGGAACCGAACTGGCGAAAGGGAAAAAGCCCACGGCTTTTATTCCTTTCGCCGCGGCGGCCGCGGCCAATGGCACCACTTTGAATCTCCCGCGGTCCGAATGGACCAATCGTGGGAGATTCTTAGCGAGCCAATCGGCGCGGCTCGCCTGACCAATCGGAGAGCCCCGCGCTTTGGCCAATCAAAGCGCGGGGATCTCGAGTATGTTAATGAAGGACAGAACAAGTACCATTCCATATAAGTCATCCTCTTATGGCCCTTGCTACACACACAGCTGCCAATAGGCTTACCATTCTGCAAGAAAACCGTTGCAAGAAGAGACCTGGCTTTCAATCATCTCTTAGCAGCTAGTACCTTCATGTACACCATCTGGCACTATCTTGGCTTTGGTAAGGAGGGCAATAACAAGCAATGTGTGCTCTGGTTTTAAGGTAGCCACAGGCCAACTCAAGCACCAGTGAGCACACTAGAAATCAGATGCGAAAGTGCCAAAAGCTCTTGCTCAGAAAAGGTTATTGTAATAATTTTCTTTTCTTTTCTTTCCTTTCCTTTCCTTTTCTTCTCTCTCTCTCTCTCTCCCTCTCTTTCTCTCTCTTTCTCCCTACAGCTGGAGAACTTAGAATGACTGCACAGAAGTAGGATTAATGCATTCAAAGACGCAGCCTCTGCAGCACTTGCAAGCCCATTTCTGCCCTTCCCTTTCCAAACACATCAAGCGTGTGATATTCTACAAGTGCAGAAGATCTAGGAAACTGCATTCCTCCTCCTCTTCCCCCTCCCACCTCCCTAAGAAGATTAAAGCCCCATTGTTCTCTTGCCAATTTTAGCCCATTAAGCAAGCTAATCACAAGGAAAGCCATTATTGGCTGAACAACACACCGTAAATTATTAATGCAAAAAAGCAGGATTGCATCTCTGGAGAGAAAATCCTGGGCATCAGCCATCAGGGATAGCCCCGGTTCTGGGAGCTCTTCTAAATGAGAAAGCAGGAGCAGCACTCATCCATCGCCTGTGTCAGTGGGGGGGGGGAAGGGGGGAGGGCTCCTGCCAGAAGCCATCCTCCACCAAGAGGAATGATGCAACACTCGTTCTTCACGGGGAGGAGCTGGCACTGGGTTTTTTTCAGAAGTGCTTACCAAATACAAGCGTCCCTCTGGATATAACCAGAGATTTCTCATTTGGGGGATCGATCAGGTGGTTTGGTTCAGGGCATCACAATCCTCAGTCAGCAAATACGGTGTTGCAGAGCAGCTCCCTGGGTGTCTTTGTGGCTTACGGGAGTGGGGTGGGAGGTGGAAACCAGATTGGTTTGCAGCGTTCACTGTACTTCCTTGCAAAAACCCAGTAACAGCAGTTATATTTTTCACACTCCCTGCTTGAAAGGCTCTAAAAATATGGGACTGCTTTACACCGAGCCCAGCTATTATATTGCCACTCTGACTGACAATGGCTCTTTGAGGCATCAATCATGGCTTTCCCCCCCCCCCATGTTTTGTTACTTTGAAGTGAAACACTTTGGTGGTGCAATTCAGCTCTGGGGGCTGCATATATTCCACAGATTGGGAGGTTCCCCCTTTAGAGGTATATAGTCCTCTCAACAATGACCCTGTAAAATACACCAGGAAGAAAATTAGTGATATCTCATGAGTATTCATTCATCAGTTCCATGCATTCGATCCTGGGGGCTGTCCATAATGGCAGAGACCTACTTTGCTCAGTTTAATAACAAAGAATTCATGAATGGATTGGTGGAACAGCTGTACAGCTGGATAGTTTAAAAAGCATGGGAAGAATAACCAAGGAATATTAAGGAAAAGCGGTGAATGCCCCAAATCTTCCTCATGCAGAGCGGACAACTTCATGATCATACGTGTCACGAAAGCAACTTGCTTTTCTTCCTGTGATTGACTGCATTTGTATAACTGTGCAATGCATTTACAACGTGAAGCAAAAGAAAGGTGAATATCTGTGGGGCTTAATTTATGTTCTCCATGACAATGGAGATCTGACCATGACACTTTCCGATTATTCCGCTTCTAATGATACTATAGTCAGCCTTTCTCAAAGCACTATGCGGGGGGGATGAGAGATGCAACTCAGAACATCTGGAGGGGACCAGGTGAGGTAAGCTACTTTTTTTTTTGAAGTGCCTCTGGAGGGCATTAAATGGCTATGCTGAAAAACTGGGTGCTTTTCTTATAGTCTCTCCTATTTATGATGGATTTAGGAGTAGCTTAAGAGT
Source organism: Hydrophis major (assembly GCA_033807585.1). Classification (NCBI taxonomy): domain Eukaryota; kingdom Metazoa; phylum Chordata; class Lepidosauria; order Squamata; family Elapidae; genus Hydrophis; species Hydrophis major. The sequence goes on from CM066329.1 coordinate 164,659,902, forward strand.
ACAGAGTCATCACTGGGCTTCAAGAAAAGCTCTCAGGCTATTTTTTCCATTAAAAAACAAACCAACCTACAGTAATATTAAGAAAAGCTCCTCTCCCCTATTTGAATAAGTAAAAGAAGCAGCTTATCCTCTGTTTTCAGCTCCTCTTGCAAATATTCTTCAAGTGTGCCTTTATGTTGGCTACCTTGCAGGTCTACCTACCATACAAAATGGCTTTTGTAATAAACTATGGATTGGAGGTAGGTATTAGGAATGTATGTCAAAGCGTAAAGCCGCCTTATATTTGTTTTTAAAGGGTATGCTTACTGAGTGTGTTCTGTACCTTCATTAGCATTCTTGAAACCCCGCACTTTGATTGGCCAAAGCACGGGGCAATCTGATTGGTTTAGCGAGCCGCGCTGATTGGCCCGCTAAGAATCTCCCACAATTGGTGGATACGAATCGCAGGAGATTCAAAGTGGTGCCATTGGCCGCGACCGCCGCGGCTTGAGAATAAAAAGCTGCTGTTTTTCCCTTGGAGCCAGATCGGTTCCAGGGACCAATAAAGAGCTGAAACCTAGTCACCACCTCCTGGACTCTTTACCGATGGACACAACACTGGCGACAAAGGTGGGATCCCGATTCTGAACCCCAGCAAGCACGTGTCCAACGGAAGCAAGACCGATGAGATGGCCAGCATCGCTCCACCCGTGCCCTTCAACCTCGCTAGCGAGGACTGGGAATCCTACACGGACAGATTCCGCATGTTCCTCGAATGCAGCGACATGAAGGACGCCACTGGGCCGAAGAAACGAGCCATCTTCCTGACACACTGCGGGTCCGCAGTGTTCAAGATGGCGAAAGCCCTAGCGAAACCCGCTGACGTCACCGGGATGGACTGGGCTGACCTCGAACCTTTACTCCGAAAACACTACACTCCAGCCATGCCCACCCTCATCAGACGGCATGAGTTTTATCATCAGGACCAGAGGTTGGGCGAAAGCCTCAGTGACTTTGTTGCAGAGCTGCGGAACCTAGGAGGACTATGCGGGTTCTCCGACATGGATGAGGCCCTATGGGACCGAGTCGTGCTCTGGCTTCGGGACCCAGTCCTACAGAGTTGGCTGATGGCCAAAGGTGACATCGCCCTCGCCGATGCCATCGCTGAAGCCACCACAGCCGAGGCCACCAGGCAGTCAGCAAATCGCATGCAGAGACCGGACACCGAGGACCACCCCGCGAACAACAACCATGGACGGGCGACCGAGGCCCAACCGGAAGCAAGTCACCATGAAACTACCACCCACCATGGCGAATTCCACTCCGCCTCCGACACTTCGGATGAAGGAGGAGGAAATCCATCGGCTCCAGGCAGGACGCGACCAGCGCAGTCGGTGGGGTCGTAAGTCGGGAACCGCGTGTGCTGGTTGCAGAGGCAACCACTCTAGATCCGAGTGCCGGTTCTTCGACACAGTCTGCCGGCACTGTGACAAAAAGGGTTACATCGCCTGCGTATGCCGATTAAACAAAGCCTACAGCCCCAGACGGTGGGACCACACTGAGCGGAGACGGAAGAGCACACCCCCCAGAACCAGAGATCGCCCAGCCGACAGCTGTTGGGATCGGAGCGGGCGAGCCCGACGAGGTGGCGAGCCCTGGCGGAAGGAGGAAACCCACCAGACGGTCATCATCGGCCATGCATCAACCACCGACGCCCAAAAAGTCTACGTGGAGGTAGGCATCGAAGGCGAGCCATGCAAGATGGAGGTGGACTCCGGGTCCTACCTCTCCATGGTCGCCTGGCAAGAAATCAAACGCTTGGTGCCTACCATCCAAAAGAAGGGACTAGAGAACCAGAGACTAATCATTAAAGACTACCAGGGAAACCGCATCCCGGTAGTCAGAACCAGACAATTCAGAGTAACATTTAAGGGACACACTGCAAAGCTTCCCCTAACAATCGTGGACCGAGACTGACCCAGCCTTTTGGGACTGCAATGGTTCGCACCGCTCGGCATCGAAGTCACGGGCATCAACCATATCACCGAGACCGATTGGGAGCAACAACTGGCACGGGACTTCCAAGAAGTGTTCAACGGCACCCTAGGCAAGTACCGAGGGCCCCCTATCTCGTTCAGCCTAGACCCGAACGTTCTCCCGAGATGCCTAAAACCAAGGCAGGTACCTTTCGCACTCAGGCCAAAAATTGATGAGCAAATTGACAAGCTCATCAAGCAAGGGGTCCTACAACCAATAGACCATGCCTGGTGGGAGACCCCAATAGTCACCCCAGTCAAGCCTGATGGGTCGGTGAGAATCTGCGGGGACTATAAGGCCACCCTAAACTGCGCCTTGCAACAAAGCGCCTACCTCATCCCAGTAGTGCAACATCTTCTACACTCAATGGGGGGAGACAAGGTTTTTGCGAAACTCGACCTGGCCCAAGCATACCAGCAGCTGCTGGTCGACAAAGAAACCGCTGAGGCGCAAACCAAAGTCACCCACCGGGGAGCGTTCCGATGTTACTGACTCCAGTTCGGAGTCAGCGTGGTGCCTGGAATTTTCCAGAGCCTCATGGAGAGACTCTTACAAGGCATTAAGGGGGTGGTGCCCTATTTCAACGATGTGCTGGTGTCGGCAGCCAACCAGCCAGAACTAGAGGATCGACTAAGGGAGGTGCTAACCAAATTCAAGGAAACCAGGCTAAAGGTGAAGAGGGAAAAGTGCCAACTTTACACAGAGCGAGTCGAATTCCTGGGGTACCTCCTAGACCGGCACGGCATCCACCCAACCGACACCAAAATTAAAGCCATCAAAGAGGCCCCCACACCCAGGTCTAAAACAGAACTGCAGGCGTTTCTGGGACTACTTAATTTTTACAATGTCTTCCTGCCCCAAAAGGTGACCGCGGCGGAGCCTTTGCATAGACTCTTGGACAAGGCAGCTACCTGGACTTGGGGGAAACGCGAGGAAGCCGCCTTCAGGAAAACCAAGGACCTGCTCACTTCAGATGCTGTCCTCATCCAATACAACGAGACCCTACCACTAGCCATCACATGCGATGCATCACCTTTCGGCATCGGCGCCGTCCTCAGCCACACTCTCCCCGACGGAAAAGAAGCACCCATCGCCTTCTTTTCAAGGACCCTCACCAAACCAGAGAGAAACTACAGTCAGCTGGACGAAGAGGCCCTGGCTATCGTTGCCGCAGTGAAGAGGTTTCACGAGTACCTCTACGGCCGGACATTCACCATTATCACCGACCACAAGCCGCTGCTGGGAATCCTCGCAGGGAACAGGGCCACCCTGAACATTCTATTTCCTAGAATGACAAAGTTGTCCGAATTCCTTGCCGCCTACAGCTACCGGCTCACACACTGACCCACCCGGTAAGACGATCACACATGCAGACGCTTTAAGCCGCTCACCACTACCCGAGCTAGACACCGACCTAGCACCCACGACGACCACCCTCAGCATAGAGACTCTGCCCGATCTACCCATAACCGCGTCAGACATTGCCCGAGAAACTAATAAAGACAAACGCCTGGCACGGGTGTTACATTGGGTAGAGAAAGGGTGGCCGGAAAAGGACAACAACGAGACATTCAGAACATTCCAGAACCAGCAAACAGAACTCTCGCTACAAAAAGAGTGTGTACTGTGGGGGGATAGGGTGGTTATCCTGGAAAAACTGCAAGGGAAGGTACTGGAGTTGTTACACGAGGGGCACCCGGGCATAGTTAGAACAAAAGCCCTGGCCAGGAGTTACGCTTGGTGGCCAGGGATGGACAAAGAAATCGAGGCTTGGGTAGCAAGGTGTCAATGCTGCCAAGAAACCAGACCAAGCCCGCCCATGGCACCGATCCTAGAATGGGAAACCCCCAGGGGACCTTGGTCTAGGATCCACATAGACTTCGCCGGGCCCACAAAGGGACATACATTCCTAATAACCGTAGACGCTTACTCCAACTGGTTGGAGGTAAGCAACATGAAAACCACCACCACAGAGGCCGTGACCAAGGAACTTTGCAAACTCTTCGCAACACACAGCCTCCCAGATGTCATCGTGTCGGACAATGGGCCCCAATTCACCTCACTTGAATTTGAAAAATTCCTAGTGGAACAGGGCATACGACACGCACTGACAGCCCCGGTGCATCCGGCGGCGAACGGATGGTTCAATTCACGAAAAAAACCATCCAGAAAATAGACCACGGGGAGATCCAAGACAAAATAAATAAAATGCTTTTCATACAGCACATAACCCCGAACACTACAACAAACAAAAGCCCGGCAGAGCCACTCAATAGACTGCACCCCACATACAACCCAGAGAAACCCCCAAACTCCTCCAGCAAGTACCGATCCTTTGCACCAGGTGACGCTGTCTACGCAAAGAACCTAACCGGAGACCCACTATGGGTACCAGCAACCATAACCCAACTGACAGGTCCCCGCTCGTACCGGCTACAAACAACCGACGGACGAGCATGGAAATGCCACATCAATCAATTAAGATTGAGGACAGCCACAAGAGACATAACCAATCCCCTTAACACAAACCAAGAGGGGAGGGAATACCCCGGAAACCAAATATACCCCAGAAACCAAATCCCAGAAGAAAGGAACCAGCCATACTCACCAGCAAGAAGCCAGCTCGGAACCTCACCAGGAAGAAGCAGCCAGGCCAGCTCGACCAGCCCAGAAAGACCAGGCGGGAGCGGTGAAAACTGCAGCTCAACCAGCCCGGATAGACCGGGAGGGAGCTGCGACGAGCGGCCCGGCAAGACATACCAGGCGGTTCCACCAACAAGTCCGAGAGACACAGAGAACCCGACCGAACCAGCCGGGAGCCAACCCACGACTGACCTGCGCAGGTCCAGTAGGCAAGTACGGAGCCCCGCCTACCTACGGGACTATGTTACATAGGACCAAACCAAGAGGGGAGGGGTGTTCTGTACCTTCATTGGCATTCTTGAAACCCCGCGCTTTGATTGGCCAAAGCGCGGGGCAATCTGATTGGTTTAGCGAGCCGCGCTGATTGGCCCGCTAAGAATCTCCCACGATTGGTGGATACGAATCGCAGGAGATTCAAAGTGGTGCCATTGGACGTGGCCGCCGCGGCTTGAGAATAAAAAGCCGCTGTTTTTCCCTTGGAGCCAGATCGGTTCCGGGGACCAATAAAGAGCTGAAGCCTAGTCACCGCCTCCTGGTCTCTTTTCTGACGGACACGACAGAATGCTTAATATTGCTCGAGATATTCACAGGTATAAAAAGTAACTGCTTTCAAGCATCCTGATTCTTCGCTTCATTTTTAAAAAAATGCTGTTTGCAGTTAAACAACCAAGTGTATTGCCACCCAGAATCATTTGTATTGAGATAGGTGGTAGAAGGGAGAGGAAGGAAGGAAGGAAGGAAGGAAGGAAGGAAGGAAGGAAGGAAGGAAGGAAGGAAGGAAGGAAGGAAGGAAGGAAGATATTTCAAACTACCCTGACAAAGAAGCAAAACTTGCCTTGGTAACATCTTCATATGTGATAGATTACAACTCCCATCATCTCCCATCAGAAGTGCTTAATTCTGGGGATGACTGTCCTAATTTGTGTCATGGCGTTCTTTTATGGGCGATGGCAATTCAATCAATGTTTTCTTCCAGGCAATATGAAGAGAGCACTAATGAAATCTAGCTGGAATTGCCAACTAAAAGGGTGGGGAAAGAAAAATCTGGCAGCGCTCCTGTGCCTTGTAGAAACATAGAAAGCATTTCTTCACTTGATATGAAGAGGATGGGAGTGTCGGCTTTTCAGAATAAGGTTCTCCAGCATTGAAGCCACAAAGTGAATCCATAGCTGGAATAAAAGGGGGGGGGGGGGTAAAAACAACCCTGGCAGCTTGAGTGGAAACCTTGGAGTGCTGTTCTGGCTGCCTTGCTCATGGGATTTCAAACAGCAGCCACAACTGAGCTTTTATGCTGCAACTCGTCCCTTTCTTGGTCTGAAGGGATCCCCTTCTCTTGTTGTCTCAGACTGATGGGCGTGAATTTGAAGAGGCTCTGGGGTCTGATGCTACCGTCTGGCTTTTCTGCTCCTGCAGAGCTTCTGCTTGCTATTGTTGCTGCTGCTGCTATATATCCCACCAACTGCCCCGTCTGACCTCCTTTCTGGGAAGTTGCACCCTCTGCACCCCTGAGCCTGGCACCGGCGCCATTCTCACAGCCAACGTGGTACCCGACTCTCCTGCCAGACGGGAATTGGTGTGGCCTTCTCGTAAATCATGCTCGGAACAGAATGGGCTGGGAAGTACAGCTGGGGGAGAGAGAGTGTAGGGAGGGAGGGTTTTGCGCAGGGAAAGGCCTGCAAGGCCATTAGTGAGATGAGGAGGGAAACCCTAATGGAAGAGCCTTGGGAGACTGGAGAAAGGAGTGGGGGGCTTGATTGAAGAGTTTAATTAAAAAGAAATAGAGGTTGCTGTGCATGAGTTCTCTCTCTTTCTCTCTCTCTCTCCCCTGCCCCCCTTCCTATATGGAGGCAGTTGTCAGAATCTGCAGGACCGGCAAGGCACTGTGTTAGCAGCTCTACCAAACAAAATTAATTCTTGGAAGCCTTAAAGAAAAGGCAGCATCTGGAGCATGTGGCATCCTTTTGCATAGCCTGCATCAGAGCAAACATCTCAGATGCACCTCATGCCTGCATGCAATCTGATCCACCCTGTCTCCCAAGGGCTGGTGTACACGACCCACTGCATGCAGTGGCACACATTTATTCAGCAACCCAGGCCTCTCCATCAAGCACAAAGCTGTAGGTTGACTTCTCATATCTCCACACTGAATTACTGCTATACGATTGGTGAAGTGAACCAAATCTGTACTCATGAAATATGCTTCGGTGTACATTGAAAGGAAGGACAAAGGAGTGCAACCACACAAAAATAAATAAATACCCTGATGTTAAGCAACAACCAATTCATGTACTTCCTCTCCTGCCTCCTTGTATCCCTTCAGTATCATTGCCAAAAGACAAATCAAAAATACTTTTTTTTTTAAAAAAAAAAGGGCTTCACTTGGGAGTGGAAATTGTAGAATGCACAGTTCCCATGCAGAAAGTCCTTGGGTTCAATTCATGGACTCCTTATGTTACAATGGGAAGAAGTTTGCCTAAGACCACAGAATATGACTTCCATACAGTGGAACTCAGTATAAGGCTGGATATTTCCCTTGACCTCCGCCAAGCTTCAGATTCCATCTGATTAAAATACAGAATGAAGATCAGATGAAATGTTGAAAAGCCTTCAACATATTCTTTTTTTTTGTTGTTGTTGCAAATTTTATTTGAGTTTTCACAAAGAGAAAAAAAAATACAAATAAAACGTCTCTTTTGAAAGTAGCGTAATCCCGGGTTACATTTCTTCATACAGACACAAATTCAGGTTGATGCTCATTTTTATATTCTATTCCATATCTTATTACTATTTTACATTTTCTGCATAGTTTCTCCCCTTTTAATTTTCTCAATTTTATTTTAAATATCTCATCTCAATTCAAATCATTGTATTTATATTTTTTTTGTCTGTCCTGTTTCAATTATCTATTATCTTTTCTCATTAAACAAAATTTCTCCTGTAGTTACTGATTGGAGTATGACTCCTTTATATCTTTTCCCTAAAGTTGTAACATTCAATATAATACATAACTTCCATTCAGATTCTGCTTGGTACATTCTTAAAATACACACTGTATTCTTAAAAGAAGAAAAAATTATAAATGTATATAATTAAAACAACATTCCATTCCAATTCAATTCTATCATTAATATTAATATTCGTTAAAGTCTTAACAACTTTAACATTACTTTTCAATTAAATATCATACTTCTATGGGAACAATTATAAGCTTTCCATAGTTAATTCCCCCCTCTTCACTTATATTTTATAAAACATTAACTAATTAAAATGTTCCAGTTCCTTCCTAATTCAATTTTCTCATTTATTTTATTTCACTTATTTTATTCACAAACATTTCACTAAATTACACTATTTTATCCCTCATTTTAATCATACATTGTTTCCAATTTTCTTTTTTTTTTTAAACAAATTTTATTAATTTTACAAAAAACAATACACAATCCAGGCATAACAACTTGAAAAATCTTTTCTAAAAAAATAATAATAATTAAAGAAGAAAGCCAATAGAACATATAAAATAACTCCAAATTGTAATATCAATATTTACATTATCTATTTAACTTCATATCTTATCCAGACTTCTCCTTTTATCCAAATTATATTTCTTGCTTATTAAAATTTTATTGCCTTTCATAAACATACAAAACACAAAACATAAACAAAACTAAAACATCTTTTCTGAAGGCTGCCTGATCCCGGGTTGAAACTCTTCACACAGACACAAATTCAAACATAATATTCACTTTATATATCCTTCCATATCTTATGATCATTTTCTTTTTTTAAAAAAAAAAAAACCAATTTTATCAATTTTACAAAAACAGTGCACAAACAATCAAGGCATAACAGCTTATAAATTCTTTTCTAAAAAAAAAAAAAATAATAATTAAAGAAGAAAACCAATAGAACATAATGATTCCAAATTATAATATCAATATTTTTAACTTCATATCTTATCCCAGCTTCTCCTTTTCATCCAAATTATTTCTTGTTAATTAAAATTTTATTGCCTTTTATCAATATATAAAAAAAAAACATAACAAAACCTTTATATATCCTTCCATATCTTATTACCATTTTCAATAACATTCTTTGTCTGTTCTATTTCCATCCATTCATCTTTTTTCTTTTACTATACTTCTCCTATACACTAATTGGAGTGACGCCTTTAACTCATTACCCTAACTTAAAAGTACTTCATATAACACTTAATTTATCTTGGGATTCTGCTTAGTAGATTCTAAAATTATACAGTAAATTTTATACTCTAAATACACATATAAAAACACAATCTTATATACCTTCCAGAATCCCCCTTTTATCCTTAATTCAATTCACCCATTGTCTCTGAATAAACTTTTTTTCTTTAGATCTTGCTTCCCACCATTAAGGCTTCTCCTCCCCCCCTTTCTCTCTTGCTTATTCTTCTCCTTGCCCTTTTTACCCCTTTGTCTCCCCTCCTTCCTTTTCTTACTCCCTTTCCTTTGCTTTCTAACCTTGCATCCACCTTTCCTCTCATTTTTCTCTTTTTTGTTTTTTCAAATCTTAAAATCCCCTTTTTCTTATCCTCTTTCTCCTCCTCCCTGGAAAAAAAACCCATTGTTCATCAAAGATGGCTTCTTCTTCCTCTTCTTCTTTGTCCCAGCCATTCTGCTGCGTAGTCAACTTTTCATAAGTGCATAACGCCATTTCTAAAAATTGAAATAGAGTGCCCAAAGTATCTTTTCCATCTTGTTCTTCCTTTTTATATTTTTGATATTCAGTCTTTAGTAAATCCACAAGCGATGCCATCCTGAAAAGAGAAACTTTCCCCCCAAAACAACCACCCAAGTATTTTTAATCAAAAATAATTCAAAAAAAGTTCCAAAAGTTTATATTTTTCTTCTTTCTTCTATTTCTTTTTCTGGGGTTACTGTTTAATCAAAGAGGTCCAATTACCTTGTATCTTTCTTTGAGATTCTAGGCAATCTCCTCCTTTTTCCACTTCTGCTCCAATTTTTTTTCCTCTCCCTTCCCACTTGCAACATCAATTTTTAAATGATCAGAAATCCATACCTCTAATAAGGGTTTTCCAATTTCTTAAATTTTTAAGTCCAATGTCCAAGAACTCTTTTGTCCCTTAACTTCAACTTTCAGAATAATTCACCTTCAGTGCCCAAACAAATTTCAAATCTTCATCTGCTGTTTCCATGGGGTGGGAGAGTGAAGAAAAAAAAGTTCCCTTTAATAGCTTCTCCGCCGCTTTCCATCTTCTTAGGGATACAATGTATCCTCCAGCAATTCAGACAGCTCAGTTCCAGCGAATTTAAAAGATGTTGATTGACCCGGCTCAGCCAGCACTTTCACTTTTCTTGCTTCCTCCAGCACAATCTTACCCGGTTGCAGGCTTCTTCTTAGTGGCGGCCATTGCTGACCGCCGCTCCACCACCTTGGGAAAAAGGGTTTTTTCCGGACGAGGAGGGGGTCTGCGACACCCCCAACCCCCTGTCTGGCTCCCCTCTCTCTTCGGCTGTCCCTACAGGGCAGCCATATCCCCCTGACCCCTTTGGATCGGGGGTACCTCGGCGGCAAGAGCAGCAGGAATCGCGAATGGTTGCGAATTCCTGCTGCCACCGAAGCCACACGGAACCGGACCGTTGCTTCCAATTTTCTAAAGTTATTTCTATTACTAATATAACAATACAATCTTATGTACCTTTACAGAATCCCTTTTTCAGTTAGATTTTCACCCATTATCTCTAAATAGGTCCTGTTTCTCTATATCTTGCTCCAGTCCTTTGTAACTTATTTTCCTTTCCTTCTTCCCTCTCTTCTTCTCTCTCCCCTTTTTACCCCCTTGTCTCTCTACCTCTATTTCTCTCTTCTGTATTCCCCTTTTCTGTTGCTTTCCAGTATTATACTTATTTTTCAATTTTTTTTTCTTTTCTTTAGTTGTTTTTTTAAGTCTTAAATTCTCCATTCTCTTCCCCCCTTTCCTTTTTCTTCCCCACATAAAATTGCTTGTTCATTAAAGATGGCTTCTTCTTTGTCCCAGTCTTCTTGTTTTGCAGTCTTTTCTTGTTGTTTCTCATAGTTCCAAATCTTCATTTCTAAGAATTAAAAAACGAAGCCAAAAGAACCCTTCCCTTCTTGTGCATCTTCTTTGTACTTTTTAAGTTCCATTTTCAATTCATCCAAAAGTGGTGCCATTGTATACATTTTTAAACAACCACCCGATTGATTTTAGTCATTCAAATATAATAACCAAGAATCCAAAGATCACCAAATAATCCAAATACACGCAAGCTGTTTCTTTTTGGCTCTTTTTTTCTTCACTTTCTCTTCCTGGGGTTACTATTTTCAGTTAAAATGTATCTTTTAGAAGTCTTGTTGAAGTTTTACTGTAGATTCTTTTTAATTCCAGGCAGTCTCCTCCCTCTTCCAGATCCTGCCCTTTTTTTTCCTCTCCCTTCCTGCTTATGAAAAAGAAAATTTTTAATGTCCAGAAATCTTTATTATCCCTTTGGCATTTTGTTTTATTTTCAGCTTAATTGACTATTGATGTCAAAGCGGATTTTTCCAATTTCTTATTTAAGTCTCTTAGTTGTTAGTATAGGGAAGGAGAGAGAAGGAAAAAAAAGCCAAACCTTTTCCTTTTCACTTTCCTTCGCTGCTTCTGACTCTTCTTTGGGAGCGATGTTATTTTTTGGTAAGTTTAAATTCCAGGGTACCTTGGTTGTTGCTTTTAAAATTTAACCTGGTCAGCCAAAACTTTCACTTCTTATCTTCCTCCTGCACATTCTTTTCCGGTCGAGTTCTTCTTTGTGGTGGCCATTTCTGACCACCACTGCAACCGCCTTCAGGAAAGGGAGTAATGGCCAGCTGAGGAGGAGAGATGCAGCTCTCCTTGACCCTGCTGGCGGTCTCCCCCCTCTTCACCACCTCTATGGGGTGGCTTAGCCCCGAAACCAGCTGGCTCGGGGTGCTCCAGCAGTGAGCCCAGACAGAAACCACGCACAATCACGGATTTCTGTCTGTCACCGAAGCCCTTCAAACCAGAAGTCGCCTTCAACATATTCTTTAGAAGAATGCACATTGCAAAATAGACTCAAACTACAAAAATAATATTGTACGAAACATAACATTTACTATTAGTAATGTCTCAGGCAAGGTGCTTTTAGCCCCATATAAGTCTCAAAGGCATTTTTAGAAAATAAAAACTGTTGAGTGGCCCTTTATTTTTACCTTGGAGAATGTTAAAGATAAGTTGAGATGAAGCGAGAGCCATCTACTAAAGACATCTGACATATTTTGTCAAGGTGTTGACTGCTGCTTTACAATGATCAAGCCAGCTAAACTCATAGCAATGCAGACAAGAGTGCTGGAGAGAGATACAGTAAAAAAAGAACAAAGGCTATTTATGTCTCTAAAAATGAATAATTGGGTTATTATTTGTGTTGCAGCTCTTCACATTATAGATTTGCAAAGGTGTCAAACTACTGCCAACACTGGATGCTGAACAAATAAGAATTGGAACCATTGACTTTCCCCACCATCTTTATCATCAGCTTAAAATGTACATATACACATAAATATAAAGAAGAGAAGGAGAAGGAATAATAATAACAGATATAATAGCTGGATTTATCTTCTATCATTCCAATTTTCTAAAATCATTTTAACAATGGCTTAATTCATGGTGTACCATTTAAGAGGGCTTCTATGCAGCATAAAAATAGACTCAAACTACAAAAATAATATTGTAGGAAACATTACATTTACTATTAGTAATGTCACAGGCAATGTGCAATGTCAGGCTATGTTACACTTAGCATCTTTATATTCATCAGGTCTAACAGCACTAGTATATTCAGAATAACCAATCTTTCTCCCTAGATCTGAAGACTGCTACAGTTTCAAGACAATAATGGTTCCTTCCAGTGGTGAGATTCAAATATTTTACTACCGGTTCTGTGGGCGTGGCTTGGTGGGCGTGGCAGGGGAAGGATACTGTAAAATCTCCAGTCAGAGGTGGTATTTGCTGGTTCTCCAAACTACTCAAAATTTCCACTACCAGTTCTCCAGAACTGGTCAGAACCTGCTGAATACCACCTCTGGTTCCTTTGTAACCAGTGAAACCTCCATCTTGTAAACTTTCATATCATCATCATCAGAGTTAGAAGGGACCTTGAAGGTCTTCTAGCCCAATGCCCTGCTCAAGCAAGAGATGCTAACCATTTCAGACGAATGGCTGTCCAGTCTCTTAAAAGCTTCCAGTGAGGGAGCACCCACAACTTCTGAAGACAAGCCATTGCAATGGTTGATTGTTCTCACTGTTGGGAAATTTTTCCTGAAGTTGCTTCTCTCCTTGGTTAGCTTCTATCCATTGCTTCTTGTCTTGCCTTCTGTTGTTTGGAAAATAAGTTGAGCCCCTCCACACCCTCCAGTGTGGCTGCCCCTCAAATATTGGAATAGTACTATCATGTCACCCCTAGTCTTTCTTTTCACTGGGCTAGACAAGTCCAATTCCTGTAACTATTCTTTATACGTTTTAGCTTCCAGACCCCTAATCATCTTAATTGCTCTTCTATGCACTCTTTCCAGGGTCTCAACATCTTTTTTATATCATGGTAGCCAAAATTGGAATATTCCACGTATGGTCTTACCAAGGACTTATAACACTTTACATACATGGTACTAACACTTCACAAGATCTTGATTCTATTCCTCTATTAATGCAGCCTGAGATTGCATTGGCTTTTTTGGAGGCTGCAGAACACTTCTGGCTCATACTTAAGTGATCGTCTACTAGGATTCCAAGATCCCTCTTGCAGTTTCTACTACTGAGCTGGGTTAATTTCTACTTCTATATTTGGTTTTTCTTCCCTAAGTGTAAAACCTTGATTTTCTCTACATTGAATTTCATTTTTGTTAGGGCCCGGCATTCAAATTTATCATGGTTCACCTGCATCTTGTGACTATCTTCTGGGGTGTTGGCTATTCCTCCCAGCTTGGCATTGCCTAAGCATTTGGTGAGTCCCCCTTCTATTCCCTCATCTAAATAATTCATGAAGATATTAAAAAGCACTGGGTCTCAAACAGAACCTTGGGGTACCCTACTGCTTACTTCCCTCCATGTAGAAGTATTTCCATTAAAGACTATATGTTGAGGGTGGTTTATCAGCCAGTTACAAACCCATCAGATGTTGATGCTATCTGTCTCACATTTTTCTAGCTTACCAAGAAGTAGGTTGTGATCTACTTTGTCAAATGCCTTAGTGAAATTTATAAATCTACAAATGCCTATATATTCCCTTTTATTCATTTGCCAGGTTCCAAATGAGTGGATTACAAATCCCATCACCTATCAGATGATACTGGCTGGCAGTGTTTATAATTTCAGTTTACCTGCATCGGGAGGGCACCGAAAGTTATATGTAATTTATTTCATGATCTGTGAATAGTTGAAAGTAACAATGTGTTAGTTAAATAAAAAAATATCTCAAGTTCTAAAGCTTTTGCATATGACACCTCTTTCTTAAACAAAGAAATATATAATGCAAAAGGGCTGATTTACAAATGAGTTTACCCTGGCTATATTTCAGGTGAAAAAAAATAATTACAAATGCCTTGAATGAAATGATTTTTCATAAGAATGCAGGATATTAATGGAATGGCACGAACAAAGGGAATTAGAAGACTTGAAATAAGCATAAAATTGCTTACGCTGTAAGTAGCAAATGGAAAAAAGAATACATTTTCTTCAAAATATGCAGCATGCCACCACCACTTCAATCTCAGTTTAAGCTTTTATTGCATACTAATAAACTAACAAAAATGTCGTGAAACAAACATAGAATCCAACACAATTTTGTGGTATTTCAAAGGGAAGAAAATGCAGGGCACCAGCTGTACTGTTCGTTTCCTCCCCATTGTGACCAGTTGGTTGGTCAGTCTGTCTGTCTATCTGTCAATGGTCCAACAACTGAAACGCTCCATGCTGTTGTGAACAAATGCTGGAAGAGAATCGGAGGCAAAGTTAGAGGTGAGGCTGGCTCCCCTAAAGCAGCATCCATTTTCAGTGAGGACAGGAAATATACCTGAGGAGTGTAGGAACTGATCTTCCTGTGCCCCCCCGACTCCTCCCTCCCTTCCTTTTCTTTAAAAAAAATGAAAAAGGGCAGCAGTACAACTTCCTGGCCCTTAAACAAAGGGGAGGAGCTGGCGATGTCTCTGATTTATGGGATGAGAGTGGAATATGTCAAAAGAGAAACCAAACTCTGCCTACAATAGGAACCTATGGTTCAACTCACTCTGCAGCCATGCTGTCATCTTGATTAACTCAAGAAACTCACATTGCTACATTAATTGCAGATTAATGTAGACTATAGGATTTTTTTTTAAGATGCTGTCCCATTAATCTACTTCCTCCTATGGGAAATTCTGCATGGCAGCCTAAACAATTTTTTTCCTCTCCTGCTTCTGGCTATTCCTGAAGCTGACTTTAGCAATCCCTGTTTGGCCAGGATGGTGCCCCCTCTGAACTCCAGCCATTGCAGGCCTTGACTGGCCATTCTCTCCTGGCCCTTCCTTCTGATCCATGAAAAGTCTTGTAAAGATGGATCTGTGAATGCCCACATTTTCATTTACTTGTTCCCTTCACTAGTCTCTTCTCATTTGCTTTCCCACATATTTGCAAACAAGGATGCCTTCATAATTTCTTCTCAGGTAATCTGCTTTGATACTAATGAAAACCTTCCTTCCTTCCTTCCTTCCTTCCTTCCTTCCTTCCTTCCTTCCTTCCTTCCTTCCTTCCTTCCTTCCTTCCCTCCCTTCCTTCCTTCCTTCCTCCACTATTGCTGAAAGGACCCAAATAAAAGGAACCAGTTGCTCCTTTATTCCTATGTTACGCTGAAGGTCCATGGAAACTGTGCAAGGAAGAAATGAGGGTTCAATTTCATAAAATCAAAAAAATTTAGCTTCAGTCCAACATGCTTATATTGCAATATAAAGATTTAGGGGGTGGGGGGAAGTCTTGCTATGGTGTGGGGAAGTCTTGCTATGGTGCGAAAGCAAGAAGAGATGGTTTCGTCCAATTGTAATTTCCAAAAACTTCAAAATAATCCTAAATAACCTTGCATTAATACAATTTAGATATGAAGAACAACTCTCTTCCCGCAGCTTGATGACATCCTCTTGTCCTGAGCAAAAAATAACTAAAGAGTGGGCACGGGTAGCGTTTGAAATTCGCCCCACACTTCCTATGGTCAGTGTGAAGTTCTGAGATGTAGAGGGAAGAATGCTTAGCCTCAGTGGGGATGTTAAAATTCCCAGAATTTCCAGTCTAGTGGATTCTGCTGCCACTGGCTTAGATAGGCAAGGCTGTTTGGCAATAGAGTGGGCTGCACAACAACAGAATCTCATTCTGTCTCATTGCTTCTGTTCCATAAGAATAACTTTCAAATGAACAGCTTCTGAATAGGACCTTTATCCCTCTATCTATCTTATCACTTTTGCAATGAAAATCCTGGAGGACAAGCTGGATAGATTCAGCCCACCACTTTCACTCGACCAGGTCTTCATAATGAATGTTGGGTCAACTTTTTCCCACAGAATTTGATCTTGACTGATTATTATTATTTTTTCATTCACCAGCCTGGCATTCAAGTGCACCATCAGTAACTCTTTTGCGCATTTTGGTGGAGGGGCCATCAAGGTCTGGGGAAACAAATGAGTAAATGGCACAGGTGACAGTATTCATCCTATTCATCCTCCCACTTTCTTCTGCAATTATTAGTTTGCCCGCCACCACTGTTCCTCATTGCCCACTAGGCTTCCAATGATCCTGACACCAATTGGGCTCTTTGTGCCTATTTACTTTTCTTAGACCTTTTCGTTCCTTGTCCCTCCTTGTTGTTCTGCTGTTTGACACCTTTGGATTCTTTTTTTCTGTTTTCTGGTCTATTCTCCATGTAATCTGCATGGTAGTGCAGTGGTTAGAGTACTGCAGGCTACTTCTGCTGACTGCTGGCTGCCAGCAGTTGAGCAGTTCAAATCTCCCCAGGCTGAAGGTTGCTCAGCCTTCCATCCTTCTGAGGTCAGTAAAACGAGGACCCAAAATTGTTGGGGGCAATATGCTGATATTTAAACCACTTAAAGAGGGCTGTAAAGCACTGTGAAGCAGAATATAAGTCTAAGTGCTATTGCAAACTTACCCTGCAGTTGCCCATACTTCTCCTTTTCCTTTCCTCCCTTCTGCCCTTCATTTCCCTTCCGCCTTTCCTCTCCACTTTTCCTTTCCATCCTTCCCTTCCGACACTATTTTTGTTCTATCCCCCAACCCTACTTCAAAAGTACACAAGGCTTTCTTTCTTCACCTATTCCCACTAACAGAGAAGTAGCTGGCAGACCATGAAGCATGGCTGGAGTGCGCTGGGAAAACATAAGAATAGTGCATCCTCCCTCAGCACTAAAACTGCTTTTTAAACAGAACTGATAGATGTGTCCATGAATGTTAAGAACTATTTCCTTTAAAAAACCTGAAAAATATAGAACTTGAGATTGAACAGATGAGAACAATAACAAACAAACAACAAATAATACATTTAATTCTTTGAAGAAAAAGGCAATCCTTAAACAGCCAATAAGTAGAGATACATTATCATACCCATCAAAATTGTACAGGCATAAATTAAACTTTGTTCCAATAGGGCTGAAAAAGGGATCCGCTGTATTTTGGATTCTTGAAGTTGTTCAGTGATTCAGGAAGCAATATTTTTCAAAATACAAGTAGTATTTGTGTGTGTGTGTGTGTGTGTATGCATGTGTGTGTTTGTATGTGTGTGTGTGCTCTTGAGTAAGAAACCAAGTGCACTGCTTATGCAAGAAAAAGAATATGCTGACAGGTGTAAGTCCACTGTACATTCTTCACCTGCCCAATATATGACCTGGATTGTTCGACTGGCTTGGTTATCTTGCCAGGTGCCACTACCAATTTGTTCATATTAGCAATTATGCAAGAGTTATTGTAGTTAAAACTTGATTTTCCTGGCTTTTTATCACAGTCAGATTTATATTCTTCATTTTCCTCTACCTGACAATTTTGGGGTAAGCATAACGACCCATTTATCAATTATTTAAAATTTGATCAGTAAATGACCTTGCTGACTTCAGGGACTGTCTGTCTCTTCCTATGTTTTTTTCTGCTCAGCAATTGCTCGGGCCCTGGATTACATCATGTCTTCAGGTCCTTCCACATATTATGCCCACCCGCAACTAGTAGGAGTAGGGAGTAGGAGGCAGGACTCTGCTGTGGGTTTAATCAATCCATATACATGGCATCCCTGCTAGCACTTTCATTTTCTCCTATTTTTTGTCCACCTCTGCACTGTTTCCACTGCTCAGGTAAACAGGAGCATCTGCTTTACTTGGCATTCTTTCTTTTTGTTTCCTACCATGGCAGCCAGGCTTAAAAAGGAGGATTTCCTGGGGCAGCTTTTTGGGCAGGAGCTCTTACTCTAACTTTGACCATCATGGCCAATCAGAGAAAGTTGGCAGATAGAGGAGTCTAATTAGCCACTATAAAAAGCGGGATGTCTTTTCTCTGATGCTGCAGGATGCCTCAGTTGTTCTTCAGAGAATGGCTTGAACTGAACCAATGGCCCAACTCAGTGGCTGAACTTATACATCATGCTAAGTTATTTAATCACTGTTCACTGAATTATCCACAACAAGCTGAGCTCATATAACACTTAGCCAGGAAAATAATCCAGGTTTGGGCAGGCAAAGGTACTGTAGTGGCTGCAATGTCATGTTTGGACAGACGACACCAGACTCAAGTCTCCACGTAACAATAGAGCACAATAAATTATATTTGGCCTATTACTGCCTAAATGTAGTATGGATTTTCTACTATATGAACTGGTATGGACTTTCTGCTTCTATTCAAATGATGGTGGTAGCAGAGGGAATGCATAAACTAAAACCCTCCATTTTGGTTAAGAAAGTACCAACTTGACATTTTTACATTGACTTTTAAAGTAATTGTTATTGATGAAGGAGGTAGATGAAATTCAGTGAGCGCTTATACAGTCTATCAGAGGTTTTAAACAAAATACAATCACAGATGGGGAAAGAAACCTAGAGCAACATATCAGAGCTCCTTTTTTGTGTTTTGCATACAATTCACAAGATTTCTCTGGGGTATCTTTTAAAACGTCAAACAAGAGGCAGTTAACCAGCATTTCAACTTGGCTCAAACTATCTGTTGTCATATAGACTTTAAAAAAAACATTATAGCCAGCTGGAAGAAAGTTCCTAGAATTTTAGCAGCAGTAAGGAATAAATTTGATGAGGATTTACACATTCATTCTCTTTTAACTCATGAACTATTCAGTACCGTTGACCTCTCTTCCATATTTAGAACTAATCAGCTATCCCAGTTGGCTTTTGTGGATATCAAAGCTTCTAGGAAATGTAAGGGCAAGACTAAGAAACAGTTAAACAAACATAAATCTTATGTTTCTTTGCTGGGATTCAAGGCAGTATACATCACCCAACCATCCATTTTGATAAATTTGTGGATTAGTCCAGGCATACAAATATTGACTGGCTTGAGATCATACAGTGAACAGCAAGGATAGCCATATGTTTTGAATCCTGGTCTCTCTAGTTCTAGATTCAGTCTAAGTACTACATCACATAGACAACAGAATATGTGTGCATGTCCATGAATCTGCATGTACAGTACTTTAAAGTTAGAATTTCATATTAGACTTATTATTAGCAAAAAAATACCTGTCCCCATTGATGTTAAATTCCTAATCGATCAATTATACATTAAATATATTGTAATATATATTGAAATATATATTATATTGCCTTGTTAAATATATATTGAAATATATATTGCCTTGTTAAAGACAGAAAATGTGTTGATACTCAATGACGTGATGTTCCCATGTGGATCAGAATCAATCAATCTTGCAGCCAATACAGTCAGCCCACACATAACCTTTTGAAAATCAGTCTCTGAACTATTTTCACTTTCTGCTTCTACATAATCTGATCCTTTTAAGAAAATCCTTCCTCTAATTATTAGCTAAGTTGCTACAAACAGAGAACGGCTTATGACAAATAAAGTAGCCCAACAATAACACTGTTGTGTCCGCGAAATGATGCCAGGAGTCGGTGACTTCAAATCATGCTCTTTTATTAAAGTACAAACCGAACTGGCTCTTCGCAAAAGGTTCGCGGCTTTTATTCTTTCAGCCGCGGCAGCCATGGCCAATGGCACCGCTTTGAATCTCCCACAATTCGAATGGACCAATTAGCGAGCCAATTGGCGCGGCTCGCCTGACCAATCAGAGTGCCCCGTGCTTTGGCCAATCAAAGCGCGGGGATCTCAAGAATGCTAATTAGGGACAGAACACCCCTCCCCTCTTGGTTCAGTCCTTACGTCGCGTAGTCACGTAGGTAGGCGGGGCTCCGTCTGAGCCTACTGGACCTGCGCAGCTCAGTCGTAGGTTGGATCCTGGCCGGTTCGGTCGGGATCTCTGTTGCTCCTGATGCCGTCGTGGGAACCAGCTGGTCGGTCGGGCCGGGCCGCTCTCCGTAGCTCCCTCCTGGGCCTCCCGGGTTGGCTGAGCTGCGGGTTTTGCCGCTCCCACTCGATCTTTCCGGGTCGGTCGAGCTGGCCTGGCTGTCTCTACCTGGCGAGGGGTCGTGATGGCTGCTTTCCGGTAAGTATGGCTGGTTTATTCTTCTTTGGTTTTGGTCCCCTGGGTATTCCCTCCCCCCTTGGTTTGTGTTGTGGGGGTTGGTTTCGCCTGTTTGTGCGTCGGTGGTCTCTTGGTTGGCAGTCCTCGACCTTAATTGGTCGATGTGGCGTTTCCACGCTCATCCGTCTGCTGTTTGTAGCCGGTACGAGTGTGAGCCTGTTATTTGTGTGATGACGGCCGGTATCCATAGTGGGTCTCCCATCAGGTTTCTTGCGTATACGGGGTCGCCTGGTGCGAAAGTTCGGTGTTTGCTGTTTGAGTCTGGGGGCTTCTCCGGGTTATACGTGGGGTGTAACCTGTCGAGTGGGGACCTTAAATTCCTCCCCATTAATAGTTCGGCTGGGCTCTTATTCGTTGTGGTATTTGGGGTTATGTGTTGGGTGAAGAGTAGTTTGTTTATTTTCTCCTGGATCTCCCCGTGGTCTATTTTCCGGATGGTTTTCTTAGTGAATTGCACCATCCGTTCCGCCCTACCGTTCGCTGCCGGGTGCACCGGTGCTGTCAGCGCGTGGCGGATGTCCTTTTCCGCTAGGAATTTTTTGAATTCCAGCGAGGTGAATTGGGGCCCGTTGTCGGAAACGACGACGTCTGGGAGGCCGTGCGTTGCAAAGAGTTTGCAGAGTTCCTTGATCACGGCCTCCGTGGTTGTTGTCTTCATGTTGCTTACCTCCAGCCAGTTGGAGTAAGCGTCTACTGTTATAAGGAAGGTGTGTCCTTTTGTGGGCCCGGTGAAGTCTATGTGAATCCTAGACCAAGGTTCCCTTGGGGTTTCCCACTCTAGGACGGGTGCTGTGGGTGGGCTTGGCCTAGTTTCCTGGCATCGTTGGCACCTTGCTACCCAGGTCTCAATTTGTTTGTCCATCCCTGGCCACCAAGCGTAACTTCTGGCCTGGGCTTTAGTCCTAACGATGCCAGGGTGCCCCTCGTGTAGCAGTTCCAGAACCTTCCCTTGTAGCTTTTCTGGAATGACCACCCTATCCCCCCATAGTATGCACCCTTTTAATAACGAGAGTTTGGCGGTTTCGGAATGTTTTGACGGTCCCTTTCTGGCCACCCTTTCTCTACCCAATGCAACACCCGCGCCAGACGTTTGTCTTTTTTAGTCTCTCGGGCACTCGACGCGGTTGGGTAGAGTGTCTATGTTGAGGGTGGTCGTCGTGGGTGCTGGGTCGGTGTCAGGTTCCGGTAGCAGCAAGCAGCTTAAGGCGTCTGCATGGGAGATCGTCTTACCCGGTTTGTGTATGAGTCCGTAGTTGTAGGCTGCCAGGAACTCGGACCACCTTGTAATTCGGGGAGACAGAATGTTCGGGGTGGCCCGGTGCCCTGCAAGGATTCCCAGCAGTGGCTTGTGGTTGGTTATGATGGTGAATGTCCGGCTGTAGAGATACTCGTGGAATCTTTTTACGGCAGCAACGATAGCCAGAGCCTCCTTGTCCAGCTGGCTATAGTTCCGCTCTGGTTTGGTGAGGGTCCTTGAAAAGAACGCGATGGGCGCTTCTTTTCCGTCGGGGAGGGTATGGCTGAGGACAGCGCCGACGCCGAAAGGTGATGCATCGCATGTGACGGCCAGAGGTAGGGTCTCGTTATACTGTATAAGGACGGCATCCGAAGTGAGGAGGTCCTTTGTTCTTTGGAAGGCGGCTTGCTCGCGTTTCCCCCAAGTCCAGGTCACCGCCTTGTCCAGGAGCCTATGCAAGGGCTCCGCCACCGTCGCCTTTTGGGGCAGGAACACATTGTAAAAGTTAAGTAGCCCCAGGAATGCCTGTAGTTCCGTCTTTGACTTGGGTGTGGGTGCTTCTTTGATGGCCTTGATTTTTTGGTTTGTGGGGTGAATGCCGTGACGGTCTAGGAGGTATCCTAGGAATTCTACCCGTTCCGTGTATAATTGGCATTTCTCCCTCTTGACTTTGAGCCCGGTCTCTTTGAATTTGGTTAGGACCTCCCTTAGGCGACCCTCTAGTTCGGCTTGGTTGGTTGCCGACACTAAGACGTCGTCGAAGTAAGCTACCACCCCCTTAATGCCTTGTAATAATCTTTCCATTAGGCTTTGGAATATTCCCGGTGCCACGCTGACTCCGAATTGGAGTCAGTTGCATTTAAATGCTCCCCAGTGGGTGACTATGGTTTGCGCTTCTGCCGTTTGCTCGTCGACTGGCAACTGTTGGTATGCCTGGGCGAGGTCGAGCTTGGCGAAAACCTTGCCCCCTCCCAGTGAATGCAGTAGGTGTTGCACTACTGGGATGGGGTAGGCGCTTTGTTGTAGCGCGCCATTTAGGGTGGCCTTATAGTCCCCACAGATCCTCACCGACCCATCGGGCTTGATCGGGGTGACTATGGGGGTCTCCCACCGGGCGTGGTCTATGGGCTGTAGGACCCCTTGCTTGACGAGCTTGTCAATTTGCTCGTCTATCTTGGGTTTAAGTGCGAATGGCACCCGCCTTGGTTTCAGGCGTTTTGGGGGGACGTTTGCGTCTAGGCTGAATGATATAAGGGGCCCTCGGTACTTGCCTAGGTTTCCGTCGAAGACCTCTTGGAATTCCCGGGCCAGTTGCTGCTCCCAGCTGTCGTCGGTGACGTGGTCGACTCCCGTGACTGCGATGCCGAGTGGGGCAAACCATTGCAGTCCCAGTAGGCTTGGGCGGTCGCGGTCGACGATTGTCAGGGGAAGCCTTTCGGTGTGCCCTTTATGTGTGATGTTGAAGTGTTTGGTTCCGACTACCGGGATGCGGTTTCCCTGGTAGTCCTTTACGATGAGTCTCTGGCTGTCTAGGTTCCTTCTTTGGATGGTAGGCACCAAGCGCTTTATTTCATGCCATGCTATCATGGAGAGGTAGGACCCGGAGTCCACCTCCATTTTGCATGGCTGGCCCTCGATGCCTACCTCCACGTGGACCTTCCGGGCGTCGTTGGTTATGGCGTGGCCGATGGTGACCGTCTGATGGGTCTCCTCTCTTCGCCGGTTATCGCCGCCTTGCAGGGATCGTCCGTTCCGGTCCCATCTGTTGTCCGAGGGGCGATCTCTGGTCCGGGGTGGTGTGCTCTCTCTCCTCCGGTCGCTCTGGTCCCATCGTGCCGGGCTGCGGTTCTTTTTTAGGCGGCAGACACGGGCGATGTGTCCCTTCTTGTTGCAATGCCGGCAGAACGATTCGAAAAACCGTCATTCTGACCTGGGGTGCTCGCCGCCGCAACCGGCACAGTTGGTCCTCGACTTACGACCCCGCCGGTTCCGTGGGTCGCGGCCTGTCTGGAGGCGATGGATGTCCTCCTCGTCATCGGAAGTGCCTGATGCCAAGTGGAAGTCGCCCTGGTGGGTGGTCGTCTTGGGTTGGCCCTCGGCCAACCTTGCAGGGTTGTTGTTTCCGCTGCGGTCCCCAGCGTTTGGTCTGTGCATGCAGTCGGCAGAGGTTCGGGTTGCTTCGGCGGCTGCGGCTGCGGTGAGGGTGTCTGCGAGGCTGATGTTGCCCTTGGCCATCAGCCTGCTCTGGAAGACGGGGTCCCACAAACCGAGCACAATTCTGTCTCGCAGGGCGTTGTTCAGGTTGTCGAATTCGCAGAGCCCCCCTAGGTGCCGTAGCTGGGCGACGAAGTCGCTGAAGCTCTCACCCGACCGTTGGTCCCGATGGTAAAATTCATTGCGTCAGATCAGGATGGGTACCTCTGGAGCGTAGTGCCGCCAAAGTATTGGCTCGAGGACGTCCCAGTCCATCGCGGTCGCATCGGCGGGTTTGGCAAGCGCCTTGTCCATCTTGAAGACCTCGGTCCCGCATTGGGTCAGGAAGACGGCACGCTTCATGGGGCCGGTGGCGTCCTTCAGGTCGCTGCACTCGAGGAACATGCGGAATCGGTCGGAGTACGATTTCCAGTCCTCGGTGGCGGGGTTGAAGGGTGCGGGGTGTGTGATTTTCACCATCGTGGTGGTTCGTCTGGCTTCCGTCGGACACATGGTTCGGTTCAGGGTCTGGATCCCATCCTCGTCGCCAGTGTTGTGTCCGCGAAATGATGCCAGGAGTTGGTGACTTCAAATCATGCTCTTTTATTAAAGTAGGAACCGAACTGGCTCTTCGCAAAAGGTTCGCGGCTTTTATTCTTTCAGCCGCAGCGGCCGCGGCCAATGGCACCGCTTTGAATCTCCCGCGATTCGAATGGACCAATCACGGGAGATTCTTAGCGAACCAATCGGCGCGGCTCGCCTGACCAATCAGAGTGCCCCGCGCTTTGGCCAATCAAAGCGCAGGGATCTCAAGAATGCTAATTAGGGACAGAACAAACACGATCAGCAGCAGTAGAGGGAATAGAAAGCATTAGTGCAGAGATCTCATAAATGTAATACTCCAGCCACATTTATAGCATTGTTACAAAACTGCCACTTTGTGAAGTCCTTCCTGCGGTGTTTGAATTCAAAAGAGGCAAATCATTGTACTCAGTGCTATCAATTGGTTAAAGCTGCTCTCTTGCTGCTGATTAACTGGTCAATTGAATCTTCAATTAAAAACTCAGTAATATATAATCTCGGTTCAGCTTCTGGGATCCTGTCCCAAGAGAACATGCAAATTCAATACTGGATCAGTTCCAGATGCCCTCTGAGCTACCCATCATTGGTAGCTCCACTGACATCCAGGAGAAGTCCATTTCTCAAAAAAATACATCAGTCGCCCTCACCAATAAAATCACTCTGTCTGTCCCTTCATAGCCCTACATGTTTTCTTTACCAACACAAGGCTTCAGATAAAAAGGGGAAGTGCGAAGTCATCTACAACCTTTTTCTCTTCAATGTAGTTATGTTTTTTGAGATGTATCTTTATGTTCATCTTTTGTTTAACAAATATGAATGTGTTTTTATTCACATATTCATACTCACAAATTATGAATCTGCAGCTAATGCAATCAGGCTCCCCTCCTCCACAATCTTGACTATTCATTCCACTACTTCTCTATGTCCCTGGCATATTTTTCAAGCAAACAAACAAACAAACACCCTCCCTGTCCTCCTATTTTGAACCTTTTCTGTTTCATCTCCAGCTTTCTTTATGAATTGACCTGCTCCTCTAAGGTACACCCCACTCAACCCTGATTTCGTATTTCCATGCTATATAATCATCCAGTGTTTCCTACTGTGCATTCTTTGTCCGTATTTGTCACTACTGTTAGAATGGGTACTTTGCTATAGCTGTTCCCATTTTATTTGGTTTTCTCAGAAGCTCATACATCTTTACTTAATGTTCATCTTTCTAAGATAGGTCACTGTGCCACCTCAGTAATTTCCAATGTTTTAGGTTTATAATTAATTAGGGCTGTCAGACAAGTAAAGAATTGTTAGTTCATTATAATAAACTTGACTTTTACCTGATCAGTAAATGAATTGATTAAATTTAAATAAATGTGCATATTAGCAAATCTTGAAACACATCTTTCTGAGATATTGAAGGAAGCAAGAAAATAAACAATAATAAACAAAATCTTGCCTTCAGTTTGACAGAGTACTATATTGTGGGTTTGGGGTCTTTTTTTGCTTTAGTTATTAAATTAAACATACCAGAAGCAAAATAACCTAATCAATGAAAAGTTGTGCCCTTAATTCACAGCTTCGAGCATTAAAATTTGGATCTACTAATTAAAAAGCTAAAAAAAGAAGAGTAAAGAATGAAGGGAACATTAAGTTGTGAGGAGGTATTGGTTTTCCATGTCCCAAAACTGGCTCATGAAGGGCACATAAAGGCATCTTCCTGAAGGGTTGCTCTGTCCCAGCATATTATTGGAAAAGACATCCACCAAATTGAAGTGGTAATTTCCTGAGCCTGTAAACAAAGCCAGGTCCTCAAAAAGAGACCCTCCTTCAAGGCCCTCTTCTGCTTTGGAGGTGATGCTTTCTGTTTTCCGGCATGAGATGAAGCTGATCAATAAGAGCCTCTCTCTACCTCTATCCCTCCCTCTTTTTCTCTCTTTGTGCATGTGAGAGAGAGGGGGAGGGAGGGAGGGAGAGAGAGAGAGAGAGAGAGATGCATGGCTGTGTTGGAGTGTTTGGATATTTCCCACCATGAAATTACAGGCTCCCAATGGCAATAGTGTTTTGAGGGACTTGTACACTGCTGATATGAAGCTGTGATCTGCTAACCAGAAACAATTTATCCTTCAGACTGGAAAAGTTCTTCCCGGTGTAATTAAAGCTTTGCATATTTGATTTGCTAAATAGACTGATCCAGAAAGATCCAGAAACTGTCCAGACTTTGTGCAATTCCACCCCTTTCTGCCAACAGATAAATATGTATTAATTGTTCTTTCAAAAAAAAAAAAACACAATTTCATTCAATTTAATTAAAGACCAACAAAATATTACAGCTATTTATTTATAAATGTAAGTGGTAGACCCAATGCTTTAGACTACCAAATTCATATGTAGATTGGACCTTCAAGTTAAACTGGATAGTTTTTCAACCACTTAAAAGCAAGTTGCACTGATTTGCTTTCTGAATGGCTGAATCTGAATTCAATCAGGCACTTTGTGAATACCCCTTTATACATACATTCCTATCTACAGGCCTATGTTATAGATTGAATAATCGGTGCCAAATATTTGATATAAGATTTGAATGTGGTGTCAATTATATTGTGATATTTGCAATCAGCAATAACAACAGTTCTGCTTAAGCACCAAATTAATTCTAGTTTTGATGATTCTTAAGATGTTCAGTGAATGAAAAATAAATATGTATTGTGGCTGCTTAAACTACCAGCTGTAGATACCCAGAAGACTGGTGTTTACCCTTGCCTTGGACATGATAGGAAATGCAGAACCTTGCAGTAGACATTAGTATTGGTATCTATGATATCTTAAATACAAATAGCTTATACATTCCACCTGTAATGGAAAGGTAGGGACTATATGGGCCATTAACAGCAGCTGGGAAGTTATAGTCCCTCTATAGTCCTTTCTATTAATAGTGGGCATCATATTTGGGAAGTTATTGCCGGACTGTACTTCTCATCCACCTTCGCCAGGGCCCGTGCTAGCTCAGATGGGAATTTTCAAACTTTCTAAAGCTACATGATGCCCGTCTCAGCTGAATGTGAAGAGGCTTTATCGTTTCAGCCAAGGAGAATTCTGCAATCAGGAATTTTGTATATGAAGAGTGGCAGGAAGAGGGAGGTTTTTGAGAGAAAACCCATGAAATGGTTCAGAGAGAATGAAGTATTTTGTGGCCAAGGACTGATCAATAAAAACCTGTATTGTTTCTGCATTGGAGCACTGTCATCTCCAAGGAATAGGCTACTACAGTGTGCTTTGGAATAGATGGCGAAGCCACAGGGTATAGGTGACAGGACTACTAAAAAACTTATTCCATTCAGAAGCTGTGGTAGATTTAGGCACATTGGCTTTAAACATCAGAGCTTTCTCCAAAGTAAGAAAGCCTTCAAGCAATCTTTCCAACCTGAAATCTTCCAGATGTGTTGGATTGCAACTTTCATAATTCTAGTGACTTCCCCACCAAGCTGGCGGTGATTGCTTGAGGCAGGAAGAGGCCACTAGTGAACCTTTGGATAGAGGATCATGATAAATTTTCAGTAGAATCCAAGCTGTGATTCCTCCTTCCCATTACAGCCACATGGTTCATGTTACTTACTGTTAGATCAAATCACAAGATGAGTTGAAATTGGTGGCACGTATCAGAATAGTCTCTTCCTGAGTCCACACATTTGGTTGTACTTGCAGTTTACTTGACAGATAGCTTTTGTACAATCTCCTCCATTCCCCTTTCCAGATTGCAATACAGAAAGCTTACATTTTTCTCTAGTTAAATTCATTCCTGGAAATGCTCACATAGAAAAACTGATTAACCCAGGCAGATACCCATTATTTCATCCAGTTCTTTGGAGGACAAAGTGTATTATATGAGCATTTCCGATTCCTGTTTTTTTTTTTTAAACAAAATGAATTTCTAACCTTTGTGGCAGCAGAAAAAAAAAAAGCTTGAAAAGGTGAATCCAAATGACAGAAAAAGGAGATCGGGTTGAAGGACAAAACTGGGGTGGATTCCTGAGTGCTGAAGGAACAGTGAAATAAATTCTGATCTCTGGTAGGTGGAAAACAAAAACTGGACTGGTTATCCCTTGACAAGAATGAACAACACTGATAGTATCTGGTTATTTCAGCCAAGTAGGAGAAAATAAGTCACATTATTTAATGCTGTGCATGTTTCCTCACTAAAGTCAATGGAGTATTTATTCCTAAGCAAGTGTGCGTAGTTTTATCAAATCGTTTCAAGCAGTTTTGTTTGGGAAAACTTATTAATACTGCCTGTTTTTTTTTTTCATGCAATCTTATATTGGAGAGAACCTTTAAATACAAATCCCCCCCCCCCCACATTTGGGTTACAGGGATATTCCATGCACAAAGCATAGCCTCAGAACACTAGATTTCAGATTCCATAGACCTCTTTTTGTAGAGATTTGCAGAACCCCAAAGCAGTTAAACCCTGATTAGGAAAACAAAGTGCTTGGCAAAAAAAAAAAAAAAAAAGTTAATGGCAAAGAGAAAG
The DNA here is from genome assembly GCA_033807585.1 of Hydrophis major. Classification (NCBI taxonomy): domain Eukaryota; kingdom Metazoa; phylum Chordata; class Lepidosauria; order Squamata; family Elapidae; genus Hydrophis; species Hydrophis major. The sequence continues at coordinate 164,688,853 of CM066329.1, forward strand.
TTCATTCCTAAGAGATACTTAGAGCAGGTCAAAAAGTAAGCTTTTGTCATCTTGGGGGAAAAATCAAACATTCGTTATCTCCTCAGACTTCAACTTACTGTTTTTGTAACTCTGATTCAAAGCTCTCTCCTGTGGAAACTACTTTATTCTTTCCCTAAACATGATTAATGTATAGCATTAGAAATATCCTGGTACTATACTACCAGTTTGTGGTTTAGAAAATCTGTCCACATATGGGCATTCTTTTAATGTTCTTCAAGGGTTAAGAGTAGATCAAATGAGAAACGAATTAGGATTCTTTTTGGAGAATTATTATGGCAAAAAAAAAATGTGGTAGCACTTTTTCCGATTAACACATTTTAGTGTAAGCAGCAGTGAAAGCTTATATGCCTTTTAATAAAAAATGTTAGTCAGAAAAAGTGCTATTGGATTCCTGATTGTTTGCCACACAGACTAACATGACTCTCCCCTACAATGTCATGCTACTAGATAAACCTTGATTTCTTGGAATAGTAATATTTTTCAATTTGCCTCTTGGTCAAGTGACAAAAATGCTCAATGGCCCTGGGAAAATATGTCCAGGTTCAAAAGCACAATTATGATAGCAAGGCTTGTTTCTCTAAATAATTTTTCTATAGTTCCTCTCTGTCCACAAGAAGAATTGACTCTCTAGATCTTCTCAGTCTAAGGGTACACAAGTTCCCGTGCAACGTGGGAATGTACATTATCTCAATGACACTATATGGAGCAGATTCATATCTGTCAAGCAAATAATTCCAGGTTGGCAAAATTCTAAAACCTACTTCAAAAATGTAGTTTCTCTAAGCCGCAGTTGTCCAAATGTGAACATCTACAAACACAGATACAATTCAAATAGAGAATCAGACATGTCCTTACAGAATGATTTGTTCTCCTTGAAGATAGGCTTTTGATAAAAGATTAAAGATAAGCTTTTGATAAAAGATTAAAAAAGCAGACACTGAAGTATAGCTTTCTTTATTAGACACATCTCACTTATGAAACTTGTATACAATAGCTAGATTTGAGTTAATGACATCTGTTGTATTACAGAAGAGATATTCCCCAGTTCTTTATCACATCTTTTTAACCATTATAATATGAAGTAGGTAGAAGATCTCCCATATAACTCCATTTGATTGTCCATTTATTCAAAATACTTTCAAGATAGATTGAAGTCCCATCAAAATTGGTGTACGCTTCAGAAAATTGATTGTTTATATTATTTGATTGAGTATCCAGGATGGTAAAGAGAATAGCTACATTTCTTTTTAGGGTCTTTTGGTCTCATGTGAAGATTTAGTTTACTAAATACTATGTTTGATTTTGTATTGTTTACCTTTGTATTACCTTATAAATGTTATTATTTATTGTACTGCTTTATTAATATGTTTTAATTAGGATATGTGTAACAATGGAGAAGATAATCAGTTTTTGTGAGGGTTTGTGGACAAAGAAATAAATTTCTTTGCTTGATTGAGTTACTTTTCTCTTCCCGGCTTTCTAATTCTATACAGCATGCCAAACTTGGGGAACTGCTTTAGATATCCTGTGAACCCCCATAATGGAACTATAGTCTAACAACTTCTGGAAAAAGTACGTTCTTTACCACATTGTACTCAATACATCTGCAAACACCACTTATTTAACATATGCATGCAGATGAACAGAATATGATTTTGATAAATCTCTTTACACTGTTTGTTCCAATCAAAATAATTTTAGGTCCTTAACCTAGCATTGGTTGGGACATGTAACCACAAACTAGCAGACCATGTTGTAGCCTAAAGATATTGTGTGAATTCAGCTCAGGTAGATGATTTATGGCTCAATGTATTCTGTGAATCTGGGATCAGTTTACCCAAGAGTTGGGACTGTGTGCAAACATATTCAATAGCAGGTCTATGTGAGGGACTAGAGACCAGTGACTTCATTTGTCAAGCCTAAAGTTAGTTAGATTGTGAATTGGGTTATTCAGATGAATTCAGCTTGACACACTTGGGAGCTGAAAGGGGGGAGAGCTGAGGTGGATGGAGTCTCCACCCAAAACAACATAGCCAACGGCAGCTGACCAGAGGAGGGAGGAGCAAAGTCTGAAAGCAACCAATTTGCATCCCTGTTGGACATTGTGACTTATTGTTTTGGAAAATTGAGAAAATCTTAGTTATAGTGACACGGAAAGCTCAGGAACTTTCAGTACTGGCTTTCCACTAGTTAGTGCCAAGATGGTGCATCTAAATAAAAATGTTCTTTGAGGAATCGGAATGACCCAGAGTTCATTTTATGATGGATGCATTACTTGGAACCTGACATCATTCTTTCATGAATTGTTCTCAAAATTTCTACAGTCAAACAAACAAGAGAAAATCCCAGGAAGCAGAGCTGAGAAAAATCTTTGCCTGGCAAACAACTTTAGATATAACAGATAATTTCCCTGATAATTTTCCTGATTGATTGTGTCCATCCAACATGTTTACCCATAACCATGGTTTATTTAAAAACTCTATTTTATTCCCATAGTATAGTGAGAAATTAACAGCTTTCTCAAATACAAAAGATTACCAACCACTGAATAACTAACCAATCACATGGCAAGAACTGCACAACACATAATTCTAAAATGTGACTAGGAGATTTTGATTTTTTTTAAATGCAGCTTCAGTGATAATCAGGTTTAGTATTTCTTAGTTTTATCATGAGAGTAACAATATATAACAGCAGATACTAACCTCACATAACACATAAGAGGCTGCAACTCTCTTGTTCACAGAAGTTTTAGAAGCAGAGGACCCTTCTTATTTTGTCAGTTGGGATCAACAATGCACACCAGATGGCACTAAAGGTGCCATGATCTTAAAGTCTGTGTTGCATGAATTCATATGCAGTGTCTATTTTAAATAATTCAATATACCAGGGATATTAGAGAGTTTTATTTTCTAGCTGCTGTGTTGAGAGGACAGCCTTAAATCCCATCTCCTCATATCAATAAATGTAATATAAATTTATAAGCCACTTCTGCACATTGGCATGCTTTTATTCCCATTTTATAGATCTTAGGATAAAGCTGCCATTTGATGTTCTGTGCAAACTCAAGCAATGAATTCAGTAAACAGTTTTGAAGTAAACCATGGGGTTGGTAAGTTGTGCAAAAATAGCCTGTATGTTTTAATTTGGTGTATAATCATGGAAGATCCAATGTAAGATAATTCTATGGCAAGACTTATTTTATATGAGCCATTCAATAGAACAGAGATAACTTTCCAGTGCAACTAAACAACACCTCCCAGCATCCTTCATCTTAGACACATCTGAAGAGGGCTGCTAGGAGCTGCAGCTTTGATTTGAGCTGTCTGTGAAATACAAATGAAGACTTGATTTTTCCCCCTATAATGAACTGATCTCACTGAAATTATTGCTCCACCAGCAAACATCTCTAGATTTGTTTATTTCTCCCAATTGCTTGTGATAAGCCTTCATTGTATGGTTTGAATTAATCTGATAGGTGTGTTTTGAGCTGGATAGTGAATTTCTAATACTAGGACCTGAAAATATGTCAATATCTTCAAAATATAGGAAACTGCCATCTATCAGATCAGACCATAGAGACAACAGGTCAGGCCATAGAGGCATCTGTTTTAATTCCATCCCTTCTGTCTTACAAGATCTTTCTTGCAGAGGTCTTTCCCAACACCGGCTGCTGTTGGATCCTTTTTGCCTGCAGATGCCACAAACCTCAAGCTTCCACTTAGATGTGGTATGCCCCACATCTATTCTGCCCCAAGATCCAGGGGTTTTCCTCTATTTGTTTAGGAATCGGATCTGTTTTGGTCCAGGAATGAACTACAATACATCCCTACATGTACATTAACCTAAACTTCCAGGTGTCACACTAGCCCACCATGTACCTGTCAAGGCTGGAGGGGTTTAGTCTTTCACAGGTCAGTTTGGTCACCATCACTGAAAATTGGATGGTTCTGCTTGCTAGTACTGACAGTTAACCACAAGATTTGTGCTTATAGGACAAACCTATCATGTTTTTCTTAGATAACTCAGGTTTCTGAATTTGAACTGTATGCAGTGTAATAAATACACAAATGGATTAAATTGTGGTTGCTTAGTTTGTATATGAAGTTGTGCAATGAAGGATAAAAATTCCCAATGATCTAATGTACAGAATGGAGACCACACAATCTGCTTGAGCCAACTTTATATGAACAACACTGGGGAGAAACTACAATATCTCCCACCACCACCACTTAAAGAAGGTTCAAATAATCTTTGAATAATTGTATAACTAATGCTGACCAGTAGTGATGTCACATGCCAATCATCTTATTTTTGATCTCATGGGCTAGATTTTGGCATTAAAGGTAACTTGTAAGCCAGCATCTCTACATGCATAAGAAAGCTGTAAAGAAGGCTTACTTGAATTCATGCGTCTTGGTAGTTTGGAGATCTTGGTTCAGATATTTGTTTTACTCTTTTAATGCTCCCCTTTGATCAGTGGTGTATTAAGCAGACTAAGCACGTGCTTAGGGCATCAGGCTCAAAGGGGGAACCACATAAACTTTTATGTAACTTAAATTTGGCATCATTAGTACAGTATATTTAAAAAGGAAGTGGGGACTAAGATTTATCAGTGCTTAGGGGACCAGTGAGCCTTAATCTGCCACTGCCTTTGATGCTGGAATTTGAAAATGATTCTAAAGCTGCATAATCCCCATACATATCCTTATATGGGCACCATGGGCCCATAATCACCAGTCTCATCAGAGGTAAGTAGAAAAGTATAGATAAAGGTAGCTGGTGATGGCGACAGTTTAGGGAGTGCAAATCTTGTTTTGAAAGAGTATCTTTTTTTACTCCTTCAGCAAACCTAATCTACCAAAGTTGTTACTGTGCAACATTGAAACATAAACACTCAAGATTTGGGTGTGCAATCCATTCTGGAGTTCCTTGCTGGGCACATTGAAAATGCCTAACCAAATTCTCCAGCCAGGGTGTCTATATAGTCAAAGCAGTCAAGATGGCATGATGATCCAATGAAAACTCTGTCAGTGACACCCATAAAAAATTTGGTCAAGCTTTGCTCCATCGCAGACACCATATTGATTGCTTTTTAAAAAAACAACAACACCATACCCTGGAATGCCTTCTAGGTCTAGTCAGGTGTTATCTATTCCTTGTGAGCATTTACCTGAATTGACTCCTACCTGAAATTCCATTTCTCTCCCTGCTTCTTTCCATTTTTTCATAATTCTGGAAGGGACTGGAAACACCACCACCACCCCCAACCTAAACAGTTGGGAGTCTATGGAGATTCTCAGTCATCCAAGTCATAGTTGCCCCAAAGGTGCTTTTTCAAGGGCCAACTGGACTTTCTGGTTGGGAATTAAGCAAATCTGAAAAGCAGCCATTTGGGAAGGCTACATGGAGAAAGATGTTTCTTATAAGTTTCCTCATACCTGTGCATTTTTTCTTCTTCACTATATCATGATGCCTGATGTTTTATAGTGCAGTCCTTCCTCCTCTTGTGATCGATCCTCCAGGACTTTACATAAGATTCTGCTTAATACTCATCTGCAGCTTCATCTGAAACATCCCCTTAACCCTCACCCCCCATTTTATTCAAATTCTTCAACTTAAGCTTCAGGTTTGCTGATCCATCCAAGGTATTCCTTCTTCCCAGGCTCAATTTCTCTCTTCCCCGCTCCCTTTCAAAGCTCCGTCCCCACATTTTCTTTCCTGCGCGCTGTATTGTGAACGCCTCCCAGGTGTATCCGTCACTTCTGGAATCTGCTCCGATTTTTCCCTCCCGCCTTCTTCCTAGCCCTGAATAGCACTGGCTGGCTAGCCGTTGCCTGCCGCTCCTCAGGGAGCAGAGCGAACCGATGCTTCTTCGTCAAGCATCCTGGCTAGTAGTTCCGGGCTCTGTGGCTGAGGGGCTCGCGCGCCCTCGCTGCCGTCGATCGCCTCAGGCCTAAGAACCCCCCCCCCTCCCTCTTTCTTTCCCCTTCAGTCACCTTCCCTTTTTGCATCTACTTCCCTCTCTCGCCTTGCCCGAGCGGGTCCGCCGGGAGGGGGCGTCCGCCGCAAGGAGTGGAAGGGGAAGAGTGTGTTTTTGCCTCGGGGAAGGCAGCGGGGCAGCGGGAGCGCTCGCTCCACGGGGAGACACAGGGAGGTCCGGTCGGAAGCTCGCGGTGGCGAGGCCAGAGCTGTGCCCGGCCGACTTAGAGCCCCAAGCCGCCCTCCCTTCCTCCCCCTCCTCCGATCTCCTCGCGGCGGGGTGCTGGTGGGGAAGCGCGCGCGTGCTTATCTGTGTGCACCGTGGCGGGGGAGCAGCAGGCAGACGGAGCCCCCACCCCGCCGCCGTCGCCCTGCGCTCGCGCGGGTGAGTGTGTGTGGTGACAGGAGGGGGGTGGATCTTGGTTTCGTTTGCCTCCGCCGGCTCCAAAATGCCCAGACTGCTTCCAACGGATGGCTATATTTCAAGAGATTTCCTTTGGCAAAGCTAGGCGAGGAGCATCGCCTTGTGGAGGCGTCCGCCAGTGACATCTCGTCGGTGGAAGGAGGGCTTTGATTTGGTCCTTCTCTTCCTCCCTCCTCTTCCCCCCCCCCGCACCTCTTCCTCTCATCTGCTATTTTCCGAGGGGGCGGCTGCAAACAAACAACAAATTTAAAAAAAAAATAGGGACGTAGTCGATTGATTAGAGACGCCCCCTTCTCTTTCTTTCTTTCTTGCCCGCCCCATTTAACTCGCCGGCCCACCAGGGGCAAAAACAATCCGAAATCCGGACGCGTCGTTCTCAGTGTGTGTGCGTTCGCCCTCCCCTTCTCTCTCTCTCCCCCCCCCCCCGCTTCTCTGAAATTGACGCCCCAAGGGGGAGCGATCGGAAGAAGATCGAGATCACGCATCCGATTGCCTCGTGTTTCCTAATATCTGCGGGGGATCGAGCCCTGCCATTCCGGCGGCAGGGATGGATTAGAGATCTCTGAATGGAGGAACCCGAGAGGACTGGATCGCAGAAGGTAAGGAGAGGGAGGCTCGCTTTCGCGGGTGTATGTGTGTGTGTGTGTGGGGGGTTGCGCGCGGGGTTGACGTGTTGGTGGAAATTGAACTGTATTCTCTCCCCGCTCCCCTTCTTGTTCACCACTGACTCTATTGGCTTCGGACACCTGGAGAAATCGGATGGCGAGTCTATTTGCAAGAGGGCGCTGGTAGTGTTTGGCAAGATGATGGTGGTGGTGGTGGTGATTGTTATTATGGGGGACAAAATGGGATGTTATCATCGTCCTCGTTACCTGAGCTTTCTCCCCCCCCCCCCTTTGGATACTGCTGCACCTGGTTTGATAAGCGTCTCTCATGGCTTGCTTTGCGCCGTGAGCCTTGAACGGGGGAGGGAGTGTTGCTGAACTATGAGGCTGGGAGGAAGGGACCATTTCCTCCCTCCTTCCTTCCTTCTATCTCACCCCCCCCCCTTCATTTTCTCTGGAGCTTTGCGATCGAGTCACGGGGAGGTGGGGTTGCAAGTGAGGGTCCCTTTCGCCTACGGGTGAGGCGGCCGCCTTTCCTACGTTCGGTTTCTGTGATGCTCAAGACAAAGCCCTCTGCAAAAAAAAAAAAAAAAATTATCCTGCTCCTTGTCGCCGGTACTGCGGTATTTCCTCCCCCTCGATTTTGTATATACGTTTGGGGAGGGGGGGGGTTGGAGAGGAAAGGAAATTGCCGTCAAAATACCGTAATGCACAAAGAGGAGGGTAAGGCAGTTTCTGGCGATCATTCCCCCCCCCCCCTTCTAATCTTATTCTTCTCTTTCCCCGCAGCCCGTCTCCGGGCTCATTTTGCTGCAGGGGGAGGGGGGCAGGGACCCGGAACCTGCTTTAGCATCGCGGCAACGGTCCGTTTCTTGTAATTATCCCCCGCCCCAAATTTCTCTGATACGTGTCTATGTGCAACAACCAGGTTTTAAAGGAAGAAGAGGGGGTGGCGAGCATACACGCGCGCGCGAACCTCTCCCTCCCCTCCTCCCCACAAGTATAGCTTCAAGATGAGGAGGCTGAAGGATGCAGGCAGAATGGTTAATTGGGAATGTGGGGAGGGGGGGAGGGGAGGGGAGGAGAGGGGGCATGGGTTTGTTGTGATGGCTCTGGGCTATGCCATCCACTCCCCTCAGTGCCTACCCCACCCTCAATACATTTCTCTAGGGGTAAGTGGATGTGCCCCTGACTTCACCTCAGGCCAGGCCTTCCCGAAGCAGTTCCCCAAGGGTCCCTGAGCTGAAAATATGGCTGTGAATCTAATTCCCCAGCAATGGGGCCTGATCTTGATTTGTCCACAGGAAGGTTTTCAGTGAATGGTGGATGCGAATGCCACACGCCTGCACGCGATCACACACACATTTTGGTACCTTGTATAATATCTCCTGATTGTCTCTGCCCCATAAGAAAGAAAGGCTGGCAAAGAATTAAGGGGCAGTGGGCTGTCTGGAAGCAACTTAGATGAAAATTATTGCATCTGTTCAAGTCTATTCCCCCCTCCCCCCTCAATTAGCTGACATCCATGATTATTAGACTTCCACTGATTTTAAGATGGGAGTGGAGATGGGATCAAATTATCTTTGCCCCCCCCTTCCCCCATCATTATTCCCAAAATTAGATTGACAAAGATGGTAGATTGATTGCTGCAACACAGAGTGATTTAAAATTCTTTGCAGGGCTGAGAAGATAGAACGAAGAGAGGAGATTCAGTTTTACGGTGCCTTCCCTAATTTGGTGAATATAGAGGCTGTGGACTTGTAATTATTAATGTTTTTAAATGTTGGAAAATAAAATGACGGGAAAAGGGGCTATGTGTGTTTCTATGTTTAGGAGGGATTGGCTAGAATGGTTGGTAAAAGGTAAGGGTGAATATAAATGTCAATAAACCAAAAGATAAAGGGGAAACAGAAGCTCAGAAAAAGAAATGGTTAGAAATCATACTGTCTTTCCCCCCTTCTCCAAATTTATTATATATAAATCTCTCCCCCACTCCCCAATTTCCTGTGGTAGCTTTTCTGCTTTCAGTGGCAATTGAATAGTCTCCCTCCCTCCCCCCTTGTGAACCATAAATGTCTTTTCTCAGCATTGGCTTGCTTGGCAAAGGTGAGGAAACGGGAAGAAGTCAAACAATAGTTCTTGGCTGAATATCAGCAGCCCACAAGGGTTATTGAAAGGGAAAGTTGGCACCAGGTAGAAGAAACTGGCCTTGCTTTTTCTGAAATCTCCAATTTGGGGAGATAAGATAAAAGGGATAAGAAGAACATCTTTGGTTAAATATCTTCAATTCTGCCCTGAATCCTCTCTAGCTCCCTTCTCCCCTCTGCTTGTCTAGTCTAATAGTTCCCTTCTCCCCTCTGCTTGTCTAGTCATATTTACTTTCTATTGCTTGGAAGACTCTTGAAGATAATATAGAACATCACTGCCACCTTTTTGGCACATCAGGTTGTATCCAGTACCCACCCACACAGGTTTGAGAGAGTGTTGTCTTGGAAAAGTGGGGCACCAGTTCATTGCTGTTGGAGCATTTTTGCAAGGTAGGGGGAGGAGAAGGCAGAGCGAAGCCAGTGTGGCTGTAACAGCTTCAGAGAATCTGTGCAGCAGCAAGAGATACTATAGGCAGGATACTATAAACAAAGAGAATTTAAACCTATTCCTTTTTTCTACAACAAGAATAACAATGGTTTGTGGTCTCAGTACCGAGACAGGAATATCATCTGTTTAATAGGATCACAAAGATTTGGGGAACAAACCTTCCTGGATCCATTACTATTGAATCTACTGCAACTGAATACTGTTGCCTTTGGATCCACTGTTCAGTTTAATAACTGGGTGCCCAGGAAGTTCTTCCTGGAAGTTCTTTTCTGAAAATTGGATGTGTTTCCAAACAATTGTGGTTGTTCAGAATTAACGTTACACTGGTCAAACATTAATTATAACCACAAATTCCATGCAACAGATGCACTTATTTGGAGGAAGAGGGTATATCAGCCAATATTCCTGAAGTGAGAGGCAATACATGGAGAACTGGCTGATATATCCTTTTCCTCCAAACAAGTGCATCTACTTACTTTTGGGGTGCACACTTCCAGATTTGTTACACCTATGAAACGTTTACTACATAAATGATTCTTAGGAGTTTTGGAAGCAATTCTTGGGAGTTTTTTGCAAACGGATCAACCCCTGCTTGGTTTCATTTTCCATGAATCAATAAAGATGGATTTTTCTGGTGGATGTAAATTGGCATTATTCTCTTTGAACGCAGGGGCGCTGTGCTGCTTAACACCAGCTGGAAGTATGAAGCCTTTTGCCAAACACATTTATGCTGTGGCTCTTGTGGTACATGCACATTATGTGGCAGATTCTTCACTTATACGAGCCTATGACGTATGCCTGGAGCTAGGATTCCCCCCCCCCCTTTGTAAGAACCCTGTCTTCTGAAATTGACCAAAATAAATGCCTCTGAGCAGAGAGCTTTTCAATCAGATCTAAATCAACATCTCTCAGCACAGAGGCAACCTTGCCTTAGACATCTCAGCAGCTCCTCAGCTCAAGGGGTTATCTTGGATGTCCATTTCTACCAAGAACTACTAATGACTGGAAAAATTATTTCTTATGCTTGATCACGTGGGATCCAGATTTCAACAGAATCCAGCCATTTGCAAGCCATTGAGTGCTTTGTTAAAGTTAAAAAGTCTTGATTTTCCAAAGAAAAATGAGAAGGCAGTTGGGTACCTAACTAAGGACTTGTGTTGCAAGCTAACCACTAGATTTTAACCACTAGGGAACATTTTAAACCACTAGATTTTAACCACTAGGGAACATTTTAAAATGTATTTTCTCTGTCTCTTTCTCCCTATGTGTGTGTGTGTGTGTGAGAGAGAGAGAGAGAGAGAGAGAGTGCACCCTCCTCTTATTTTATATATACAGGATTTCTTTAAAAATGCTGTATTTAAGAAGTCAAGAAATGGGTAGATATCTCAAGATGTCTTACCTGTTCCTTGTTTGAGAGAGGGGATATATCCCTAGAGGCTCCCTGTGTAGTGCTGAATATATTAGTGTTCTGTCATCTGTGCTCTGAGCATCCATTTATGCCTGTATGGTAAATGCAACCCTATTCTCTTATACATAATTATGCCTGTGTATTCTCACATGTACACATACTTTCTCTTTTGTTATATTATCTTCTTTGATGGGATGCCCAGTCTTAGCAGCTCTGTAGGGATTTTAAACAATATGTTGAAGATGATTAAGGGAGGGCAATCAGCTGGACGCTGTTTGAGGTGAAACAGATTCTTTTCCATTGTTTTTATTCAAGTGTTGTGTTAATGAACAAACCCCTGTGCCTGTCTCCCATACCAAGAGTCCTTCAATGGAGCCAGTGGCATTATTAGAGAACTGCTGGAGACCCCAGTTTGGTCTTGTGGTTAAGGCGCCAGGTTAGAAAGCGGGAGACTTTGAGTTCTGGTCTCATGAAAGCCAGCTGGGTGACCTTGGGCCAGTCTCTCTTTTTCTCAGTCCAACTCAACTCACAGAGTTATTGTGGTGGTGAAAATAGGAGGAGGATGGTGTATTGGATATGTTTGCCACCTTGAGTTATTTGTTAAAATGAATAAAGGTGGTAACAAATAAATTAACCTGGAAGAACCAACATTGAAATCTTCCAAAACCATCTTTAAAGTAGCCAGAATCCATTGTTTTGATTTCCAACAATACCCGTAGAGGTACTGCAGTGAAGGCAGTATGGGAAATGTTGGTTAAACTTACAATTTAGACTATCACTGTCTCTTCATAGCTGATGATACCTATGAGTTACTTATTACTGTGCCAGGGAAACCGGCCTAGCTGTTTCTGGTAGGAGAGAGGGTCTATCTGAGGGTTTCTTTTGTCCAGGACCTCATGCTGTTTTTCTTTTCCAGCATTTCATCATGTTTCCTTGTGAGCATATGCTGAAAAGCTATCACCTTTCATTATGAATGCTTAGGCAGTGTCAAATTTCTATGGAGGGTTTTTACTTTTCATAGAAAGGGTATAATTCTTCCCTGATTGATATTCAGGCCCTCTTAAGGGACTACTAAATTACCTAGAAAGTTGATGAGAACCAAGGCTGTCTAAATTTCAGGCATACTCTGAGCTGGTGTGATAAATCATCCAACCATAGAATTTTGGCATCTTGACATGCCCTTTTGACCATTATGTTATTTGTAGTAATAGTTCTAAGTACTATAAAGCATTATAGGCATAACTCAGAGATATTCCAGATCACTGCAATAAACTGAATATCACAATAAAGCAACTCACACAAATCTTTGGGTTTCCCAATGCATATAAAAGTTACGTTATAGTATACTGTAATCTATTAAAGTGTGCAATAGCATTATGTCTAAAAAAAACCCCAATGTCCATACCTTAATTAAAAATATTTTATTGTTAAAATTACGAATCATCACTTGAGTCTTTAGCATACCATTATCTTTTTGGTGGTGGTCTTGTTAAAAAAATAGAATATCTGTGCAGTGTAATAAAAAAAAGTGAAATAAAACAAGGTATGCCTTTACAATGAATTTCTGTTTTTCATTGAAAAGTCCCTTCTGTTTGTTCTCATTTCACATCTTAAATAGGTGTATGAGCTAACTTGTCCATTTTTGTGGCTGATCCGTTAAAATTCAGATTTTGTCCTGAAAGCCTACATCACTTCTATGCTTGCTGCCTTTAATCTTCTCTAAACTTCTGCTTCTTCAAACCTTGGTAGCGCCCTCTTAAAATCTTGCAGATTGGGAAAGTAGAAACACTTGTCCATAGTATTGCCTTTGATAGCATCAGAACATTTCTTAGCAAGCACTTCTAGTATAATACCTTCCCATCCATGATATCTACTACCACTGACCTATCAGCTGGTTGGTGCTGATAGGAGTTGTAATCCAAGGTCCTCAGCCCTTCTATGGTTCATCTGAATCCCCACTGGATATTTTACAACTGATCAATGATTTTTTTTAATTTAATGTTTGCAACTTGCCATATTGGTACTTCAAATGCAAGAGCCACAATGGTGCAGCGGTTAGAGTGCAGTACTGCAAGCTACTTCTGCTGACTGCCAGCTACTGCAATTTGGGAGTTCAATTCTCACCGATTGACTCAGCCTTCCATTCTTCTGAATGGTAAAAATGAGGACCCAAATTGTTGGGGGCAATATGCTGATTCTGTAAAAGTGCTGTACAGCACTGTAATGTGGTATATAAGTCTACCTGTTATTGCTAATGCTATCTTGAGTACAAGTTTATTCAGCTTAATAAGGATTTGATATGACTTTCAGTCCTGTGTAAGAACTTTAACTTTTGCAACATCAGTGCAGACTTAGATAGAATAGAATTACAATATCCTCTTTTTGGTCTGTGTATATAAAAACACCCTTGATTAGCAAACCATATTGTTATAAGTCATACACTAACTGCTAACACATTTACATTGTCTAATTAACTATACTGATTCCACACACTCTTTGCATCTCTTCAAGCAAACCAGAAAGTCAAAATATTATTTTTTAACAGAAGAGGATGGTTGTTATTCCAAGAAGAAGAAAAGAAACATCTGAGTATTCATTTGCATGTGTTGACTACTTGCATGCAAACTTAAAATGGCTTCTTGTCTGGTGTTTAGAAGCACACCTGGTTCAGCACAGTTGCAATTGAAGATGTGCAGACTCTAATGATAATTGATTGGTAGAATATTGGTGAAAACTGAATAGAAAACAAGTGTTGAATAACCGAGAGTCAAGATCTGGATTCAGGATCTGAGGAAAACGTTATTTAAGGGGAAGAGCGTTGTAAAAGATTCCCCAAGAGCAAAACTGAATCTGTATTTATTTACGTTACTGGAACTCCAACGAATCCTGAAGAACATGTATTTAAAAAGTGTTCAAAAGGATAGACATGCACTGACAATTAAGAACAGGATGCTTTCAAGTCCATGACAAAAATCCACTTCTAGCTTTCTCCCAGGCTTTCTATCTCAGAAGCCTAATTTAAGATATGTGTAAAGAAAACCTCTTTGCTGTTAATGTATGACAATTGGAAATCAGAAACTCTTGCAAATTGCTTAGAGCTAGGAGTAGATTTACAATCTGTTTATGTCTGTCCCTGTCCCAGGAACTGGGGCGGTGGAGGGGGGGAGGGAAAGAAGCATTCAGCTTGAAAGAAAAGGGATTATGGAATAATGGAAGGTGTACTCTACTCCAAAGATACAACTAAAGGTAATTCTTTAGACTATTTGGTAAGTGTAAGTAGCAGATGGTCCCAGAATTCATGGCCTGACTTAGGTTATTTCTAGCGCCTTGGATGTCATGATTAAAATATGCTTATTGTAATAAATGCCAAGCCATATTCTTTGACTTCCCAGGAGAATGGGTTAGGTCCTTGTTTACTGATGGACAGAATAAAAGGGTCCATTATGAGTGAGGCTAATTAACAATGATATCTCCACACTTGTGAATGTAGATCATGAACCATATTCACCTTGCTTGATATGCGTAGACTCATACAGCTTTCTCAATCATTATTATTCCCATTAACCCTCAGGGCTTTGTGTTTCCATTAGTTTTGGACCCTGATTTTTAAAAGTGAAAGCTCATAGTGCTCTGTTACTGTTCCACATTTTGATTCTTGCACTTGTTCATATCTGAAGACCCCAACTTTAATTCTCACCCTACAGAAGATCTTATGGTTCTCCACAGTGACACTGTACTATGAGATTGCCTCTTCTTATCCCATTAGCTAATGCTTCCGTTTTAGTAGTAGAAAAAAGTGCTCTATGTCGAGAAAACTCACTGAGGTAGGGGAGGTCCTCATGCTGCACACTCTAGCAAACTGGCAAAAGTATGTCTCGGCATTACATTATTCTCCCCTTGTTATCCTTTTTGTATCCTCAGCTATATAGTTTTGCACGGTGTTCCATCAGTTGATCAAGTTGGCTACCAAAGCATAGTATGGAGGGCAGTTTGAGATTGCTTCTATCTTTTACACAGTGGCAGTGCTGGCTAATGGAGAAGTCATGGCGGTAATTCTAGATCTTGTTGGAACTTGAGTTCAGGGTGATAATCAGAATAAAAAGATAGTTTATTCCCTCGCTATTGAGTTAAAGCACTACCCACTCACCTTTGAGTTAATGTACACCCCACGAAATGCTGCCCATAAAATTTATTATTCCCATTGCCAATCCCTGTCCTGCCTATTGCATTGGTTTTGAGTTACTACCAAATAATGTCCTCATAGGGGAATGTGGTACTCATTCTGGGCAAGTGTCCAGCTTTGCTGCCATCCTTTTTCAACCCATCACCAGCTAGTAAGGAAAACCATCAAGTAGCATTGCAATAGCAACCGAGTGGCGTTTCTCAACTTAAATGAATATGAAGCACATTTATTAAGCAAAGATGCCAGGACAGAAATAGCCCCACATTAGGGATCTGTAACTATTGAGGTGGTCCTGGAGTTCAGGAAATGGAAAGCCAACCAGCTGCGAGAGAACCACTCTCTTACTTCATTGGGAATGAGGCCGGGAGACGGAAAGAAATGTCTGAAGGTGTCAAATACAGGAGACCTGGCAAATCAGCCACAAAATTTTTTCTGAACAGTGTAATGAAGAAAAATGGGGCTGCTGCATCTGAAGGTGAAATGTATATCAGTTAAAGCAGATTAGACAAGCAACCACCTCTCTTCTTCTTCCTCTAACTAAATAGCAGAGTTGTCCTCTTCTCTTCTTTATCATGTCAGATACCTGGAGAGAAGTTGGTGTTAAAAAAAAGACAGAAGTAGTGAGATGAGGGACACCTTGATGTTGTTGCTGGGAGATGTTAGAACAAGGGGGGAAATACTAATTTTAGATCAATAGAGTTAGGGGCAATGAAAAGTTTTCTCAGTTAAAGGCTAGGAATGAGATAAGGGCAATGCTGGGAGAAAATTGGTGTTATCAGGACATGATTGCATCTTGATTAAGTGCAAATGGGGAGAGAGCCTATTATAAGAGGACTGTTTCCCATCTGAAACTAAATTATAAAGCACAGGAATTTGTTCATTGACTCTTTTATAGATACAGGCAGTTTTATTTTTCTGAAATTGCTAAATGTCCACTACAATGTAAGATTTTAATCCACTTTTAGAGTCTGGGTATTTTTTTTTTTAAAAAATAGCCTCTTCTGCTGATCACATTAAGTGTAGTTGGTTGCTTTTGTTTCTCCAAAATAAAACTGAGCAGTGTTCATGAGCAACTTTTTTTAATACTAAAAAGAGGTACTTGCCAGAGCTCTTCATGCATAAATATTGAAAATAAAAATGTAAAAGACAGAAGATGGTAGGAAAATAAACCTATGTCCTAATTTTTGCCTCCCACTCTTACCCATATCCATATCTTATTTATTTTGTACTTGTTTTTTACGTGGGTGGAGTGGTGGGTAGATATATAAACTGTTCCTTTGTAGAAAGTTTTGTGCTTCTGATCCAATATGAATTCTACTTAGAGTTATTTATTCCTTCAGGGGAGATTCTGGTTTATTGCAACAACCTTTCTTAGAGAAGTCATATAATTCAAAATGTTCTTTTTTGCTTCAAGACAAAAATGATCTTGATATATGTGCAAAGTTGGCATTGTGGACGTGAATTGTCTCCATACACAATAAAAATTTTTCCTTTGAAAATTGCTCAATGTATTTTAATATATAAATAATATAAATGTAGACAAAACATCTGTGCCCTCTGACCCACTGTTAGGGAGCTGTGTGGGGAGAGAATGTTGCCAATTTCATGTTTACCTCGTCACCGGGCTGACCATGGCAGATCTGAAGGCGGTGTGAGACAGAGAGGCATGGAGAGTCCTGATCCATAGAGTGGCCAAGGGTTAGACAGAACTGAATGGATGATGATGACACATACATTGTTCTAAATATATAAATCAAGACCAAGATGGACATTAGATGTATTGACAGTTAAGTGCTCAACGTGATTGTTATTTCTGCAGAAACACTAAATGGCTATTTTCTATTCTCATTAAACAACACACATTTTTTCCACCCCTTTTTCTACCTTCCTCCCAATCCACACACACTCTTTCTTAGCACTTTCCCATAGTTCCCACTGTTTTCTGATAAGGCAGCAGTTAATTGATAAATAGACAGTGATGTGACTGTGTGATAAATCGTGACAACCAAGTTGGGGAGAAGCATTCTAGGTTAATCTGGACAAGGACCTGGAGTGTTTGGGAAAATTTCAAACCAAGCTTTTGTCCAAAGCAACACATTCCTGCAGGAGGAAAGAGGAGAGGTCCATCTTTGCTGAAATTCTTGCTTAGAAATGTCGATGATGGGAAAAATGATATAGGGCTCAAAAACCAACCCTGTACATCTTTGACAAATAGCAATTCAGTTAAATAGTTCTTCAGAGTTAATCCAGGAACTGGCAAGATGGTGATCCCAAACTGTTTGAGATTTCAACTCTCATTACCTTCAGCTAGCATGATAATCAGTAAAAGGTTGTGGGAAGAGTAGTTTAAAATATCTTCCTCTTAGTTCTTTTTCAGTGAAAGCTTTGGGAGGGGATGGGCCCATTACATTCAAAGTTGCTTTTCCATAAATCATTCTTGCTTCTTCTGATATTTAGTACCAAAGGGGATCTTGAACAGGATCCTTGACATGAAGTTCAATTGCTCTACAGTCAATGGGATAGAGCCTTTTACATTTGTTTCATTCCGCTCTTACATGTGATACTATGAGGGTCATTGACTGAAAACTGTAAATCCAAACTGTAAACATTGACTAAGTGTTCCCAGGAATGGTCCCTGCAGGAGCTATGGAGATTAATGAGCATTAATTATCTCCTGGCTGCCTGTCACCAGGGGATCTCAACACACCTTGCAGACGGGACTGAATAGGCTCAGAGAGACAGAGAAGGGGAACTTTATTCAAGCTTTGTTTTAATAACCCCTTCTATCTCCTACTTCTAACCTTATCTCAAAAGAGCCTTGGCTTTTGCGAAAACCTGTCTATCTTCTTTATGGCAGTAGCTCTAGTTTACCATAAATGTTTGTACTTTTTAATTAGAGTTGCTTTGTAATGTCACTTTCCATATTGAATTGTTCATAGGACACTATTTGGATTATACCCTGTGATAAATACGGTATATTTAAGCACAGTATGCCATCCATATCTTCCAGATCAACTGGTTTGTCCTAATATAGCTGATGAAAAGAAATGTGAATGATACATTTTAGTACAAGCTATCTGAAACAAAAAGTGTAAAATGCTGCAGAGCAATCTGTTTTGGCAATCAATATCAATTATTGGTATGACAGGAAGAGAAGGAGAAATGGTATCCCATATTTTGATGCAGAAGAGCACAGTTTTGATCCAAGGCATCTCTAGTTCAAAGATGAAGTAGCAGGTAATGAGAAAAGGTTGGGTCTAAGATCTTGGAAATCCATGGACTGAATTCATAGATAATCATACTACACATTGGGTCCTCTGAGTATTTGCTCTCACTTTACTTAGATTTATTTATTTTAAAATCCCTTAATTTAATAAAAAAAATGTGAAGGTAACATTAACTGAAGCAATGGCTTTTTGCGTAAGACTAAGAGCTAGTCTTAGTTTTATCAGTCCTATTGGTAATTTGTTCATCTTTAATTTTTTTTTCATAAAAATCTCTCTCTCTCTCTCTCTCTCTCTCTCTCTCTCTCTCTCTCTCTCTCTCTCTCTCTCTATATATATATATATATATATATATATATATATATATATATATGCAAGTCTTGGTGTGTTCGGGTCTTTTCCCATGTAAGATTGAGAGTATCTTGGCTATGTTTCAATGAGATCCCACTTGCCATCTTCAGGTTGGTACTTTCAGCTGGTGCTCGCACAAGCACAAAGCTGAAAGCACCAGCCTGAAGTTGGCGAGTGGGACCTCGTCGAAACATTGCCAAGATACTCTCAATCTTACACGGGAAAAGACCCGAACACACCAAGACCTGTATACCTGTACCCGTGAAAATCTATGAAGACATATATATATATTTCTGTCTATCTGTCTGTCTATCTGTCTGTCTATCTGTCTGTCTATCTATCTGTCTATCTATCTGCAGGATAACACTGAGTGTACTAAATATGTAGTCACATCTCATTGAAAGACACATATGTGCATACCATTTGCTGAAAGGAAACTCCCACACAAAAGGCCCCTACCCTTCACTTGCTACCCTATGGATGAATTGTCCCAAGTGAGCAGCTCTGATCTTCCTGATGAAAGGTAAGCCTGCGAGTCGCGCTAGCCCCCCTCCCAGCATCCCCGGAGCTTGCCTTCCCCTTCCCTTGCCCACAGAACCAGTAGTAAAAAAAATTGAATCTCACCACTGTCTAGGACATTGGACAGGATTCAGAAAAGGTGCTTTTGACCTCAGGTGAACACTGTCTCTCTCTCTCTTATGCATTAAACTAACTTGACACTTCCAGGCTTCCATACAAGCCTGAAAAAAAAAAGAGTCCAGTAGAACTATTAAAGTGTTAATATATTTATCCAGGCTTCAAGAGAAGCCTGAAAAAAAAAAGTTGGGCTGCTTTACTGAATCATACCGAGGTGCTGTGCTAATCCCAAGCCTGAAGCAATTCTTCCAAATCATTTTTTTTTTTTAATGGTAAAAGTTTTATTGATTTTAACAACAGACAAAAAACATGTAAGACATAAAACATAACATAAAAAGATCATTCTTCATAAATTTACAGTGTATCGGTTGGTTTACCACTCCCTTTTGTGCATCCATTTCATAGTCATCAAAATAATTATATTACATAATGACTCACATTATCAATCATCAATAAAATATCCCAATATCGGTTCCGGTTTCGCGTGGCTTCGGGGCAGCAGGAATTCGCGACTGCTCGCGATTCCTGCTGTGCTAGCCGCCGAGGTACCCCCGATCCAGATGGGTCAGGGGGATATGGCTGCCCTGTAGGGACAGCCAAAGAGAGAGGGGAGCCGGACAGGGGGTTGGGGGTGTCGCAGATCCCCTCCTCGTCCTGGAAAACCCCTTTTACCCAAGGCGGTGGAGCGGCGGTCAGCAATGGCCGCCACGAAGAAGCCAGCAACCAGGTAAGATTGCGCTGAAGGAAGTAAGAAGAGTGAAAGTGCTGTCTGAGCCGGGTCAAGTAACATCTTTCAAATTTGTTGGAACTGAGCTGTTTGAGTTGCTGGAGGATACATTGTATCCCTAAGAAGATCAAAAGCGGCGGAGAAGCTGTTAAAGGGAACTTTTTTTTTTTTTCTTCATTCTCCCACCCCATGGAAAAAGCAGATATGTTTGGACATATTGGACATTGAAAGTGAATTATTCTGAAAGTTGAAGCTAAGGGACAAAAGGGTTTCTGGACATTGAAAAACTTAAGAAATTGGAAAACCCTTATTAGAGGTATGGATTTCTGATTATTTAAAATTGATATTGCAAGTGGGAAGGGAGAGAGAGAAAAAATTGGAGCAGAAGCTGAAAAAGGAGGAGATTGCCTAGAATCCCAAAGAAAGGTATATGATAATTGGACCTCTTTGATTAAACATTAACCCCAGAAAGAGAAAGAGAAGAAGGAAGAAAAGTATTAATTTTTGGAATTTTTTTTTGAATTATTTTTGATTAAAAATATTTGTGGTTGTTTTGGGAAAAGTTTCTTTTTTTCATGATGGCATCGCTTGTGGATGAACTAAAGACTGAATATCAAAAATATAAAAAGGAAGATACTTTGGGCACTTTGTTTCAATTCTTAGAAATGGCGTTATGTACTTATGAAAAGTTGACTACGCAGCAGAAGGACTGGGACAAAGAAGAAGAGGAAGAAGAAGCCATCTTTGATGAACAATGGGTTCTTTCCGGGGAGGAGGAGAAAAAGGATAAGAAAAAGGGGATTTTAAGAATTATAAAAACAACCAAAGAAGAGAAAAATGAGCGGAAAGGTGGAAGCAAGGTTAGAAAGCAAAGGAAAGGGAGTAAGAAAAGGGAGAAGGAAAGACAAAGGGGTAAAAAGGGCAAGGAGAAGAATAAACAAGAGAGAAAGGGGGGGAGGAGAAGCCTCAATGGGGGGAAGCAAGATCTAAAGAAAAAAAGTTTATTCAGAGACAATGGGTGAATTTAATTTAGGATAAAAGAGGGATTCTGGAGGGTACATAAGATTGTGTTTTTTATATGTGTATTTAGAGTATAAAATTCATTGTTTAATTTTAGAATCTATTACCCAAGAAAAATTGTTATATGAAGTACTTTTAAGTTAGGGTAATGAGTTATAGACGTTACTCCAATTGGTGTATAGGAGAAGTATAATAAAAGAAAAAAGATGAATGGATAGTTGGAAATAGAACAGACAAAGAATATTATTGAAAATGGCAATAAGATATGAAAGAATATATAAAGGTTTTGTTATGTTTTTTTTTTGGATTTTGTATATTGAAAAAAGGCAAAAAAAATTTAATTAATAAGAAATAATTTGGATGAAAAGGAGAAGTTGGGATAAGATATGAAGTTAAATAGATAAAGTATTGATACTATAATTTGGAATTGTTATCTTCTATTGGTTTTCTTCTTTTATTATTTTTTCTTAGAAAAGAACTTATAAGCTGTTATGCCTTGTGCATTGTTTATATAAAACTGATAAAAATGGTTTACATATATATATAAAAAAGAAAATGATAATAAGATATGGAAGGATATATAAAGTGAATATGATGTTTGAATTTGTGTCTGTGTGAAGAGTTTCAACCCGGGATCAGACAACCTTCAGAAAAGATCTTTTAGTTTTGTTTGTTTTACTGTGTTTTCTGTAAAATTAATAAAATTTGTTTTAAAAAAAAAAGAAAATGGTAATAAGATATGGAAGGATATATAAAGGTTTTGTTATGGTTTTTTTTTGTATATTGATAAAAGGCAATAAAATTTTAATTAACAAGAAATAATTTGGATGAAAAGGAGAAGCTGGGATAAGATAGGAAGTTAAATAGATAAAGTAAATATTGATATTATAATTTGGAATCATTATGTTCTATTGGTTTTCTTCTTTAATTATTATTATTATTATTTTTAGAAAAGAATTTATAAGCTGTTATGCCTTAATTGTTCGTGCACTGTTTTTGTAAAATTGATAAAATTGGTTTATAAAAAAAGAAAAAGAAAATGATAATAAGATATGGAAGGATATATAAAGTGAATATGATGTTTGAATTTGTGTCTGTGTGAAGAGTTTCAACCCAGGATCAGGCAGCCTTCAGAAAAGATGTTTTAGTTTTGTTTATGTTTTGTGTTTTGTATGTTTATGAAAGGCAATAAAATTTAATAAGCAAGAAATATAATTTGGATAAAAGGAGAAGTCTGGATAAGATATGAAGTTAAATAGATAATGTAAATATTGATATTACAATTTGGAGTTATTTTATATGTTCTATTGGCTTTCTTCTTTAATTATTATTATTTTTTTTAGAAAAGATTTTTCAAGTTGTTATGCCTGGATTGTGTATTGTCTTTTGTAAAATTAATAAAATTTGTTTAAAAAAAAAAAAAATCCCAATATCATTATTAAACAATCATTTGACTATAATTTTACTAATTCATACTTAAGCGAGATAATTATAATTAAGTTAAATTATTTTATAACAAATCATAGAATCATACCAAATCTATCTTAATAAAATATTCTTAAAAATTATCAAAACCAAGAAAAATTACATATTCATTATTTCCTAAATTTCTAAGTATTCTATTATTATATTGTATTATCTAACCATTGATAAAAAAGATCCCAAACTTCATAAAATTGTTTATCTTCTTGTTCTCTAATTTCAAATGTCAATCTACTCATTTTAGCACGTTCCAATATTTTCTAAATAATTTCTTCCTCTAATGGTATTTTCTCACTCTTCCAATGTTTAGCAAATACAATTCTAGCTGCTGTTAATACATTTACAATCAAATACTTTAAATTTTTATTATATATATCAGGTATGATTCCCAATAAAAAGATCTCTGGTTTCAAATCTATGTGTTTCTTTGTCATTTTTTCCAGCCATATGCGAATTCTAGTCCAATATTTCCTGGCTTCCTCACGTCCACCACATATGGTAATATGAGCCAGGTATCTGATGACATTTCCAGCACTTTTCAGATTTATTCTTGAACATTCTTGCTATTCTTGTCGGGGGAAAGTGCCACCTGTAAAACATCTTATACAAATTTTCTTTATATGCTGTTGACATTGTCATTTTATAATTTTGTGACCACAGTTATTGCCATTTCTTTAAATCAATTCCATATCCAAAATTTTTCCCCCAAGCAATCATTGTTTCTTTAACTTGTTCTTCCTCTAATTTAATTTCCAACAAATAACTATATAGTTTTTTAATCACTTTTTCATCAGTACCTGTCAAAATCCTATCTAAATCAGTCAATTTATCATAAAATCCTTCTATTTTAGAATCTTTAAGATACCTTTCATGTATTTGCGCATATGAAAACCAATTCATCTTTATACCTTGTTCTTCTAAATTTTGCATCGTTTTAAGTTCACCCTTTTCATCCAATATTTCCCCATATCTAACTGTTTGTTCCTTCTTATAAGTTATAGGATACGAAAAAGCTTCAATAGTTGATAACCAAACTGGAATTTTCAAATAACATTGTTTCTTAATTTTCTCCCAATTCAACCATAATGATTCCCGTATATAATGCCTTCTAAAATAACCCTGTGATTTAGTTCCCTTATACCATAAAAAAGCATGCCAACCCAATAATAAATCATGACCTTCTAATGTCAACAATCTAGTCTTTCTTAACGTTATCCATTCTTTAACCCACATTAAGTTTACAGCTTGATAATACAACTCCCAATTAGGAAGGCCAAATCCTCCTCTAATTCTAGCATCCTGTAAAAGTTTTAATTCTTCTAAATCATTTTTGAAGTGTGTACAGCTTTAATGAGTAGGAACCTCTTCCGTGAGTTTAAATAATCCCTTTTTAATGATGTCCCAAGTTGGTGATCATCACTATTATCTTGCAGTAGCAAATCCCACAGTTGAATTATGCATAGTTTATGTTAGGGATAACATTGGTTACCTAACTTAGTTTGGGTAAAAATAATATATAAACTATGTTAGTGTGTTTAAGTGTATGCATCACTTTAACTGCAAAACATGTGTTATGGATGTGGTTGTAAAATCACCATAAGAGGGAGCAAGAGAGCTCACTGCTAGCTGGCTTGTACTAGAGAGCTGACAATGTTGGATTGATGGTGATTACTGCGTGTTTTCCCTGCTGTTGCTGAAACAAAGAAAAGGGGTTTGATTTTCTTTATATCTCTGACTGAAAAAGAGATATATTGCTGGACTGATTATTTGTAAGTTTACTGACCTCTATTTTTCGACACTGGACTTTGCAACTGATTAATCCCTGGATGGACTGAACTAGTTTATGACATATGGACTGTTTTGACTATGCTATAACTCTTGCTGGAATAAAAAACTATTTAACTGGCACAGTGTATCTGTCTTACTGAGTGTAAACTACAACAACGTTTATCTCAAATCATTTGCCTGCCTGCTAGACTGCCTTTGCACGTTCTGCTAGGGTGTGTATCCCTAACACTGGTTATGGGCCCAGGTGCACAGTCAGACTAACCAGAATATAACAGGCTTAGATTAAAGTGAGAGTTTGTGTAGTTACACAATACTGTAAACAGACAGCTGTGTTTTTATTAATTATAGTTTTAATATCCAGATAAAGATGGCACAAGTCAATTTACAAAGTTTGTCTCTAATATCCAAGCTGGATGGAACAAACTATGTTTCATGGTCTATGAAATGTACCCTACTTCTATGCAGAGAAGGTTTGTGGAGTATAATTCAAAACCCACCAGAAGTAGATGCATGGGATCCGGAGGATGAGGATGATGCCCAGAAAATACAAGAATATCAACTGAAGAATGAGCAAGCTCTCTGTATAATAGGACTGACACTCTGTGATGAGCAGCTTGTACATATTCGAGGAGAAGAAACAGCTGCCAAATGTTGGGAGAATTTAAAGAAGATTTATGTTCGAGACAGTGTAGGAGCACATATAAATCTTACACGGAAACTGTTCAGAACACATCTTCAAAAGAATGGAGATATGATGACTCATTTAAATGAAGAGAATTTTTCAGGAACTGCATGAAAAAGAACTTATCTTCACTGAATTACACCAAGTTTATATAATTTTATCTTCTTTAGATATTAGCTATGATGACTTCATAACTTCACTTGAGGTTCTGCCAAAAGATAACCTCACTTTAACTGACATTACTGGCAGATTAATTGAAGAAACCAGGAGAAGGCTTGGAAAGGATCAACTCAGAAGGGAACAACCACAATGTGAAGAAGAAAAAATATCTTCGTCAGCGTATACAATTAGAAAATGCTTTAATTGTGGAGGAAAAGGACATTTGGCTAGATTCTGCAAGAAAGCAAAAAGCCAAAATGCCAGCCAGAAAGATAAAAGGCATCAAAAGGATAAAAAATGCATAGAGTTAGCCATGTATAGCAACGAAACTGTGAATAATAATTTATGGGTGTTAGATAGTGGAGCATCGCACTGTATAACGAAAGATAAGAAAAGATTTATTAAGATGTCCACGAGTTCACAGTAGATATCGTTAGCTAATGGATGGAAACTGAAAGCTAAAGGTCAAGGTATATCATATTGTTCTTGCATAAGAGAAAATGTAAAAATGTTATATGTACCACAACTTAAGTTTAATTTGCTTTCGGTTAGAGTTTTGGTTAAACTAGGTTATGTAATTACCTTTAGGGGAGACAATTGCATAATTGAAAAAGAAGGTAAAAAAGTCACTGCAACTTTAAGAGGTGAATTGTATGTGTTAAATGATGATCATTCAGAGGTAGCTAACAGAGTTTATAATAATGTAAAACCTCATGATGAATGCATATATTTGTTACACAGATGTTTGGGGCATATAAATTTTAAAATGCTTAAACAAACAGTAGAACTATCTAAGGGTATAAAACTGAAGCCTTGCAGTAAGTATTTGCACTGCAATACTTGTAGTAAAGAAAAAGGCAAGGAAATGCCAGCAAATAGAGTTAATGGATTTAAAACAAAGGAGCCTCTAGAGGTCGTATTTGCTGATATTATATGTCCTAAAAAACCAAGTGTGGGAGGTGCTCATTATATACTAAGTATAATGGACCATTATTCCAGATATGGTTTCTGTTATCTAATGAAAAGCAAAACGGAAACATATCAAAATTTCTTTAATTGGCTTAAATTCGCAGAAAGAAAAACTAAAAGGAAGTTAGTAACTCTTATCACTGATAATGGTACAGAATTTATAAACAATAAATTCCAAAATAAACTGAAGATGGCAGGTGATGAACATAAAAAGTCTGCACCATGTAGGCTACAACATAATGTCTTTACAGAAAGACGAGGCCAAACAATTCAAGCAATGGCTAGTACTATGTTGTCAGATTCAGGATTACCTGAAAACTTGTGGGGAGAAGCAATAATGTGTGGTAATCATATATTGAATAATGTTGTTAACTCAACAACAGGTGAATTACCATTCACACGGTGGCATGGTAGAAAACCTGACTTAAGCTACATGCACACATTTGGAGCACCAGCATGGGTGCATATTCCTACACAACTAAGAAATAAGGGGCAACATAGGGCTAAAAAGTTATTCTTTGTAGGTTATGAATCTAATCAGAAATCATAAAGATTCTGGGAAAAAGGTACATCTCGAGTTTACTGTAGTGCTTGTGCCAAATTCCTAGAACATGTAGGATGGGAAAAACTGGAACAAGATTCAAGTAAGGAAGTAATTATAGAAACCTACAAAAGACCAAAAGAACAAATCAGTAATGAGAAGAGTACAATTAAAGAGGAAGTACAGGAAGAGCATATAGGACCAGAACAGGAAGAAATACCAGAACAGGAGGAAATAGATAATCAGGAACAGGTAGAACATGAAAGTCCACCTGTAAGCCCTGTAATACCTAGACGTACAACACGTGTAATCAGACCACCTGACAGGTATCAAGCAAGTATAGTTTGCCAACTTAGTAAAGTTCCAACTACTGTTGAAGAACTTAGGATGTATCCTGCAAAGGAACAAGAAAATTGGCATAGAGCAATGGAGAAAGAATTAAATTCATTAAAAGAAATGAAAGTTTATGAAAATGCCAAATTACCTCCAGGTGAAAAGTCCATTGGCTGCAAATGGATATTTAAGTTAAAAACTGGTAAAAATGGGACTGTTACCCATAAGGCTAGGTTGGTAGCTCAAGGATTTAATCAAACTGCATGTGATTATGATGAAGTATTTGCACCAAATTTAAAGGCAACAACCTTGAGAGCAGCTTTAGTGTGGGCAGCTAAGAAAAACTATATCATAAATCATTTAGATGTAGAAACTGCCTATCTGCATGCACCATTGCAGCACACTATATATTTAAGAAAACCAGTAGGTATAAAGGATGATAAAAATAATAATGACTGTTGGAAACTGAATAAAAGTCTCTATGGATTGAAACAATCTGATTATGAATTGAACCAATATATTGTAAAAGAGTTAAACAATATAGGATTTAAAGCTAGTTTAGCTGATCCATGTTTATTTAAAAAAGAGACAAATGGTACGGTGTCATTATTATTGTTGTTTACAGATGATATTGCTTTAATTACTAAGACTAATAATGAAGCTACTGAGATAATATCATTATTAAGTAAGAGGATAAAATTAAAGCAATTAGGAGAAATAAGACAATATCTAGGATTGACAATAAACAAAACCAATAGTGGATATAAGATATCACAAGAAGATAAAATTTACCAATTGCTAAAAATGTATAAAATGGAACTTTATAAGCCGGCAAAAACTCCAATGAGTCAGGAATTTTGCCATACTGATGCTCAAAGTTCAAAATTTGATAAGACCATTTATCAATCATTAATAAGTAGCTTATCATATATAAGTAATTGGTCAAGGCCAGACATTGCCTATAGCATTAATCAATTGGCAAGATTCAATGCTGAACCCAATGAAAGACACTGGCAAGCGCTAAAGCGTATATTAAGGTATCTTAAAAAGACAATGCACTATGCATTGTATTTGGAGCCAAAAGATGATTTGATTTTAAGTGCATATGCTGATGCAAGTTTTGCAACAGGTATAAAAACTAGAAAATCAACTTCAGGCATGGCTATACTATTAGGTAAAACACTGATTGGTTGGAGGTCAATTAGACAGCAACACATAAGTATGTCCACAATGGAAGCAGAATTTTCATGTCTATCTTTATTATGTACTGACTTAATTCTGTATAAACAGTTATTGTTAGATATGGGAGTAACTGTTAAAGATGCCATTGTAGTTTATGAGGACAATCAAGCAGCCATACGATTGGCTACAAATATTGCTGTAAAAACAAGATCTAAGCATATTTGAATGTAAGACAATCTGTAAAAAATGGTTTAATGAGATTGGAATATTGCATGACTGATGAAAACATTGCTGATGGATTTACAAAAGCCCAAGGTGCAGTCAAGCACAAAGAAAATTGTGAAAACTATGGGTTGAAATTCTAAATAGATATATATCTATATTATATTACCCAAAAGGGGAGAATGTTAGGGATAACATTGGTTACCTAACTTAGTTTGGGTAAAAATAATATATAAACTATGTTAGTGAGTTTAAGTGTATGTATCACTTTAACTGCAAAACATGTATTTTGGGTGCGGTTGTAAAATCACCATAAGAGGGAGCAAGAGAGCTCACTGTTAGCTGGCTTGTACTGGAGAGCTGACCATGTTGGATTGATGGTGATTACTGCGTGTTTTCCCTGCTGTTGCTGAAACAAAGAAAAGGGGTTTGATTTTCTTCATATCTCTGACTGAAAAAGAGATATATTGCTGGACTGATTATTTGTAAGTTTACTGACCTCTATTTTTTGACACTGGACTTTGCAGCTGATTAATCCCTGGATGGACTGAACTAGTTTATGACATATGGACTGTTTTGACTATGCTATAACTCTTGCTGGAATAAAAAACTATTTAACTGGCACAGTGTATCTGTCTTACTGAGTGTAAACTACAACAATGTTTATCTCACATAATTTGCCTGCCTGCTAGACTGCCATTGCACGTTCTGCTAGGGTGTGTATCCCTAACAGTTTGAAAAACTTTATTTTTTATTTCCCTTGAACTTCTTAGATTCTAATAGTAGGTGAGCAAGAAGGAAAATATCTTCCTTTGTTCTTCTACATACAACGCCGGGCATCTTTTCATATGCCTTTTATTTTATAATGTGATGCTCTGCTTTATTGTTGTTTGTTTTTTTAAAAAGGCCCTTATGCTGTAGAACAGTTTCCTCTTGGCTATGATCTGTACTTGAGCTTCATTTGGTCTGTATGACATTTTTCTCAAGGAGAAGGTACACATGCTGCCCTGAAGATGAATCATCTTAGTACATGCTAACCTGTTCTCTGGCTTCTGTTTTCTTGAAATGGTTGGATTTAAGCTCCCTTTTGTGAAACCTTGGGTTCTGCAATGTGCTCTACGTTTTTGGGCAACAGCAACAGCCTCTTTGACTGCATACAGGGCAAAAGGCTTGACCTCTGGAAATGAAACTTATGTTTGGCTGTTCTCTGCATTAGAATTTGACTGGATGTCAGTAAGAGCAATTCTGAGAAGAGTCTATTGCACTGTGTTTCTAACTATCTGCGATCCTGTCACTCTTAATAAGATCATTCTCTTCCTGTCAATAATATCATTCATTGCTGAGACATAAGCCACAGGGAGGGGAGTGGGAGATGTCATTTCTTCCAACCCACTCACCAGTGAAATAATCTTTTAGTATTCCACAGCAGGAGGAAATTCTGAGGACTAAGTTGGAAGAATAAAATATTTTAATAAGGTTGGAGATGACAATGACATGTAAGTTCTTCTAAAAGACAAAAAAGGGAAAGTTTCTTTTTCCTCTCAGTACTAATTGTAATCAGTTCCCACATAGACTAATTAGTTCTGTCCACTCCATAAGCACACCTCTAATCTAGCTATCTCTCCTCTACCCATTGGGTGAAAACTCCCTTAATTTTCTGGTTACATAACTCTTCCAACTTTGTTGAAAAGGAGTGGCAAATTGAGTACAGGACAAGAATGAATATAACGGAACAGAATACCAGGGAAGACCTGGAGGCTGACAAGTTTGATATATTTGTCAATTTTCCTATCCCATGGATGATCAGAGGGTTATATGCCTTGGTGGTGATGTACTGATCTGAGGGTTTTGTGTTCACCCCATAAATTTTGGATGATTTTGCCTTGGACTGTCCATGTGTAAAGTTGTGTGTTTAGCCCTCTTGCAATGATCTACAGATGGTAAAAATTCATGGTACTATCCTGGTTTAAACGCCCAATTGTTATCAAGCTTATAGGGCACCTGTATGCTTCTTGAAGGCTGGTCTTAATTAGTATGCTTAAAAAAAAGACTGGTCCTATTTACAAACAGTGTTTAATTGAAATTTCATTCTGATTTTGATCATAGGAACAATTTGAATTAAATGAATTAGCCCCAAGTCAGCTGGATAAATAAGTGGTATAAGCTAAGATAAAGGAAGGGGAGAGGGATTTCAAAGGTTAAGAGCTGAGAATGGAATCACACATGATTAAAAGAATATGCTCCATTGCTCTATAAAGTTGAGACAAATAATGCTATATATTATGCACCAATTGACAATTGGGTCATTTATAGTTGCCAGTTCCCTATTCCCATCCAACTTCTGATGAATCACAGCACCCAGTAATCACATTCCTTTCATTTTAACACAAAGCAGCAAGCAAAAAGTGCATCTCTGGCAAAAGCCATGGTTGGAAGGCCATCCTCCACAAAACAGATTCTCATATATACAATTGCTGTCATTCAGTTACTGATAAAAGGGCCCTCATTAGATTGAGAGCTTTTATGTGTAACAACCTATTGTTCTTAATTTTTTTCACAGAACTAACTAGATGCCGCATGTTACCTAAATATTAAGTAGGTCTTTTCGTGCTTAAAAAATGGTTCAAAAAATATTTGAACTCTATGAGAAGACAGCATCTTTGTTATTCATCACAACTGGCTGTTTTTCAGGCTTCCATGCAAACCTGAAAAAAAAGGTGCTGCTGCTTTAAAAGTTGCATTAAAAGAGCAGTTTCTTTTTACCCCAAGGTTCATGCAAAAGCTTGAAAAAGTCATCTTGCTTTAATGAATACCAAAGAGAAATATGCCATAGAAGCTCCAAAGCTCTTCTTCTTAATTAATTTTGAAACATGTACCACCCTACTGAATATTTAACTCTCCTGAATATGAAATTGTCCAAATAGTTAGGACAGAAAGATCTGCATAAGTTTTAATTACTAACTGTAGCCAAATGAAATTTTTGTTGAATCTATTAGAAAGTGACTACATTTGCTTGACATGCTTACCTATGCTTGTGGCTTAATCAAGTGAATTTCTTGAGTGACAGTGAAGTGTAAATTAACCATAAATAAAATCATGTTTTGATAGCAAAATTAGCTAAATTATGGTTTGGTAGTTTGCAGTTCAACGTGTGGTACAAGCCATATGCAATTTGATCTCAGTCTTGACTTAAGCAAGCAGATATATATGTATGTATGTATGTATGTATGTATGTATATATATATATATATATATATATTTGTTTTCTTAAGTTTTTGCGGGTACTTACATGTATGGCATTCAGCTTTGTTTGGGTATTTTCCCATGTCATTGTAGTTGTGCTTTTAAAGTTGTAGCAACGTTTCAGCAGAATCTCATCTGCTATCATCAGGCTTGATGATGGCAGATGAGATTCTGCTGAAACATTGCTACAACTTTAAAAGCACAACTACAATGACGTGGGAAAATACCCGAACAAAGCTGAATGTCATATATATATATATATGGATCTTTGGTTATTCGGGTTTTCTCCTGGGTAAGATTGGAAGTAGATACTTCCAATCTTACGTGGGAGAAAACCCGAATAACCAAAGATCCACATACAAATACCCGCGAGAACCTCAGAAAACATATATATATATATATCATATATCATATATCATATATCATATATCATATATCATATATCATATATCATATATCATATATCATATATCATATATCATATATCTATCTATCTATCTATATATATATATATACATATCATATATACATATATACACACATACACACACACACACACACACACACATATATATATATATATATACACTAACGTACGTAAGTATGTATGTATATATATAAAAATTTCTCCCTTTGGTCAGAATTTCACCTCCTGTGACTGCCACAAAATGGGAGAGCAAGCTATGTTCTTCTCCTCCTGAATTTGGCTTCTATCACTGACCGAGATAGGAGTGGTGATCAAATATGCCAATACTACAGCATGATTCACAGTTTAGAGTCTTCTCAATAAAGGAACAAGAATCCAACACTTCTGGATGTTTCCCCCTTGCAACCCTTCCAATAATGAATACATTATTTAAAAGCAAGAAAGCAACCCTCATTATCATATCTAGAAAATTACCCCGCTCCCCTGAACCAGCAATTTGCCTGCCATGTAGCTCCGCTCCGACTTGCCCATTAATTACAGGGATGAAAAATCATTTGAAAGTCAGGAAAGGAAACTAATTGGATCTCCCACCACCACCACCAGTAAGAATTAATGAGAGACAAAGAAGCTATAACAAGGTGGGATTCAGAATCATTAGAAAGGGTCTACACTGGAATCCTTCCTTCCTTCCTTGTTCTTCCCCGTTTTCTTTTTTCTTTGAATTTAGAACTATAGCGGCTCAAGTTCCATTAGCCCATAACCTGTATTATCTGTTGAATTGGAACTCCTGTAAACCCAGCTAGTATCATCAGTAGCTCCATTGATTGGAGAAGCTGGAACTGTCCTCTGAATCCTCCAAATCAGTTCTGGATGGAAAACCTGCTCTAAAGTTGGTGTGTCCTGGTGGGCTAAAGATATGAATTATGATTCAAGTCTTGCCCTTTGCCACTAATGGAAATACTAATTATCTAGTCAATTATTTAGGCAAACCCCATCTGCAGTAGGTAGGTAAGCTGTGCTGGACTGCCTTATAAAGTTGGAACAAGCTAAATACACAAATCCTTTGAATATCTGAGAGTGCTACATAAAACATGCTAAGTATTATTATAATCCTCTACACTGAATACACATTAGTGGAGCTCAGAGCACCCAGAAGGAATTCATGATTTAAGGGCTAAAAGTAGCCAAGTTCAAGGGCAGGGCAGGTGTATTAAGAGACCGATTTAAATCCACACTTGATGTGATAACAAGAGATCCATGAACAATTTTTTCTTTTAGAACTTAGATCGCCTGAATAGAATCAGAAGTATAGTTTCTGGGCAAAATGGAGTTCTTCCTCTTCAGTTCTTGAGTCCCTGAATAAACTGGCTGTACTTAGAATCGTCATAAAACGAGTTCCCGTTTCCCACAGCCCTGCCCTAAATCAGCAGTGGGCTGTGGTATAGTTGCTTTTAATTTCATACTAATGGATGTTGGAAGGCCTGTTAATGAAAGCCAGGCCATTGGACAGTAGACATTTTCTATCCCAATGTTGCAGGTAGCAGAATTGCAGTCTGTGAGAAGAGGCCATCACATCAGATGGATTGCTACCTTGCGCCCAGCTGAGGTTATTGTTTTAGAAGAGGTAGTGTTCCAGCTGTGTCCTGACCTTGATTGCTGGAATTGCTGATGAGTGGGAATCTGACACTGGAATCTTGGGGGATAAGATTCATTTCATAGCAGCAGAGCTATTGAATTTCCTTTGCGTTATGCATTGTTTGCTTAATCCGTTGGCTCCATGATCTTAAGAGATGGGGATGTCTGCTCTAAGACCTATGAGAAAAGAGTGTAAGGCTATGTAAATGAACACTACCAGCCTAGCTTGACAAATGCCTTTCCCATGTGCCAGCCAGCCCCAGTCTGTGTGCTGGCAGTGCTTATGTATTTTAGTACAGACTGGAATTATGTGCACTTTTGCAGAAAAAGACAGAGCTGGTTTAATACAGGCTTTGAAGCTAGGAGACCCTGAATTCTAATCTTACATGAAACACAAAGCCAGCTGGATGACCTTGGACCACTTACTCTCTCTCGACCCTGGGAAGGAAGCGATGGCAAACCACTTCGGAAAAACCTTGTAAGGAAACCGCAGAGACTAGTCCAGGCAGTCACCAAGAGTTAATTGTAGCCCGTGACTCAAAGGCACCAACACTCCCCATCCCACCCCACAAACATACATACTGTACGAAAGAAAATTAATCTTTTTCATATTCATCAAGATGATAAAAATAGGTTTTTACACATAATTGCATATATTCATGTGGGCATGTGAAAATGAAGGTATATGTGTTATATATATATATTGTGATCCTCTTCTGTATATGAGCCAAGTCTGAACAAGAATATCCATTTTAAATGAAACACCCAACATATGAAGGTGAGCAACTCATAAAACTGCATATTATTTCCCTACATAAAATCATTTCAAAGGCACACCTTCATAAATCTCAGATTACATCTACTAAAATCTATCCTGTATCTTTCCTGCCAAGGATTGAAAAAGATAAAAAGGTTCCCCTTTATCTCAGTCTGTAAATGCTTCCAGAGGGGGAGAAAAATTAAATTGTGCTATTATTCTAGCCCAGAAACTTGAAGGCAGACTCTGAAATTTAGCTGTTGAAATGCCAGTGTTATATTAATTTTCCTGTTTGTGATTGAAACGATTGTGGTTCTTTACTTTCCTCTGGCAATGAGTTCAAGATGAGGTAAATGCAAGTCCAAGAACAGAAGAAGACCTCCTTGGGGAACCATTCTTCCATTTTATAGTTTTTAACTATAATCAGAGCATCTGGATTAGAGCAGACTATAACCCCCAACAATAAATTAAAATATAGAAATAAAGACATCCATGTTGCCTAGCTATAGAGTTTGAGTGACAAGGTGCTCGAAAGGGCTGCTCAGTCTTCCATCTCTTCAGAATTAGGCTATCATCTAATTAAGGAGATCTTACTTGATTAAGCATAATGAGTTTTAGTTGATTAAATAATTGATTACTCAATTAATTTTGCAAATGAGTTAGGCAATTGTTCTAAAACAAACAGCAAAACTTTGATTTTAGGCAATGCATGCCTGTGCCCCAGAAGAGTGAAATGTACACTTGGCCACTCCCTGTTTTAAAGATGCATTAAAGAACTAGTTTTTCTTTTAGCTGATATTCGTCAGTACATACCTACATACCCAGGGATGGGCTGTTGGGGGTTCACAGGGTTTCTCTAGCTAAGATTCTGCAAAGTTCAGAGAACCCCCAAATCCCACTCCTGTTTGGCCCCTCCCTGCCCCTCCCAGGAGTCCCCACGCAGACTGTTTTGGATGCAGGTAAGTGCAGGGCATGCAAGGAGGTTTGGGAAGGGTGAAAAACAGGCCTCCTGGAAGTTCGGGAAGGCCATTTCTGGCTTCCAGAGAGCCTCCGGAGCCCAGGGAGGCTGTTTTCGTCCTCCCAGAGGCTGGAGGAAAACCTCCGGAGCCCAGGGAGGGCAAAAACACTTCTGTTGTGGTGCAGGAGGCCAACTAGGGCGTGGCCCACCATGGCCATACCCAGCCAGCAACTGGGCAGAGAACCCGTTGTTAAAATTTTTGAACTCCACCCCTGTACATACCCATCATACTGCTAAAATTAGTTTATATCGGCCCCATTCATTTTATCTCTGTATATCTTCATAGCCTTGCAAATATTGTTGCTTCCACTACATCCACACCTTTTGTTCTTTAACGCTGATCATTAAATACCATTGAGCTATTGGAATTTGTTTCCATAGGAAGTGGTGTTATTCAGAATAGCTAAATAAGGGAATTAAATCATGGAGGAAGAGGAGGAGATCAATCTCCTAATCAAACTAATCAAGGATATGTATATACTGTCTCCAATAACATGCTATTTTGATTTTATATTTCTTCCACATTATGCATCCATTCACATGGTACTCACCAATACAAAAAGAAAGTGTAGCTTGGCATTGAAATTTTCATGGTGGGCTTCCTAGAATATTTAATTGGTCAATATACTGTATTTTCCTTCTTCACTGTTAGATTGTCTTTATTTCTCAGTGATGAGTTGATAAAATGCATTAAGCAATGTTGTAGTATGAATTATAATGGTAGTCAGTACTTTAAATTGTGGTTAGGTGTGTCTTAACCAACATTTGAAGTCATTGTTTGTTCTAGGTTAGTTTTCTGTAAGCAATGTACATTTAAAGCCAGACTATTCGCAGAATTAAACAACCATAGCCACTATTTTTGGTAAATAAAGTAAGAAGAAGAAATGGCTATGGTCTTTAGAAGTGCATCTCTGCTTTTTCCTTTTGGTTTTTCACTTTCTGCAATTGTTGTAAATTTTTATGAGAAATGCTGCAAAGGGTGCTGGGATCAGAGATGGTGTTTAGCAGATTCTGACCAGTTCTGGAGAAATTTTGAGTAGTTCGGAGAACCGGCAAAAACCACCTCTGACTGGCCCTGCCCCCATCTATTCTCTGCCTCCTGAGTCCCAGCTGGGTCTTCTTTTGTTGCCCTGCACAGGAGAATGGAGCTGGAAAGCAGGTTAGTGGGGTGGGGATGGAATGGGACTTTGCAGTAACCTTCCCCCAGAAGTGGGGAGGGAATGGAGATTTTATAGTATCCTTCCCCTGCCATGCCCACCAAGCCATGCCCACAGAATCAATAGTAAAAATGTTTGAATCCCACCACTGGCTGGGATGCTAGATGGAAAGGTGGGGAATGTTGAAATGCCGTGAATGTCGTTTGCCACGCCATTTAGGGAGCACCCATTGAAAGATCCATTAATTGGGTTGCATGATATCATCATTGTACTGAATTGCATGGAATCATGTTACTGGTCCAGAGGTGGCCAACATGATGCCCCATCCCCCAATTTGTTAACTTTTTATTCCCATCAGCTGTAGCCAGCTTAGGCAGTGGAAAAGGTATTAGGTATGACCACCAAAGACTTCCTGAGGAAGATATTTTCCCCCCAATTTTGTTACTTGAGATCCATTTACATTTCAGAAGCTGATGCTATGATGGTGTACATAGAGAATAGACTACTTCCCTGAACTGTGACCCTCCACCAACATGCACATTTGAATGAGGGGTGGGAACGTTTCCGATAACCATTCAGTCTTTTTATGTATCCTTTTGTTTCTGTGCCTGTGGAACATGTTCCAGCTTTCTTCTCCAGCAAGCAGATTTTGAGCAGAAAAGAGAAAAGAGAAAAGAACCAGATGACAAATTATGAGAATTAAGACCACAGTGGGAGTAAGCTTAGTCCTGCTGATAGAATGCCTCTGAATTAGAGAATGAAGCACTGAAATCTGCTGCGGTATTAAACAATAACATTTCATGCAAGTGTTTCCAAAGAATGGCAGATTTGGTGGGTACAGTCATATCTGTGCCAGCTGCTTTCTTGTTCTCCATGGGTTGGATCCAGAGTTAGAGCAGATCAATTGAAATCAATAGGACAGTCATAATTTATTTTAATCCCACTGGTTTACCCTGTCTGGTCTAGGAGTTAGTAAGTCTATACCAAGTCACTGACTCCGATGTGGGATTGATGAGAATCTGTAAGAATTTTGTCCATGTTGTTTTTGTGTGTCTTGTTCTGCAGTGCTAAACAATTATTACACCAATCTATCTCTTGGTGCCAAGACTGTTGCTATTCCCTGCCCTTCTCCTGCCATAGAGCCACAGGTTTGTAGATCAGCGGTGTGTTTTAAATGCCTTGTTATATCTTTGTAAAGGGCAAAAGTGTGTGTATGGCATAATTGGACCATTAAAACAGTAAGACACAAAGATACACAATAGCTTTTTTTCCCCTGACTGTTTTTGAGAGGTTATCTTTTTGCCCTTTTTTTCTGACCGTTCTAGTCCTCACATATTTGAACACTTAGAAATAAAAAATCACTTACAGAATATTTTTAAAAGGTCTCTAGGCAGCAACAAAGTTGAGAAAAGATGTAAATTACTAATAACAGCCAAGCCACAAAAGATATCAATCACTTTAGCCAGAGACCATTCAAAGGGCATATACCCCTACAGCTAGCAAAGCCATTAAGATAGCAATCATCTGAGGATGCCTTGATGACTTCTTGAAAGACAAAAAGAAGATTTGCAACTCCTGTATGTCTTGTTGCATTTTACAACCACCACTGCAAAAATAATGTGCAAATTCATGTTGGTGATAATCCATATCTTTAAAAGCAAGTACTGCAGTTCCTCTGGACATATTGGGAAGTTCAGATCTCCAGTGCTATCAGGTAAAAGTTGGAACAGACATTATGTAATACTGCATTTTGTCTCTTCCTGATTATTTTCTGTTCCATTCCTATTTTATTGTTATTTTATCTTTCAAAGGGAATGCATTTAAAACAATCCATCAGGGACTTATATATGCACTAATTCTATCAGCTTTGAGATTATTATTTTTCTGGGATTTTTAACATAGTTATTCTTCAGTTGGTGCATATTCCAGATGTGTTGGGAAAACAACCCCCCAAGCTTCCTAGGGAATGTGGCTTCCAGAAGTGCAGTCTGCTCTAAAAGCTGAAATTCTGAATATAGATGGATACATTTGGATTCCCATCTTCCTCAGCTTCAGAACAACATGCATTGATACAAAACATTCATGTGTTGCCACCCTTTTATTTCTCAGCATGAACGCTTATCAAAATAAAAAGTGTTGCTGAATACTTTTGAATTTCAAAGCAACCCGTAAGAGGTACCAGCTGAAGACAAACCTGTTGCTGTTAAGGAAATTTTTCTGTTAATTAACTAATAAGAGTACTTCACATATCTGGAGAATACACCATCAGTACACGATAGAGCTACAGCAAAAACAAATATACAGAATGGAATTGGAGAGAGAACAAGAATATTACAGATAGACAAGAGTTTTCTTTCTGTGAAATATCACTGAGATGTGATATGCATACATGTGATTTGAGAATTTTTGTGTATGTGTGTGTGTGTGTGTGTGTAAAATGTTATCTTTGCAGATAACGAGCTGAGTCCAATGAATTTAGGGAAGTAGGAAGCAAGATTGTAGTTGGCAGACCTGACTTCTGTGTCAATGCTTCACATGTTGTGAGGATATATTGTAGTTTCATTAAGACAAGTAGTGATTTCTCTGATAAATGAAATCAAACCACATTCAAATGGAGTTGAATGGGTTTTAGAATAGCCATAGTTTAATGAATCATAATTAAGTTTCCGAGGAAAGCTTAAACTTCCATTATTCTAAAATAGCAGCAGTAGCAACCAAAGCCTTCCCACGGTTGGTTGGAAGAGAGGAAATTGCAAGGCCAAAGTTAATTGTATTTCATGGCATCTGAAAAATGGTGAGCAGACTCCATTATTTTCCATTATGGTCCCTTCTGCCAGTGGTGCATGAATTGGAGACTATGTAGCTGACTTTTTGAGGAGTTTTCCAGCTTTCAGAGACTACCTGAAGTACCTGGGTGATTCACAGTCTGCGTATAGGACAGTCTTCTACTTGATCAAGTATAGAATATCTAAAGAGCAACAGCTAGAATACTGACCAGCTTCCTTCCTAACAGCCCAGCTACACTGGAGCTCCAGAGAAATGTACTGTAGTACCAACCTATTTTCACTTACTAACCAACTGCTTTGGTGGCCTCTGTTTAGGAAGAAGGGTGTGTGTGCGTGTGTGTGTGTATAGATATAGATATATAGATACATAGATATATATATATGGCATTCAGCTTTGTTCAGGTATTTTCCCACGTCATTGTAGTTCTTTTAAAGTTGTAGCAACGTTTCAGCAGAATCTCATCTGCCATCATCAGGCTTCTGTATAGTGTTCGTCTGTGAGTTAGACTTTTACAGTGGTTTCAGATTTAAATTTGGGGCAGCCTATTGCTGTGCCAGAATGGTTTTTTCTTCATCCTGATTGGTTGGGAATCTTGGTCTGTGTTTATTGGTCTTGGAGTTTGCTGTGTTCTGCTTGATTGGTGTTTCTAATATCTTCTGTCTGTTTTTTGGCTCTTTTTGTATCTTGATTGGAAAACCAAGGCATATACGAAGTCCCCGGTGCATCATGCCCGGCCACATATATTGGACAGACCAATAGAAGAATAAGTACCCGCCTGGATGAACACAAAAATGCAGTCAAAAAGCTGGAACACACTTCCTCACTAGTCCAAGACATGGAAGCCACAGGTCATAGCATCAACTTCAATGGCACCAAAACACTAGCCACTATAGAAAACCCCAGCCACAGAATCATCAGAGATTGAAAAAAGACCAGAAAGCATGAATAGAAGAGATGATTCCACCAGACTGTCAATCATTTGGAAGCCTGCACTCACAAACAAAAAAATCTCCATACCACAAGCCAGGCAAACACCTGGGCACAAACAGATCCCCCCTGATACCTCCAGCTCAAGCACATCCCAACCAGGCACCCAGATGAAACCTAGCTTCCTAACTAATGATAGCCATCCATTTACCCAGAGCCAAGCTGGACTAAAGGCCTCCAATAAAGTAACACAATGCTGCCAGCCAATCAAGATACAAAAAGAGCCAAAAAAAAGACAGAAGATATTAGAAACACCAGTCAAGCAGAACACAGCAAACTCCAAGACCAATAAACACAGACCAAGACTCTCAACCAATCAGGATGAAGAAAAAAACCATTCTGGCACAGCAATAGGCTGCCCCAAATTTAAATCTGAAACCACTGTAAAAGTCTGACTCACAGACGAACACTATACAGAAGCCTGATGATGGCAGATGAGATTCTGCTGAAACGTTGCTACAACTTTAAAAGCACCACTACTATGACGTGGCAAAATACCTGAACATTATAGTCATTATAGTTGTGCTTTTAAAGTTGTGGCAACTTTTCGGCAGAATCTCATCTGCCATCATCAGGCTTCTGTATTGTGTTCGTCTGTGAGTCAGACTTTTACAGTTGTAAAATACCTGAACAAAGCTATATATATATAATATTTTAGGAATCCTTTTTAGGTCTAGTTTCACAGGAGTAACAAGTACAAGAGAGCAGGTGATTTCTGTTTGACTTCTGTTTACAATAACTACACAGATGAGTGTATGATCAAATGGCATGACCAGAGGTGGGATTCAGCAGGTTCTGACCAGTTCTGGAGAACCGGTAGCAGAAATTTTGAGTAGTTTGGAGAACTGGCAAAAACCACCTCTGACTGGCCCCACCTCCACCTGTTCTCTGCCTCCAGTCCCAGCCAATCGGCTGGGTCTTCTTTTGTTGCTCTGCACAGGAGAATGGAGCTGGAAAGCAGGTTAGTGGGGTGGGGAGGGAAGGGATTTTGCAGTAACCTTCCCCCAGGAGTGGGGAGCAAACGGAGATTTTACAGTATCCTTTCCCTGCCACACCAACTAAGCCACGCCCACCAAGCCACGCCATGGCCATGGCCACCAAGCCATGCCCACAGAACTGGTAGTAAAAAAAATTTAAATCCCACCACTGGGCATGACCATCATGTTTAC
This sequence comes from Hydrophis major, assembly GCA_033807585.1. NCBI lineage: Eukaryota > Metazoa > Chordata > Lepidosauria > Squamata > Elapidae > Hydrophis > Hydrophis major. The sequence continues at coordinate 164,730,588 of CM066329.1, forward strand.
TGTAGCTGGTCTAATTATTAGAATTTAGATAATTATAGAATTTAGATCTTTTATTGAACATCTGGATCAGGGGTGTCAACCTTGCATTGTCATGTGACGTATCACGACTTTTTCACCCTTTGCTAAACCCGGCATGGCCAGCGTGTGACACATCTGGCCCATGGGCCGCAAGTTTGACAGCCCTGATCCTGGATTGTTGTGAGAAAAAGTAGTTTCATCAACAGTGACAGAAAAAATGAGGTTTGGTTCCTGATGCTTCCAGTGAAAAGAATGTCAGAAAGCAACATAAAGAAGGCTCCCTGTGTACAACAGCCAGCTAGGGGAGATCAGGGACAGGCAATTTTGAGGGCTGGTGAGATATTTGAGAGTGTGCAGTGTGCTTTCATAAAAGGGCTGTAATGCCTGTTCACAACATGCTGGCCATTCACGGTAGAGTCATTCAAAGAACTGTGCATTTAGCAGAGAGCCGGTGTGATATTTCGGGTCCTGGATCAGTATTGGGGAAAACTTTGGTTCAAGTTGATGCTCAGCCATAGAGGTTCCGTGGGAGATTTTGGGCCAGTCACCTCTCTCAGCCCTACCGATGTCACAAGGTTACTGTGATGAAAAACAAGAGGAGGATGCACTATATATCCCATCTATATGCCATATATCCCATCTATATGCCACGATAAGTATGGCTCTAGCCAATAAGTGGTGAGTGGTGAGATTGCCTCCACTCACCCAGTTTATTTTCTGCCCTGGGTCTTTGGACCTCTTCCAAGCAAAGCACTGAGCTGCCCCTCTCCTTTCCAATTTTATTTCCTAAGAAAGCGCCTACAGATTTCAGAGTCATTCTTTGTAAATAAAAGGACACTAAAGGTTACTCATTCCCTTTGTAGCATGCCAGCTTCTTTGAACAAATATTAAATAAAATAGCATTTAAAACATTTAAAAGAACAAGTTGAGCAAAGCCAGGGGTATCTGTGAGAGTCAAGTAAAGAAACAAAAAATCAAGATAATGGCAGGAACTGTGCAATCAAAGCCCCCCTCTTTTTTATGCATGTCGCATGCATAATGTACGTGTGGAGAAGGGTTGGCTTTGATTTATTAGAGTATTGTTTGTTCGGTGTGTGAAACATGAAATCCTTTTTCATAGAATTTATATTACTAGGTTTTTATACTGCACTGGTTTGTACCAGTAAAGATAAATGGCATTGAGATAAAAACAATTAAAATCTTGGGGTGAATACTTCTGTATATTTAGAACTGATACATACATATATCCCGTTCCTTTCCTTTTACCTTTATTTTAATGGCCAAAATATTGTGTAAATATTTACCTTTATTTTAATGGCCAAAACTTGATGGCCAAAATATTGTGGAAAATGGAAATTAAATGGGTTGTACGGCATTAAGCTGAGATTCAGATTTGAAAACATGTGTTTTGGTTATACCTTAGCTATAAACTCAGCTGGGTAGTTATTTGACATTTTTAACTGTAATCAACCATATTGCAGTTAACTGAGAGTAACAGTATTCCCCTCAGATATTTGTAGTGAGAATGATATTTAAAAAGCCTTAAAAATGCTGTATATAATTGTTTACAGATAAATAAAAGAGATTACTAATATAGTAATGTTCCTCTTCCAAGGTGTTGAATGTAGTGTATTTGGCCCTTTTCCAACATGTTGGTAAAGGTGTTACAAAAAGGGAGAATTTGCTTTAGCTCCAATTGGTTTCTCATTATGTTTTTGTTTTTAGCTTCACAGTATGGTGAATATGCCTCTGAACATGCCATTTTAAAGTTGCCAAGCCAGGATTTTCAACTACAAATCCTGCAGACTTGTGGGGTAGTTCCCTCATGCTATTTGTGATCCAGACTCGTCTTTGTTTACAATTATCATGCCTACAAACATCCAATTTATTTTGCTATAAATGTACTCCTTTGACTTCAGACATCTCCAGAGCACTTGGGGAAAAAATAAAAAACCCAAGGTGAAAGTGGATGATTTCTGAATGGAAAAAGCAATATAGCAGATGGTAGTGCCAAACCTTTCCTCTGTTCTGCTGTTTTTCCCCAAAGCTCCTTATCAGATGCTTTCCCCCCATGCAGCTCAGATTTTGAGCCATGGCGGGCAAAATGGCTGAAGACAGAAAAGCAGAAACTGCAGGAAAAGGTTTGGTGTTGGCCTCCTCCCCAAAACCTGCTTTTTCTACTCAAAATCATTGCCTCTTCCTCCTACATTTCACATCGCTTAAAGTGGAGAAATGAGTTCAGGGCCCGCATTCAGGGACACAAGAGGGCGATCTGAGAGCCTCTTCCTCTGATATCCTCAGGTAATCAAGCCTTCAGGAAGTCACATCTAGAAGAGAAGGCATTTGCGTGAAGGTCTCTGTGGCCGGAATGGTGCCACCTTAGCTTTCAGGTAAAATAGTCTTTAAATACCTTTTGGTCCAGTACTCCAAGTCTGGGGAGATCAATAAAGGTAAAAGTTCCCCTCGCACATATGTGATAATCGTTTCTGGCTCTAGGGGGCAGTGGTCATCTCCGTTACAAAGCTGAAGAGCCAGCACTGTCCCAAGATATCTTCATGGTCATGCGGCCATGTGACTAAACCTGAAGGTGCACAGAATGCTGTTACCTTCCCACCAAAGTGGTCCCTATTTTTCTACTTGCATTTTCACATGCTTTCGAACTGCGAGGCTAGCAGAAGCTGGGGCAAGTAACAGTAGCTCACTCTATTACGTGGCCGCTAGGGATTCGAATCACTGAACTGCCGACCTTTCTGAATGACAAGCTCAGCGTCTTAGCCGCTGAGCCACTGGTGGGTTTCAATTTTTTTTAACTACCGGTTCTGTGGGCGTGGCTTGTTGGGCGTGGCAAGGGAAGAAGACTGTAAAATCTCCAGTCAGAGGTGGTATTTGCCAGTTTTCCAAACTACTCAAAATTTCCGCTACTGGTTCTGCAGAACTGGTCAGAACCTGCTGAATACCAGCTCTGCATTGAGCCATCGCTTCCTTTAATCAAGGTTTCTGCAGACATTTTGTTTCTTATCTTTGCTAGGCTTCCTCCAGACTACCATTCAGAAAGGGGTGGGGCGGTGAGGGAATGTGGGGGGCCAGAGGTTGCCTTGCAATGTTTAAGATCCTATTGATAAGGTTCAATAGGATCAGTTGGTGATGGAAGTTTCTTAGAAGGTATCACTTAGTTGTTGGGAGTGGTGTTGTCTTCATTTTGATTGATCTGTTTGTTTTGGATCTGATTTAAATCTGGCACCCGACTGAGTGATAAATTGTACCTATTAAAGGGATTTTTCCTGCATTTTAAAGCTTAGCAATCCAGATCAACCCTATCCACCCACCCTGATTTAATCTTTTCTCTGACCCATTTAATTTTAAGCCAGAGTCTTCTTCGATATAGAAGTTTCCTTACATCAGAGGCTATTCTGTTTAGCTCTTATGATTGCTGCCTCCAGTGGTCCAGCCCAGCCCCAGATACATAGTATAGCAGCTTGCTGATTGGCCTTGCATAGCTACTGTTCCTGAGTTTCCAAGAGTGCATTAGTATTGAAGCGATGCTGCAGAAATGGTCTACAGGTAGTCCTTGAATTATAACAGTTCATTTAGCAACTGATGTTATGTCATTGAAAAAAGTGAGACGACAATTTTTCACACTTATGACCATTGCAGCATCTTCATGGTCACCTGACCAAGATTTGGATGCCTGGCAACTGATTCATATTTATGATGGTTGCAGTGTCTGCATATCATGTGAACACCTTTTGCAACCTTCTGACAAGGGGAGAAGCCAGATTTACTTAACAACGGGGTTATTCATTGAACAACTGCAATGATTCATTTAACAACTGTGAGAAGAAAAGTTGTTATATGGGGCAAAACTCACTTAACAAATGTCTTACTTTGCAACAAAAATGTGGGCCCAATTATGGTTATAAGTCAAGGACTACCTGTACTTGTGCAAAAGTTGGAGCAAAGACATGCAAACCTGTACTTTAAAAAGTAGCAAGTTTTGGCTTTCAATTTCATGGAAGGAACAGAGGATTTCATATGACTTCATGCTTCTACCTTTTGCTGCCTACTCAGATTCTACATACTCAGCAGAGCTTTTGTGCATATTTGCTGTTGGCTTTTCATCAGAATAAAACTACAGGTATGAGGGTTGATTCCCATTGTTCGAGGATGGACTTGTTCTTGAATAAACCTGCATTAGATTGCAGTGTCACTAAGTTTATTTTCCCTCCAAAGTTTCAAGAGCTGTTGCACATTATGCAGCAAGAATGACAAGCTTCCTAGACTATGCATTCAGCACAGAAGTCAGCAGTGTATACTGTATTTTTCTGACAGGCAAGCCCGTGTGATACATAAAGTTGTCATATGTTTAACATGTGAAAGGAACACTGAAACACTTTTGATATTCCTCAGATACATAGCAGGTATAGCAGCCCTTCCTTGTACAAAGGGAGCATAGGTTGACATGCTTCTCTTTGTGCAGCCCTTGTGTGGATTTGGAAGCTGCATTTCACATTCAACAGTTTATGATGTAGAAATAGGGATGTTGGCCAATGGCCACTGAACACAAAACTATTGAGGACAAAGTAGAAACAGTCAGGCTTTGAAAGCCAGGCATTTAGACAAAGGTCAGAGAGGCAAAGTTGGGGATTGGTTATTGGTTGGAGATTGTTTATTCTATTGGTTAGAAAAAGGGAGGAGCAGGTAGATAGCTCTGCTATAACTAAGACTCATTTGAGGGCAGCCCTAGAGCAATTGTATCATCAGTTTGGATGGATGAAGATGATAGATAGATAGATAGATGGATGGATGGATGGATGGATAGATAGATAGATAGATAGATAGATAGATAGATAGATAGATTACCTTGATTAAATTCTGTGATGGAAAATTGGACCACAAATACAATAGAGCTGCCAAGATGGTAATTGGAATTAGAGCCTAGTAAAGCCCATGTAAATAGAATTTCTTCATCATGTAAGTGCAAGATGAGATTAATTCCTGGGAGAAAAAAGTAGAAAGAGGAACCACTATAATAATGGCAGAAATAGGCCATTTATTTTAAATGGGAAGAGTGAAAAAATTAGTGGCGCCTAACCGAAAGGAAAAAAAATCTAAATAGGTTTTTAATACTACTTGCTTTATATATAGTTGGTTGGTTGGTTAGATGGTTGATTAATTGTTGCTCTACTATTTCAGGAGTGACTGTTTCTAAATACAAGCCTAGGCTGTCCACTTGCCTAAGCTTTATGCTTTTGCAGATAGATGTCAGGGGTTAATAGTTACCTATTATTATCAGTTAAAAATCTATTGCTTCATGCATATTGTACTTAGAGTCACAGATTTTTTTCATAAGCAAATAATGAAGCTGTCCTTGGTGGTGATCCTTTTTTTAGCATGTGACCTATTGATTTCTTGTATAAACTTCCATTTATTTGTTCGTTTGTTTTGTTTGCTTTTAAGGATTTTCTGTTATGTTTTTCTTATTCTACTATGCACCTTTTTTCTCTCAGTAATATAGGCTGATTTTTGAGATGGCTAAGGAAGGTGCTGGTTTATACACAGTTGACTCTTTTTGAATATAGGTATATACGGATGGTCACCTTATTTCAGATTGAACTTGTTTTGTATCCAGCCTAGTAATATCTTCTCTGTTCTGATTCATGGTAGCATCTGCCACCCGATCCTGCCAGTATGATATCTAAGACCTTCTCTATACAAAATGTGTGCCCTATTGTGGTCTTTCCTTTGATTTTATGATCTGTACTTTTATCCTATAACATTGATGGCCACACATGTTCTCTTTCTCTTTCCATCTTTTGAACCCTTTGCTCATGGTTTTCCTTTCCCATCTGTCTTGCTGGCATCTGAACTGAGATTTTGCCACAGAATCATTCAGAGAGAGTTTCAAAATGAGCTGTGAGTCTATACACCCTTAGGAATCAAAGCCTAAGAGCACAGTGTCTCTACCGAGTTCTCATGTTTTCAGGAATGGTTTACTGTGCTGAGAATCTAGCAATAGCCTTGGGAGAAGTACATAAAAATGAATCAACAGACTTTTGATAATCTGATCCATAGGATGCTTTATTAGGGAAAATACTGCAATATGGACCCCTTCACTCCAAAACCATATTTAGTTTTCCATTTAGTGAATAGAGCTTATATAGGTTTATCAAATCACACGGTTACATAACACTTCCTGTTGTCCATATATAGATGTTATACAATGTTTTCATAAGAAAGTTCCAACCTTCCATGGAAAACTCCCAACATTCTCAGTATAGTCAGATTTCCTATTATTCAAATTCCAGAAGATTATAAGAAAACATTAATATCTGTTAATGTGACATCTAATGTCAGAGCGCCCCAGCACATATCTCTAATTTATGCCAAGTACATAGTTTTGCAATATTGTATTATTCCTAGCAGAAAACACATTACATAAATGTTCTGAGCTTCAAAAGTTCAGACTGCGGACACAAAATGGCTTCAGTTTGGCTCTTCACATCCATCCTCAGGTGTAATAACCAAATTTTCACCTGTAACAGCCTATACCTTTTTCTTGGTGAATTGAGACCAGCTTGGCAGTGCACAATTTGCCATTCTAGTTTTAAGGAGCTATAAGGTTCCTATGGATTTGAGATTCTAGTACCTTCTCGGAAACGACTGCCTTTTTGTGTGTGTGTGTGTGCAAGAACAAATTTGAAATAGCACCATGTCACCCACAATGGTTGTGTCATTAAACTGACAAGGAAATTAGTGTCTGCCATGTCATAGCTTCGTATCAGATCATATGCAAGAAACACTGCTTCTATTGAAGATTCCAGCACATTAAAAAGAAAAAAAAAGCCTTCATGACCAAAATAGACAATGGAACAGCTATTAATCTAGCATACGCAGGGAAACAAACCTGGATAAACTAGATCTCTATTTCTCTCTCTTATCGCTAGTCTTCAGTCTTCACCTGCAATTTCTGTTCCCCTTCCTTCTGTTACTACAAAGTCAAGTGTATGAGCAATCTAGGAAGATTGGAAGAATTAAGAAAGAAATCATCTTTGGACAGAAAAAGGGGAAACTGTGCATCTTTTGCTCCTCTGTCATGAAAAAGCTAAATTTGGAAACCCATATATTTCTGTTAAAAAGTAAGTGGGTATGATGGGGATTATATAATTATATTAATTTCTTTCTCCAAATATTAGGACAGCCCAAAAGAAGTGTGTAATTAACTTATAAAATGCACTTCGTGACTTACCATTATCATCATCATTTCAGGAAAAGATGATGCTAGCTTTACCAATCCAAACACCCCCTGCATGTGCTGAGCTCCAAAAAATTTTAATTTGCTGGTGATTTTGGCTAAGGAATGCAGTTTGACATGGTTGAAAAAAATCTCAGAAGATAAAAGAAAGGCTTAAATAAGACAAATGGATGGAGGATTTAACAAGAAGGATCTATTTAAATGGAACATATATATTGATAGTTTTGAGTATCACATGAACAACATTCTGGACTAGATGAACTTTAAACTAGGACGACAACCCATCTTGTTACTGTGATGAGAATGGGAGAAAGAACTAAAAAGGTTTTTAAGCTCTTTCTCTCACTGTCCTCCCACAAAACCATATGTATATATATAGAATTGACATTCGGGCCTAGGCTTATTGAAGAACATCAACTGCAATAGCTTTTACCTTAATTATTTTCTCTATATCCCATTTTTTCTGCCCATTCCATTTCTGGGCTCCCCTTATTTCTTCTGAGAGAAGAAAATTGGTTTGGATCTCCCACCCAGCCATGTACTTCTAAACATTTACCTGCGGAGGTAAATGCAGCTCTCACACTTACAATCCTAAATCCTGAGTTGCTAGAGCCATTTTAAGCTTAAGGTTAATTGATTTGAGACCATTTCTCTCTTCTGTCTTTTATTTACTACCTAAAATCTCATTAAAATAAACACAATGGAAAGGAAAAGAAAAAACTCAAGGGGCAAAGTAGCAAAACTCAGCATTATAAAGCTGTGGATTAAAAGAACATAGAAAACAATTTCCTATTTTTTCTCTAGTGGAGGAAAGGTGCAAAGATTTTGCTGAGGAGATGAGCCATCCCAGCGTGAGATACTGATGCTATGGTTCTATCGCCAGCATTTGCAAAACGTCTAGGACAATAACAAATTTCCCCACAGAGTATAATTATTTCCTGGTTTTCTTTCTGGAACTCCCAATATGAATTTCCCAAAATAGGCATTTTATTCTCTTTTATTTTAAATCTTTCCTACACATGCACACACTAGCAAAATTAACAATGGATCCAACATAAAATAGTCCTTAAATTCTAAGAATTAGCAAAGAGATGATAGAGAGGAAGAATCCTAGTTATATTCAGGCAAACTCTGCTCACAGCCTGGAGTTCAATCCTAATGGGGCTCAAGGTTGACTCAGCTTTCTATTCTTCCAAAATTCATAAAATGAGGAACCATCTTATTGGGAGAAACATGCTGACATTGTAAACCACCCAGAGAGTGCTGTAAAGCACTAAGGGACAGTATATAAGTCTAACTTCTATTGCTATCAGGCTCAAACTAAAAGAAACCTGTCTCAATTATTCATAAGGGATTAGATGAGGAAAAGAATAGGACAAGACCAGCTAGAGAAAGAAGTTACTTCTGGAACCTGGAAACAAGGATTGAAAACATCTTGTCTTCCTTTACGAAGGAAGATTTTGGGACAAACTGGTAGCCATTTCACACCCATGTTCTGGTCAATTCAATGTCCTGGGTGCATAATGCAAGCTCTAGGTTGGGATCTTTTTCAAAATGAAATGCTGACATCAGTCTAACGAGGTCACACAGGACATGGATAATATCCCAGTCTGATCATCATAATGATAATTAATTAATTTTATGTGCTGCCTGACTACCGGTAGTTCTGGACTATTTGCAAATCGTAAAAAACAAGAACAATAAAAAAGAATAAAGATGGTAGAAATGATAAAACCAAATGGTGCAAAAAAAGGGAAAAAACAACCAGGCTTGCCAAAGGCAGGGGAGAAGAGCCAGATTTTCAAGATCTTTCAAGACACCAGCTGGGCAGGGCTGTTAAAATCTTGGGGGGAGCAGAGGGAGACTTCACTCCAAAGGGCAAACAATGTTCTCAGACAAGGAACACTTCTGAGATCTGTTTAAGTGAAGGACGCTGGAGAATGCCAACCCTGCCAGATTGGATTAGCCAGGCAGATATAAGGGCGACAGGCAATCCATCAAGTAACCGTATCCTATATTATAGGTGACAGCCAGGTCCTTGAACTGCATCCGGAAGTAAACTGATATCCAGTACAACTTGCAAAGCAGAGGTGTTATATGAGGATACCAAGTCACGCCTATCACTGCCTCCCAGTTGCATTCTGAACCAGTTGAGGCTCCCAGATGGTCTTCAAGGGCAGCCACAAATAAAGTGCATTGCAGTTGTCAAGCCACAAGGTAACCAAGGTGTGGAAAACTCTCTATCCCTGTCTATAAGAACACAACTGGCACCCCAGATGAAGCCGTGCAAATGCTTTGCTCATCACAGCTGCCACCTGCTCAAGCAGGACCTGTGAGTCTAGGATGACTTCCACTACCCTTGAATGAGGAAGTACCAATGCTTCCAAGATTAAAGGCGGGATATCTCCAGATATGGTTGGCCCAAATACTTGATCTTGATAGTCAGAAATGGTTCCTCTCCATTCAAACATGTACAGCCTCCAAACACTGGGACAAAATCTCAAGAGCCTCACTCAGCTGTCCTGGAGTGAAAAGATACAATTAGACATCAATAGCATACTACTGAAGAGCAACCCGGATGATTAGGGGACTGGAGACTAAAACATACGAAGAACGGTTGCAGGAACTGGGCTTGGCTAGTCTAGTAAAGAGAAGGACCAGGGGAGACATAATAGAAGTCTTTCAATATTCAAGCAGCTGCCACAGGGAGGAAGGGGTCAAGCTATTTTCTAAAGCGCCTGTAGGCCAGACAAGGAATAATGGATGGAAACTGAACAAGGAGAGATTCAACCTGGAAAGAAGGAGAAACTTTCTGACAGTGAGAACAATCAACTAATGGAACAGCTTGCCCTCGGAAACTGTGGGAGCACCATCTCTTGAGACTTTCAAAAAGAGATTGGACTGCCAGTTGTCAGAAATGGTGTAGGGTCTCCCGTTTGAGCAGGGGGTTGGACTAGATGACCTACAAGGTCCCTTCCAACTCTGATTATCTGTTAAGATCTGTTCATGCCAAACTTCAAATTGGAGGGTAGTCTCACCCAGCAGTTTCATGTATATGTTGAAAAGGAGGGAAAAGAGAATAGAGTCTTATGGCATCTCATAAAGGAGGGACTTGAGGAATGATCAGTCCCCCTCAACAACTAACAGAATCTGAAGCTGTCTCTGGAAACAGGAAGAAAGCTATTGTAAAATCCCCATTCCACAAAACCGGCTCAGAAGGAAACCATGATCAACACTATCAAAAGTCACCAAGAGGACACACAACGTAAGGATGGACACACCACTGCCATTCTGGCTCTGCCACGGATCATCTACAGACACAACCAAAAGTGTTTCAGTCGAGGAAAAATACCTGTCAGAAATTGAAGGAGAGGAAGATCAGGAGACTTGAAGCAGATAGGAAGAATTTTATCTGCCAATCAAAAATCTGCTGTCAAACTGTATACTAATTTAGAACTGTCGTAAGTTTATGTGCTGAAAAGTTTACTACTGATCATATGTTTAGTGCCAAAGTCCATAACTGAGGCGGGGGAACTCACTGTATTTTTTTAGTGCAGTTTGTTGAACAAATTGTGATTTTGTCTGAATACTAGAGCAGGGATATCAAACTCAAGGCCCGTGGGCCAGATCTAAGAGGTGCTTAGATCTGGCCCATGGGGATGCCCTAGAAATGGTGAAGGACTGGCCGATGGTACCTCTGCCAGTGAAAATGAAGCTCATGGCAAATGTCCCTCTTGAGCGCCGTTTTCTCTGGCAAGAGGGTTACAGGAGGCTGTTGCAGCCAGAAATGGAGCTCAGGATCCCGTGGCAGATTATGTGATTTTAAAAACCCAGCATCATACAAGCACTAATGTCATCTTTTTAAAAAAAAAATTTTTTTTTTTACAGGACTTCAGAGGTTCCACAGATACTTCTTGAAAATAAATATGGCAGGTTGCTACAACCATGTGTGTGCTTTGTGTGGAAATGGGTTGTTTATTTATTAATAAGTAAATAGGAAAAGCAGCACCTAGCTGAATTTGGTTATTCTGATAAGCTAAGCAAGGTTAGCCTTAGTTATATTTGAAGGTAGTAGAGAATATTTTAAGGGCTGGGATTTTTTCTCTCTCTCACTGGTGAATTGACATTTGTGTCAGAGCACCCACACTATGCTGTCAACTATTATGTAGAGCATACCCACACCTTTCTCTCAAAATTCTAAATGTGTCTCTCAGGTATGAACTCCCAGTAGGGATGACTGTGTTTAGCCTTTGGCTGGTATTAGATATTCAGACTTAGTCATCCAGTGAAATGGTGGTCTTATGAAATGTTCTTCATTGTCACATCCAACTAATTCAGACTATAATTTATAAGCAGCAGCAAAGAAGCCAATATTTTTAGTTGGTTTTACATGGCCGATAAGGGTTTTCCTATTACTACTTTGTGATCCTTCATCTTGCAAAAGTTCCAGCATGCAGTGTTGCTAACACAATGTTTATATTTTAATGCTAGCAACAGGATAAATACATAGTTAATGAGTTGCCAAACCTTCTTGGAACCTAGCTGTATATTTCAGGATTTACATTTTTTACTCATTTATATTTTTATTGCATATAGTGTTACCCATTATAAGGCTTTTATTTGTTCTGGAATTTTTAGAAATTTTGATAGGCATACTAATACAGTTTATGCCAAGTTTGGATTTAAGATTTGGTTTACATTGTGTAAGAGAGCTATTAAATCAGATACAGATTAGACCAAACTTCCCAATTGTGTCCTAATTCTTGTTTTTTTCATGTTCCTTAACTTACTGTAGCAGACAAAAGTTTCTAAGTCTACCTCATTTTACAGATGTTCAAGCCATTCATTAATTAGTACAGATGCACTTGGTTTAGTGTTCTAATCGTTAGCATCCCTTCTCAATGTGTTTCTGGTTCTGTGCATAGAATATAATATATTGTCTTATTGTAACAATAGAGACTGTTGAAAACAAAGGTGGAAGGAGATTCTGCAAATGTCTTCAGACATCTTTATTGAAAAAATATAGATGCTTTTGAAGATTAACCTAAAAATCAATCTTTGCTTAAGAAGGATTTCTTCCCTTCTGAAATTTACCCCATTGTGAAACAGTGGTGCTCACTGTTTTATTTCTCTGCCCAGTTATCCCTTCTGCCAGCCATCCAGTTTTGTTTTCCACTAACCTTTCCTTACTCATTGAATCCATTGGGTAACATCATCCTGTCTCCTGTGTGGTGCAGAATAGAGAAGCTATCCCAAGAGAAGATAACATAAAGGTTGAATGTGGAGACCTCGATGCTCTCTGAGCTGGGTTGTTTGCTTGCAGATGTTTTGTTAACCAACTATGTAACATTATCAGTGATAATGAGTGTGGGGTTTGCTTCTGGTTATACAATATAAAGTACCTTGCTCTGCCAATTTTGGTGGATGTGGGATTTGCTCCTTGGTAGTTTCTTGATTAGGGTAATGCTTTCTGTCGTGTCCGCAAAAAGACGCTCAGAGTCTGTGACTATCATTCAAGCTCTTTATTAAACTGTTGTGAACCGAACCGGCGAAAAGGAAAAAGCCCGCGGCTTTTATCCTTTTCGCTGCGGCGGCCGCGGCCAATGGCAGCGATTCAAGTCTCCCGCTCTTGGAGCGAGCCAATCGCGGGAGACTTCAATCGGGCCAATCAGTGCGGCTCGCCTGGCCAATCAGAAATCCCCGCGCCTTAGCCAATCAAGGCGCGGGGATTTCGAGTATTCAAATTCAGGACAGAACACCCCTCTCCTCTTGGTATGGTCCATCACGTAGCGTAGTCACGCAGGTAGGCGGGGCTCCGTCTAGTCCTAGTTGACCTGCGCAACTCAGTTGCAAGCTGTATCTCGGCCGGAGCGGTCATCTTTTTGGCTGCTCCTCCCTCTGTGTGAACCGGCTGGATGATCGGGCCGGTTCGTTCTCCGTGGCTCCCGCCTGGGCCTACCGGGTCGGTTGAGCTGCGGGTTTCGCCGCTCCCGCTTGGTTTCTCTGAGTCGGTTGAGCTGGCCAGGTGGTTCTTCTCCGGAGGGGACTCGCGATGGCTGCATTCCGGTGAGTATTTTTGGATTTTTTCTTGCGCTATTTTATTCGGGTGTTCCCTCCCCCCTTGGTTCGAGTCTTGGGGGTTGAGGTCTGTTGCCGTACGTGACCAGAGCTGGTCGATGTGTCGTTTCTAGGCTCGCCCGTCGGTGGTTTGGAGCCGGTACGACCGTGGACCGGTGATTTGAGTGATGACGGCTGGGATCCATAGGGGGTCCCCCGTCAGATTTTTGGTGTAAACTAAGTCACCGGGGGCAAATGTCCGGTATTTGGAGCTGGAGTCTGGGGGCCGCTCTGGGTTGTAAGTCGGGTGCAACCTGTCGAGTGGGGACCTCAGCTTCCTGCCCATTAACAGTTCGGCTGGGCTTTTGTTGGTAGTGGTGTTCGGGGTGATGTGTTGTATGAAGAGGAGTTTGTTGATTTTGTCGTTGATCTCCCCGTGGTCCATTTTCCGGAGGGTTTTTTTAGTAAACTGGACCATCCGTTCCGCTCTACCGTTCGCCGCCGGATGTGCCGGTGCTGTTAATGCGTGGCGGATGCCCCTCTCCGCCAAGAACCTTTCAAACTCGAGGGAAGTAAACTGGGGCCCGTTATCTGAGACGACGACGTCTGGGAGGCCGTGCGTGGAAAACAGTTTACACAGTTCTTTGATGACGGCCTCCGTGGTAGTGGATTGCATGTCGCTTACTTCCAACCAATTGGAGTAAGCGTCGACTGTGATCAGAAAAGTATGCCCATTTGTTGGACCCGCAAAGTCTAAATGGATTCTGGACCAGGGCCCCCTTGGTATTTCCCAGTCCCGGATGGGTGCTGCGGGTGGGCTGGGTCTGGTCTCCTGGCAACGATGGCATTTGGCGACCCATTGCTCAATCTGTTTGTCCATCCCTGGCCACCAAGCGTAACTCCTGGCCAGGGCTTTAGTCCTGACGATGCCAGGATGACCCTCATGCAGCATCTCTAAGACCCTCCCTTGCAATCTGTCCGGGATGACTACCCTGTCACCCCACAAGATACATCCCTTAAGTAGTGAAAGTTCAGTCTGGCGGTTCCTGAACGTTTTAATGGATTCGTCATTGTCCCTTTCAGGCCAACCTTTTTCTAGCCAATGTAGGATTCGCGCCAGACGCTTATCCTTAACAGTCTCTCTGGCAATGTCTGATGCGGTAATGGGTAGGTTCTCAATGCTAAGGGTGTTTGTTGTTGGTGCTGGGTCAGGATCAGAGTCTGGTAAGGGGGAACGGCTTAAAGCGTCCGCGTGCGAAATTTTCTTACCTGGCTTGTGTAACAGTTCGTAGCTGTAGGCTGCCAGGAACTCGGACCACCTTGTCATCCGGGGTGATAAAATGTTCGGGGTGGCTCGGTTTCCGGCGAGGATTCCCAGCAACGGCTTATGGTCTGTCACAATGGTGAACGGGCGGCCGTATAGGTATTCGTGGAAACGCTTAACGGCGGCAACTATAGCCAAGGCTTCTTTGTCCAGCTGGCTATAGTTCCGCTCTGGTTTGGTCAGAGTCCTGGAGAAAAAAGCGATGGGTGCTTCCCTTTTGTCGGGGAGGGTATGGCTGAGGACAGCGCCGACGCCGAAAGGTGATGTGTCGCAAGTGACAGCTAAGGGCAAGGTTTCGCTGAATTGAATCAGGACGGCGTCGGAGGTGAGGAGGTCTTTGGTTTTTTGAAAGGCGGTTTGCTCTCGTCTCCCCCAAGTCCAGGTTGCCGCCTTATCCAGGAGTCTATGCAAAGGCTCCGCCGCCGTAGCCTTTTGGGGTAGGAAAACATTATAAAAATTCAGCAACCCTAAGAACGCTTGTAGTTCCGTTTTAGACTTTGGGGTAGGGGCTTCTTTAATGGCTTTCACTTTTTTAATTGTAGGGTGAATGCCATGCCGGTCTAGAAGGTAGCCCAAAAATTCCACTTGCTTTGTGCATAGTTGGCATTTTTCTCGTTTAACTTTAAGTCCTGTCACTTTAAATTTTGTTAAGACCTGTCTGAGTCGGTTTTCTAATTCGGCTTCGTTTGGCGCCGCTACTAATACGTCATCAAAATAGGGCACCACCCCCTTGATGCCCTGTAGCAAACGTTCCATCAGGCTTTGAAAGATGCCTGGTGCCACGCTGACTCCGAATTGGAGTCGGTTACACTTGAAGGCCCCCCGATGGGTCACGATGGTCTGGGCTTCCGCCGTTTTCTCATCTACTGGTAACTGCTGATATGCCTGGGCGAGATCGAGCTTGGCAAAGACCTTGCCCCCTCCCAGTGAGTGCAGCAGATGTTGCACGATTGGGACTGGGTAGGCGCTTTGTTGTAATGCGCCATTTAGGGTGGCCTTATAGTCCCCGCAAATTCTCACGGACCCGTCTGGTTTTACTGGGGTCACTATAGGGGTTTCCCATCGGGCATGGTCTATCGGCTGCAACACCCCCTGTTTGACGAGCTTGTTGATCTGCTCGTCAATTTTAGGCTTCACGGCGAATGGTACCCTCCTAGGTTTAAGCCGCTTGGGGGGAACCTTCGGGTCTAGGTCAAACGAAATAAGGGGCCCCTGGTACTTGCCCAAGCTTCCATTGAAAACTTCCTGGAACTCCTGGGCTAGCCGCTGTTCCCAACCGTCGTCGGCGACGTGGTTGACTCCTGTCAGCGCGATGTCAAGCGGGGCGAACCATTGTAAACCCAGTAGGCTTGGGCGGTCGCGATCGACGATGGTGAGTGGCAGTTGTTCGGTGCGGCCCTTGTAGGTTACATTGAAGCTCTTGGTGCCCACTACCGGGACGCGATTCCCTTGGTAGTCTTTTATGATGATTTTCTGGGTATGAATGTTGCTCTTATGGAGGGTGGGTACAAGCCGCTTAATCTCGCGCCATGCAATCATGGAGAGGTAGGACCCGGAGTCTACTTCCATCTTGCATGGCTGGCCTTCAATATGGACTTCAACGTGTACCTTTCTGGCGCCGTCGGAGATGGCGTGGCCGATGGTCACCGTCTGGTGTGTTTCTTCTTTTCGCCGACCGTCGCCGCCTCTTGAAGATCGCTGGGTACGGTCCCACCGACCGTCCGGTTGGTGCTCTCTGGTCTTGGGCGGGGGGCTTTCCTTCTTCCGGTCGTGTTGTTCCCATCTGGGCAGGCTGCGGGTCTTCTTTTGGCGGCAAACTCGAGCGATGTGACCCCGTCGTTCACAATGCCTACAAATAGAGTCAAAAAATCGGCATTCTGACCTGGGGTGGTCGCCGCCGCACCCGGCACAGTTGGTCCTCGACCTACGACCTCTTTGATTCCGCTGGTCGCCGCGTCCCGTCTGCACGCGATGTATGTCCTCCTCGTCTTCCGACGTGCTGGAGGCTGACTGGAATTCTCCGTAGTGTGCGGTTGATTCACTTCTAGGGTCGGCCGACCTTGCCGGGTTGTTGTTTCCGCCCTTTGCGTCAGATCTTCGCATGCTGTCAGCAGACGAGCGGGTTGCCTCTGCGGCTGCGGCTGCGGTGAGGGCGTCTGCTAGGCTGATGTCGCCCTTGGCCATAAGCCGGCTCTGGAGTGTAGGGTCCCATAGGCCGAGCACGAATCGGTCTCTTATGAGGCTGTTTAGACCTTCAAACTTGCAGAGTCCTCCTAGGCGCCGCAGCTCGGCGACAAAGTCGCTCAATTTCTCGTCTGGTTTCTGATTTCGGCGGTAAAACTCGTTGCGCCGTATCAGGATGGGGACCTCGGGGGCGTAATGGCGCCGCAGTATAGGCTCGAGGACGTCCCAGTCCATGGCGGTTGCGTCTGCCGGCTTGGCCAATGCTTTGGCCATCTGGAAGACCTCTGGTCCGCAGTGAGTAAGGAAGACGGCGCGTTTTAGCGGGCCCGGGGCGTCCTTCATTCCGGCGCATTCCAAGTACATTCGGAACCGGTCTGAGTACGATTCCCAGTCCTCGTTGGTGGGGTTGAAGGGGGCGGGCGGTGCGATCTTCGCCATCTCTTTTGCTGGAACTGGCTCTTGTTGGACACGGGGTTCGGTTCAGGGTCGGGATCCCACCTTCGTCGCCAGTGTCGTGTCCGCAAAAAGACGCTCAGAGTCTGTGACTATCATTCAAGCTCTTTATTAAACTGTTGTGAACCGAACCGGCGAAAAGGAAAAAGCCCGTGGCTTTTATCCTTTTCGCTGCGGCGGCCGCGGCCAATGACAGCGATTCAAGTCTCCCGCTCTTGGAGCGAGCCAATCGCGGGAGACTTCAATCGGGCCAATCAGCGCGGCTCGCCTGGCCAATCAGAAATCCCCGCGCCTTAGCCAATCAAGGCGCGGGGATTTCGAGTATTCAAATTCAGGACAGAACACTTTCTGCTTGACTGTTTTGTGTCAATAGAGGAGAGAGGTCTGTCTGGAGTTAATTAAGGAGAGATCATCATATGGTGGGCTATTTTCCCCTCTGTACTGCTTCTGCAATGTACACCAAAGAGTTAAAGCTGGAACAACCAAAAGCTACTTTTGGCGTTCTTCATGCTTTCCCTGTGACTTTGGAAAGTTCTGTATCTTTTGATAGATGTGCACTATAAATTCTTGCTTATTCATCTCTTTGTCTCTTTCCCCCCTCCTCTCTCCTTGTTTTGCCTGCCTTTTGTCTTGTTTATGTCATTTAACTGTTTTGATGTTAGCTGATGTTTAATAAATATCAAGCTGTATGTATCTCTGCTGAACTAGATAGAGAGACTGACTGGGAGTGTGTTAGGTGCAAGCTAAACTGGATATTATCCATTATAATTTGTCAAGAAAAAAAGATAGTGGGCTCAGCAGGGAGCCAGAACTTAATTCTGTGCGATCAGAGTAGCCCAATACACTATACGCACAACATGTCCCATCCTATTTTTAGGCATTTGGTCAAGCATATACTGAATCAGCACCTAAGGACCACTCTTCATGGATACTTACGAAGACAATGTTGGTGAACCTTTTTGGCATCGAGTGCTGAAATGGGAGTGTGTGTTTGCAGAGGGGAGCACTGGAAACCAGAAGAACAGCTCCTGGTGCGTGCGCATGGGAGTGCCAGAAACTGGAAGAGCAGCTCCTGGTGCACATGTGCACACCATCTGGTCTTCTGGTTTCTGGTGCACATGTTGTCACGCGAAGACCAGCTGGCCAGCATGCATGTGCGCACTGGAAACCGGAAGAGCAACAGGTGACAGCTGCCGTGCCTGAAGAGATGGCTCTGTGTGTCACTTCTGGCATGTCTATCATATAGGTTCACCATCACGGTACTATGATTTAAATGCTGTAATCCAGGAACACTTTTTAACCACCTACAAAACTAGCATAAAACTTTTGAAAATGGCAGTGACATTGCAACTGGAACATCTTGCTCCTGAAGATGGAAAAGAGTACTTATTCTCCAGCATGAAGATGGAGATACTATTTGAAAAGGTGGACTTCTCAGAAGTTCTTGAGATGCTATGTCCAGAATGAACACAAATCAGGACAACTTGGATGAAAAAGAATAGATTACTGAATTATGAAATAATTTTGAGGCTGAACTTGACCAGCCTAAGTTGATTTACAGTAGTGCTTAAGAAAGGAGATCTAGGACAAAATAAGACATATTTATGCTTATAATGATGAACTGTAATGTTAAATAAACTCATAAATCTAAAATTATCAGTGGATGGAAGTTCAATGGAATATGTGACCGAGTATCTCTCTGTTCAGAAGACAATAAAAATAGTATGAAGCTTTTGGACAATTTAATCAAGGAATTGATATTTATTTCATTACCAAAAGAGTACAGACACATGGAAAAGTTAATCAACCTTCCTCATAAAATTTTCTTTGAGAATAGAAAATGAGAAGGTGGAGGCATACTAGCATGATTAGAAAGATGCAACTGAAGGGAATTCTGTGAACCAGAAAAAAAGGGAGAAATGTCATCCATCATTACTGTAATAGAAAGGGACATATTAAAAGAGAATGCAGACTTTACAATGCTAAGACTCATAAAAGAAATAATGAGATCAAATGTCATAAAAGAAAAGTCAAGACTGCCGAGGAATTGCAAAAAAAATGAGATGCAAAGAAACAGCAAATAAATGTTTACTTGCCGTTGGATATGATTCTGAATTTGAAAACAAAATGTCAAATCAATATATGCACACCAAAGATGTGCTTTTAAGTCTTGATGAACCTTAACAAGGAAAAGTTAAATTAAGAAATTGAATGTTGATATCTATGGAAAGAGTAGTGTTAAACTGAAATGCCTAAATAGATCATCATGAAAGGAGAAATATTTCAAGAAGTATATTATATACATGAATTGTATGCAGATTGCTTATGTTTTTATGTGACGGGTCTGTAAAATTGTGCTTAAAAATAAAGTCACATTGTTACCAAGATACATGAAGTAATATTGATGGAAAAGCACAGTGAAGCTAATTTGCTGGAGTTATGTAATCCGAGGCAGACAAAATAGCAGGATACATACATAATAATAATCCTGCAAAATGGCTTAGAAGATTTAGTCCCAGAGATGTGTCTGCTATGAAGAAAATAAGGGTTAAGGACTTAGCAATTGGACTGAATGTTTGTCCTTGCAAGAAACAAAGGAATCAAGATATGACTGTTGTTTAAAAGCTAATGGAAAAAGGAACAGGTTTCCCAAGGTTGAATTCAAATAAGCCCGTCAGCTATTGGAACTTGTATTTTCAGTCTTATGGGATCCCATGCCAATCAAAATAAAAGATGGGGGGAAACTACTTTGTAATGCTCATAGCCTGCAACTCAAAGTATAGCTGCACCCACCTCTTAGCCAATAAGAGTAAAATATTAGAAAAATTCTAATTGTCCTGTTTTTATATAGAAAACAAGTTTAACAGAAAAATCAAGTTATTAAGGTCCAATATTGGGGAGAATATTGCATCCTGGAATTTGAGGACAACATGAAGAATGAAGGCACAAAACACAAAGAACAACAGAATAACAGAGTTTGAAGGGATCTTGGAGGTCTTCTAAATCTAACTTCATGCCCAAGCATTATTATGCCTCATGCTATATCATTCCAGACAAATGGCTCTCCAATCTCTTCTTAAAAACCTCCAGTGATGGAGCACCCACAACTTCTGAATATTAAGCAATAACCCTGAGTAAAATCGAAAAAGGCTATTAAGCACAAAAAGGTATTTTTGGGTTGATGCAAAGTTTACTGAAGGATTTTTGGTGAAAAAGCACCACATAGCTACTTATCTGAAAAACATTTTATTCCAACAAAAATGGAGGTAAAATCCCATGTGATTATGGAACAGGAGCAACCCAATCTGTCACATAGTACACAAAGTTATTTAAAAGCAAAGCTTACGCATATATCTTTAAAGGGAAAAAGGGAATAAATTAGAATAGAATTCTTTATTGGCCAAATGTGATTGGACACACAAGGAATTTGTCTTCGTGCAAACGCTCTCAGTAAACATAAAAGAAAAGATACATTCAAGAGTCAAGAATCATAAGGTAGAACACTTAATGATAGTCATAGGGTACAAATAAGCAATCAAATCATACTAGGAAACAGTCCATATAAAACATAAGGATACAAACGACAAAGTTACAGTCATACAGTCACAAGTGAGAGGGGTTGGGTGATAAGGAATGATAAGAAGATTAGTAGTAATAGTAGTGCAGACTTTGTAAATAGTTGGACAGTGCTGAGGGAGTTATTTGTTTAGCAGAGTGATGGCATTAGAGGAAAAACTGTCCTTGTGTCTAGTAGTTCTGGTGTGCAGTGCTCTATAGCATTGTTTGAGGGTAGGAATTGAAACAGTTTATGTCCAGGATGTGAGAAGCCTGTAAATATTTTCACAGCCCACTTTTTGACTGGAAGGCAGGTTGGTAGTAATTATTTTTTTCTGCAGTCCTAATTATCCTCTGACGTCTGTGTCTGTCTTGCTGGGTTGCAGAGCCAAACCAGACAGTTATAGAGGTGCAGTTGACAGACTCAGTGATTCCTCTGTAGAACTGTTATCAGCAGCTCCTTGGGCAGTTTGAGGTTTCTGAGTTGGCGCAGAAAGAATATTCTCTGTTGTACTTTTTTGATGATATTTTTAAAAATGGACATGTTAGGTGTCCATTTTAGGGTCTTGTGATATGATAGAACCTAGGAATTTGAAATTCAATTGCATTTGGAATAACTATAGACTATCAAGAGGAATAAAAAGCTATAGAGGTTTGGGAGAGGGAGAGGAGACAATAGATGAGTTGCAATATTTAAATGCTAGCGCATATCTGTAGCACCTGGTATTGCCAGTTAACAGTTTTGTAGTTTGCTGAAGTTTAATAAACAAACAATTAATTATGTGGGAGTTTTTGTTTTTGTTTTTGCTAGCTGCCCTGAACACTGTGTATGCTTTCTGCAATTTGAATATAGGAGTTGGCTGGGAGTACATTAGATGCCAGCTAACTCACAGCCACAGCCATTTTTCAGCAGAATATACTATTTTCTATTTTGTGTCCCCCTTTCTTTTTCTAGATTCTTTTGAAGGAGAAAACAAAATATCTATGTGTGAAGGAATGATTGGATATATCCAGATGAGGGTCAATTAGCCTGGTGAATGTGGCCATTTTAGGCAGTAATTATTTGTATTGTTCAAATTAAGTTAAATGTATTTGTTTATTTTTCCTTGCCCTTTGGGGGGGGAGGTATGTATATTTGCACCTGTAAATATCTCAGACTTGTCCTGGGAATCCTGAGCTAAAAGCTGTGAAATGGACAATTATATAGAATATTATATTTCCAAGAATATCTCTGGGCTCCATATGGGTTTTGTGGACATTTTTAGAAAATGAAAATCATGCATGACTGGTTTACTTCAAAATACACTCAATTGCCCAGTAAAAAGCAAAGATAGACTGAAAAGTGCTACAGGATTCCTAATAAGGATAGAGAAATAGCAGGAAACAGGTTTTACCAATTTACTTTCCATAAAATCAGTATTTTCTGACTACATTCATCCTGGCAGCCATTTTGTGAGAGTGCCCACTTTTCACTTTTAAAATTCAAAAGATGGAGCTGCATAAAGCTCCTTATTCCTATACAATGCAAGTGAAATAACATTTTCAGAAAAATGTTTCCAGCAATTCTGAATGAAAAAAAATATGGTTGGGGGGGAGGTGTATATGTTTAATTCTGTTCATTGTGTCTTTGCTAGTTCATCTTTCTGCAAATTTGCTAGCATGCCATTATTAGTTCTTGCTCAATACAATGATCATTTATTTTTATTAAGGTTAAATTTAGTATTTCTTATACAGTTCTGGTTCTTGACTACTATTTTCTTCAGGAGGAAGGACTCTGACTTTATGGTATCTTAAGGTTACACTAATATTTTTGAGAGAGAGAAGGGCTGTGGGGCATGGGTAATAATAGAAAACAGCCTAGATGTGAATAGAATTTGAGGGAGGGTACTTTTTGCTCTTATATTATGTTAATACTACTTTAGGTTTTGTGCTCTGTTTTCAGTGTTTTGTTTTTCTCTGTAGCAAAATTTCTCTGCAGCAAGTTTTTGATTTTTTATACTTGGGTGGAAAGTGTCCATAGACAACAATAGAAGGATTTGTTGCCTTAGGCTGATTATCTCAGTTTTGGAGAAGATTTTAAATATTTCTCTTTATTGGGAATTTGGTCTCTGAACGTGTTATTTCAAAGAAAATTGGAGAAATTATGAGTGACAGACATGGCAAATTCCAAAACTGTATCTGGCCATAAAACTGCTTTCCTGATTGAAAAGCAAAGCAACACTGGTAGATTTCTCTTCATCATTGTTCTGGTGATGCATTTTTGACTCAGAAACTGTTGAGAAACATTCTTCTCCCATTTCTATCTAGGCTGGCCTTGAAATCTCTTAGATTGCCTCTACCAATGTAGCGCTGTGTCTGTCACTAAGCATTTTTCTTCAAGGAATGGGTTTTACAGCAGCTGCCAAGAATAAGAGGATATGACAAACTTCAGCATTGCCCTTGGGTAAAGGAAAGGCCTGTGTGGCTCCACAGAAAAGCATCCTAAACCAAGAATGACTAAATCAGTGCATCACCCAGCCTAGAAAGTGCCTGCTCATAGGGAACCTTTGTGAACACATTCTTCAGGGATCCTGGGTATCAGCAAAGGCCAAAAAAGAAAGGAATACGCTATATATGTACAGGGAGAGAGTCTTGTTTGATGGTCATTTCTTTAATTTCTCTAAGGAGCCCACTTTAATAAGAAATAGGTGTCCTGATGTCCTGATAAATCAATAGTGACTACGTGGAGGGGAAAAATGATATTTCCTTGGGCAGTATTCTTCATGCTGACAAATCATATACACAGTGATAAATCAACCTGTTCCTCAAAGATCTTCTACTCCAAACAAAAACACATGTGCAAATCAATTAGGATCATGTCTCTTCCTCTGCCAACCGCCAGGGAAAAAAATACAAAGAAAAATATGCCTACTTGTTTACACCATTGTGTGTGAATCACACATTGGTCTATTTTTTTTCTGATTATGTATTTTTGGAAGTGACTTCCAGATAAGCATAATTATAGTGACATAGACACTTAGCCTGATTTGAAATGACAATGTAATACTCTCCCTACCTTCCCCATATTAGGATTATATCTGCATAGGAGAAAAATAATAATGTGTGCAATGGTCCATAGCCTTTAAAGAACTAAATCAATTTTCTATTCTTCATTCCATGGTCTGAAAAGGAAGCATTTTTTTTCAACTTCTTTGCGTATAAACTCACATCTATAGTAGAAGGATTATAACTGGAGTATCCTATAGCCCAGCTCAGGCAATACAGTACACTGCACTGTGTAGATCTCAGAAATGATAGATAGAAATGATAGCAGTCCCTCTGCTTCTTAAGTTATTTTGGTGACATCACTGATGTTGTGAATGAATAATGCCAAATAAAGTTATCTTGAGCTTGAAGTCAAGTGCAGGGTTCTGGCCCTGCACTTCTGATTGGCTGTTAATGGCAGGATTGGATTGGTCCGTTCAGGAGCATCTGATTGGTCATTAACAGGCCATCCTCATTGTTTAACGGAGCTAGCACTCCAGGATTGCTATTGGTTGAATAGTTAATAAGTTGCCTATATAAGGAAGGCTATAGCAGCCCTCTAGTTTGAGCTGTCACACAATGTAAATAAAGAGTTTGAAGTTCACTGTTTCTACCGGCTCGTCTCCATTATTCGCACCCATGCTCCAGACTTAACACTGGCGATGAAGGTGGGATTGGATGACATCAGAGCCAACGACGAAGACAACTAAGCACGTGGCTGAAGCGCACAACGGCAGAACCATGTCCGGCGGCGCAGTACCACCCGCTCCATTCGATCCAGCTCAAGAGGACTGGGAGTCCTACACTGTTTCCAAATGTTTTTGGAAACAAATAATCTGAAGGATGCCACAACCGGGAAGAAATGGGCGGTATTCCTAATGCACTGCGGCCCGACGGTATTCAAAATGGCTAAGGCATTAGCGAAACTGGCTGAAGTGAAGGCCATGGACTGGGACCTCCTCGAACCGCTACTAAGGGCCCACTACGCACCGACCATTCCAACGCTCGTAAGACAACACGAGTTCTATCAAAGAAACCAGCGGAAAGGAGAAAACGTTGCCGATTTCGTTGCAGACCTCCGGAACTTGGGAGGCCTTTGCGATTTCACCGACCTAGAGGAAGCTTTGAGAGACCAAGTAGTTCTGGGGTTAGACGCTCTAAACGTACAGAGCAAAATAATGGCAAAGGGTGACATCACTCTTAAAGATGCCATAGCTGAAGCTACAGCAGCGGAGGCGACCAAGAAGTCGGCTGCCCAACTATGCCGAAATCGCGCTCCAGCACACCAACCGGCCAGCGAAGTTTCACTTAAGGCAGAAGAGCAGTTGCAGACGACCCACCATGAGGACCTCTCTTCGTCGTCAGACAGCGACGAAGAAGAGGTCCATCGCCTGCAGTCCAATAGGGACCATTACCCAAAGTCCCAGCAACTGTGCGCAGGCTGCGGCGCCAACCATTACCGCTCCGATTGCAAATTCCGCGATGCGCTCTGCCACGAGTGCGGGAAATGAGGCCACATCGGACGGGTCTGCAGAAGTCTCCTCGGACCCAGCCAGACCGCGAAGGCCACCAATCTCCGCCAATCGATAGGGAATCGCCCTGTAAGGCGAGAACCAGCAAACCACTCCTACAGAAACCGACCCGTGAATCGCCAAACGAGACGGGAAGAGGCCCACCAAACACTCACTATTGGCCACACCTCTTCACTAGACGCTAAGAAAACTCGAATCAAAGTAGACATCGAAAATCAACCTTGCCAAATGGAAGTTGACTCAGGGTCGTCTCTGTCAATGGTCTCCTGGAAGACCCTCAAGCAACTCATCCCCACTATCCGGCGCCAAGACCTTCAATTCCAATGGCTCGTGTTAAAGGACTACCTGGGGAACCGGATTCCAGTCGTAGAATCCAGTAGAGTCCGGGTTGCATTCTAGAACCGCACGGTGTACTTACCCCTGACGGTGATTGACAAGGATTGGCCTAGCCTGTTAGGCCTGCAATGGTTCGCAGCACTCGGCATTGAAGTGGCAGGCATTAACCGAATCGGCGGCAGTGACTGGGAAGAAGACCTCACCCACAAATTCAGGGACGTCTTCATGGAAAAGCTAGGCGAGTACAAGGGGACCCCGATATCCTTTAGCCTTAATCGAAAGATAGCTCCCATCCGCCTTAAGCCTCGTCGAGTCCCGTTCGCTCTAAAGCCAAAAATCGACGAACAGCTTGATAAGTTGATAGCCCAGGGAGTTTTAAAGCCAACCGACCACTCCCTATGGGAAACACCAATCGTGACCCCAATTAAGCCGACGGCTCCATTAGAATTTGTGGGGACTATCGAGCCACCCTAAACCACGCCCTGCAACAAAATCCATATCCGGTGCCAGTGGTGCAACACCTCCTCAATTTCCTGGGGGGCGGAAAAGTCTTCGCTAAACTAGACTTAGCTCAGGCTTATCAGCAGCTGCCGGTTGATGAAAAAACGGCACAGGCACAGACTATCGTAACACACCGAGGGGCCTTTAAGTGTATGCGGCTTCAATTCGGAGTCAGTGTAGCCCCAGGGATCTTTCAGATCCTAATGGAGAGACTATTGCAGGGGATCAAAGGCGTTGTCCCCTATTTTGACGATGTGCTCATTGCTGCCCCCACTCCAAAAATTTTACGGGATCGTTTAAGACTGGTTTTACAAAAATTCCAAGAAGCAGGCCTGAAAGTGAAAAAAAATAAGTGCAAACTGTGTACAGATCGTGTTGAATTCTTAGGGTACTTAATTGACAGTCAGGGTATTCACCCTACAGATAGCAAATTGAGAGCAATAAAAAACGCTCCCAGACCCCGGAACAAAGCCGACCTCCAGGCATTCTTAGGCCTCATCAATTTCTGAAATGTATTCTCGCCGCACAAGGCGACTGTCGCTGAACCTTTACATCGCCTACTAGATAAAAAAGCAATTTGGGTATGGGGTCACAGAGAAGAGCAGGCGTTCCATAATGTAAAACAACTACTGACTTCTGACGCCCTACTAATGCAGTATAATGAGACCTTGCCATTAAATATCACATGTGATGCATCGCCTTTTGGAGTGGGCGCCACTTTTGAGCCATGTATTACCTAATGGTAGCGAAGCCCCTGTTGCTTACTTTTCAAAAACGCTCTCGAAAACCGAGCGAAATTACAGCCAGATCGATAAAGAGGCCCTGGCAATTGTATCAGCTGTTAAAAGATTCCATGAGTACATGTACGGCCGGGCTTTTACCATTGTAACTGACCACAAATCATTGCTGGGGATCATCGCTGGGAACAAGCCAACTCCCTACATACTTTCTCCCAGGATGACCTGCTGGTCAGAATTCTTGGCTGCCTACAATTATCAGCTACAATATCGTCCCGGTAAAGCCATTCCCCATGCCGACGCGTTGAGCCGTGCACCGCTCCCTGAAACCATCAACGATCCTGCACCAACGATGACAACGTTGCAGATCGAAACACTCCATACGCCGCCATTAACTGCCCGTGACATCGCGAGAGAAACAAAACGCGACCCCATCTTAGCACGAGTCCTCACATGGGTGGAACGCGGATGGCCATTGGACCAAGTACCAGATGACTTTGCACCATTCAAAAGCCGTCAAACAGAGTTGTTCTCGCAGAAGAGCTGTATCATCTGGGGTGATAGAGTCGTTATCCCAGAACGACTCCAACAGGCACTGCTAAGAACCTTGTACGATGGCCACCCTGGCATCGTGCGCATGAAGGGCCTCGCATGAAGCTACACGTGATGGCCAGGCATCGACAGACAAATCGAATCGTGGGTTAAAACTTGCCAGAGATGCCAAGAAGTAAGCAACGCTCTACCAAAGGCAACCCCAACCGAATGGGAGATGCCGCGGGGACCCTGGTCCCGCATCCATCTGGACTTTGCTGGGCCGACCAAAGGCCACATGTTTTTGCTAACCATTGACACCTACTCGAATTGGCTCAAGATTCACCGAATGAGGAATACGACCACCGAAGCGGTCATCAAAAGACTGGAAAGACTGTTTGCAACCCATGGATTACCAGACGTTCTGGTATCCGACAACGGGCCCCAATTTACCACACTGTCTTTTGAACAGTACCTGGCTGACCGCGGTATCCGACATGCGCTTACTTCGCCTGCGCACCCTGCGGCCAACGGTAGGGCTGAGCGCATGGTACAATTTGTCAAAAGGACTCTACAAAAGATAGACTACGACAACATCGACGAGAAAATCAACCAAATCCTTTTCCTACAGCACATCACACCTCACAGCGTCACCAACAAAACTCCCGCCGAGCTGCTAATGGGACAAAAGCTCCGCTCCCACCTCAATCAGTTACACCCAGCCTACGAACCAGAAAAGCCACTCGGATCCAGCGGCCGATGCCGTACCTTCCAGGTAGGCGATTTAGTATTCGCTAAAAACCTATTGGGCGATCCGCTGTGGGTAGAAACGACCGTAATCCGCGTAACCGGCCCAAGATCATACCTCGTTCAGTGCCCTGACGATAGACTTTGGAAGTGCCACATAGATCAACTACGATCGGGGCTACCGTCACACAATTCCGAACTTCCTTATGACCAAACTGAGGGGGGGGAGATACAGAGGAAAACAAATTGCAACTAGAGGAAAACCTTTTTGAAGGGACTGCAAACGGAACTGAAACGCAGGAACAGGAACCGGGGACCGGAGTGAGTTCACCTCAGGGAGTGGCCAGTGATATTGGTGACAACGGGAACACGAACTCAGAACCAGAGGCACCCCTACCGTTAAACAACGATCTACCTCAACAGAAGTGCAGCCAACCGCCAGGCACTTTGCGAAAATCAAAAAGACTGATAAAACAACCGTCCTACTTCAAGGACTATGTAACCGCGCCCCATGAGCAGAAGCCGGGGGAAAGGGATGTTGTGAATGAATAATGCCAAATAAAGTTATCTTGAGCTTGAAGTCAAGTGCAGGGTTCTGGCCCTGCACTTTTGATTGGCTGTTAATGGCAGGATCGGATTGGTCCATTCAGGAGCATCTGATTGGCCATTAACAGGCCATTATCATTGGTTAACGGAGCTAGCACTCCAGGATTGCTATTGGTTGAATAGTTAATAAGTTGCCTATATAAGGAAGGCTATAGCAGCCCTCCAGTTTGAGCTGTCACACCATGTAAATAAAGAGTTTGAAGTTCACTGTTTCTACCGGCTCGTCTCCATTATTCGCACCCATGCTCCAGACTTAACAACTGACAAGTCTGCCTCCATAGAAATGGCATAATTGGCTTGCGGAGGGAAGGCCTTTATATGTTTGCAGAAGTTGCCACATGAGCAGTAACCATACTAATACATGGTTTCCCCTCACTCATGTAGGAACTTTTGTGTGAATGCAATGGATTATCATTGTAAATGATTGCAGTGTAACATATGGATGCCATTTCTGAGGTCATAACATGCCTTAGAATGTTAAATGTGCTCATCATTTGTTGTGTGTTAAATTCTACATGGTAATGTATCATCTGAAGGTTTGTGTTTTTGTTTCTGGCAAGCTTCTCCCAGATCTCAGATCTTGTCCATTTACAAGCTTACTTTGAGAAGAATAGTCAAGAAAAATTCTATCATGCAACAGAAAAGAACATGCATGATAGTATACATGCTTTGTAAAAGCCTCAATATATTTTCGTATCGCTAATTTAAAAGGATTAGAATACTGGTATAAGTCATTTACAAAATGACTCACATACAAGTACTTTCAAATGATAATATTTCAGGTATGCAGAGGTTACTTTTGGAGTCTCAAGGTCAAAACAATGTATCATATGTGCATATGTGTTAATACTGTCATTTTCTCTTGCTCCAATGCCATGTTTATTTTGCAGAAAATTGGACTCCTAAATACTGCATCTAAAGGGAATACATTACCCCTGAATGCCTTCAGTCTTCAGGTATAATGTATCCTGGATATTTTGAATGGTCTTAAAAGCCTCAATGTTGAATGTGTTTTTAGCTTGATGTATTCTTACAAAGAAAGCTGAACAATAACAAAATAAAAGAGGCACCTTTGTTTGGTCACAGAGTTTAAAGAACAATAGGGTTCTCAAGTTTTAATTATTAGAAGGTAACTTTTTAAGTTCTGGTTCTGAGAATGAGACCTCAGGTGGATTTGATATAATTTTCTGCATAATGGATTTTAAATCCTGCCACTGAAGATGATGGATGCAATGTAATGTGGATAATGCCCTACTTTGTGCAGAATTGCTGCTTACAGGGCAATCAACAAAACAAACTCTATTAAAACAAGAAAATTGATAATCCAAGGAAACAGAAATAAAAGAACAGGACAGTGGATATATAAAATGGCAAAAACAGATAAAACCAAATTCACTTAGAACTTTGAAAAACCTAGAAATTAAAAAGTGTTTAATTGATGTCAAAAGATTTGATTCCACCTAAGTTTTCTCTGGAGAGGTTAAAACCACGCCCAAGGAAATTTCTCTAGTAGTACCATCCCTTAAAGTGTTTGAAATAATAATAACATAAACTGGCTGTTTTATTCTGAACTATAGTTTTCAAGACAGTCTATATATATGACATACAGTGTGCCCTAGTTATATTTCTTTACTAATATCGAAAGGTAAAAATGCCAGCTGCACAAAACTTCACTGGTTCCAAAAAGGTTCCAAAACATCAGCTTCCCAAGTGAGGGAAATCAGAATTTGGGATTGAAATAGTTAAAACACTTAAAAATAGTAAGAGCTTTTTTGAGCAAAAATATAGCAAGTATCACTTATATTTTATTTATCTGTGAACTTATATGTCACCAACTCTGGGTAATTTGCCTTCTCTTCTCCTGCCACTATATATACATATGTACACATGCATTAAAATTATTCAATTAGCAGCAAAAAAATAAACAAATCTGCAAACTATGTTCTGGCTAGCTTGTTCCAAATAGAAAAAACAGAATTTACTGTTGGTGTTAGAAATACTCCTAGCAGCATCTGCCAAAAAAAAAAAAAAAAAAGTATTCCACTAAGCAAATGCTTTCTTTCTGCTGCTTGACCAGTCTCTGGGCTAAGATGGAAATACAAATGGTAATTTCAATTTCTGCCTTGCTTGTTTCTCAGTAGTCTGACAGCTTTCCTTCTGGTCTGGGACTGTTGGTGCAAGCCAGTCATTAGAGATGATGTCTGTATAACTATAATGGCATATTGGTTCCTTCTAGAAGTGGTGTGTTGACTTGAGAAAGAATGCTCAGCATAACTCTAAAGACTTATGGGTTAACAATATAAACTATGGTGGTGGTTTGAATGTAGTACTGCAGGCAACTCTGCCCACAACCAGTACTTCGATCCTGACTGGCTCAAGATTTATTCAGCTTTCCATCCTTTTGAGATCGGTCAAATAAGAACCCAGATTGTTGGGGGCAATATGCTGACATTGTCAACTGCTCAGAGAGTGTTGTAAAGCACTATGGAACGGTATATAAGTCTTAAGTGCTAGTGCTCTTCAGGCTCTTCAGATCTTTTTATGGGGGGTGGGGAGTAATAAACTGAAGAAAAAGATGGAAGGAAAAGGGATATTTACCATATGGAAACTGCTTTTAGGCAGCTTTGAAATATGACAGAAGCCTATAGATTTTCAAATTAGGTCTAACTACTAGTATAGATAACCTGATGTCCCCCAGTGTTTTTGAACAAAATGCCAAGGGGCATGGGATCACCTGTCTCTGCTGTGCTAGACACTGAGATGGTTTCAGTTTATCTCCAGGGCTTTTCCAAGGATAGCTGGAACAAAGAAGCAAGGAAACTATTGTTGAGCACCCATTGAAATATATTCAAAGCCATGAAGTCAGTGGAAGCCAAAATAGTTTCAACCACTAGACTGAGAATTTGAAAAAAACTTAAATAATAAAGTCCAAAGTTTAAATATAGAAAATTATTTTCCTTCGCTATAGGAACCCATTATTCAATGGGCATATATTGGGCTGAGATAATAAAAGGATTGGAAGACTATTGTGGCTTTTGGCACTATTGAAACATATTTGAAATAAATCTGGCCAGATTTAGATGTCTAAATCAACTATGCTCCAATTCCAGTTTCCAGGGACAGGCATTCCTTAACTTTTTCCTATCTACAGGATACATATTTGTATATAAGAGTGTTTCTTACACTTTTTGCTCTTGGGACCTCTTCTTGCTTTTGGAGGACCCCAAAAGAGCTTTTGTTTCTATAGACTAAATTTATCAATATTTACTCTATTAAAAATGAAACTGTTGCAATGTAGAATATTGATTGAATCATGCAAGAACAACAGTATTAAACCCATTAGATATTAACATAAAATATTTTTCCTGAAAAAACTGTTTTTTTAAAAGAAATAGAAATAATGAGAAGAATGACATTCATCTGATATCTTCAATATCTGCCCAATAATTTTGATTTCACAGACCTATGCAAGGGTCTTAAGGGACACCAGCTGTCATTACACAGTGCCATTAATTCAATTGTAGCAATCTAAATTTTAGTATCCTGTACTCAGAGCCAAACTAGATATGATGGTTTGCCACAAGCTTCTTCTTCTTAAGTTAACTTAACTCAAAGCACAGATGGACCACATATTGCCCCCACCCCATTCCCTATGCAGATCTCAGTGGCTAGCAGCTGATTCTGTGGGGTGGGATGTAAAGTACTGACAAGTTTTTCCCCTAGAGGGGAGCTTGTGCTCCTGACAGTCTGCCAGGGCAGACGAGGAGATGA
Organism: Hydrophis major; assembly: GCA_033807585.1. Taxonomy (NCBI): domain Eukaryota; kingdom Metazoa; phylum Chordata; class Lepidosauria; order Squamata; family Elapidae; genus Hydrophis; species Hydrophis major. The sequence continues at coordinate 164,763,216 of CM066329.1, forward strand.
GATCTTTTCTCTCCAGATGAATGTGTGTATAACAGTCTGAGTGTGTGAGGATGCCTATGTACTCAGAGCTCCCAACAAAGAATCCCAAAGCAAATATAGAAATATTATACCTGATTTTAAGAAAAACGGGAGCTTTGATCGTTTCCTATATGGCAATCAAGAACAGGAGAATTAGCCCTTTCTCTCTCTTGTGTATCTGTTCAGATTTAGAAATTATTCTTTGTTTTTGTTGTTGTTGTTGTTTTAAATTAACAACCCCACCCAGATCACCTTTGGAACAAAGAGATGCAACTTCATGTCATGTCTAGCTTCATCTCTGCAACATGAAGTCCCAGTTTGCAAAATGACACATATTAATAGAGGAAGAAAATAATAACTACACCCACTTTGCTTACATCCTATTGGGCATCTTAATGAGCTATTTGTATTCAGTGAATAACTCTTGGAATAGTTTCCATAATTTCCTGGAAATATTGTGCAATGTGTTATTCTCATGAAAAAGAGAACAGCATGTGTAGGCCTACAGTAATATTAAAAAGAGAGGGAGGAAGAGAAGGCAACAGCTAGAAAATAATACAGAAAAATAATAATGAGGACCATATAGCCCCAATCCAGTTCTGACTTCCTTTCTCATCTAAAGTCTGTACAAGAATCTGTAGATTATTCCCATTCTTGTCAAAATGCAGATATCTTACTGGAGCTCAGCTGAACTTCATGGTACCATTAAAACATTTTCCAGCAGATGTAGATTTCCATTTCTATCAGCTACATAGATGAGAAGATATTTTAGCAGTGAACTCCAGTTTGTTACCAAAAGGAAAAATAAGAATCAGGGGCAACAATTTTATCATAAGGTTCAACACCCTGTTGTGCCATGCAGATAAAGAGCTAAAGAGAACTTTTTTTTTAATTAGACAATGAAAGTAGAGGAGGTTGGAGATATCTAATTGTTTTCGTAAATCTAAGTGGCTTTCTAATTCATGATAGATATACTCCAGGCATGATGATGGAAAATTGTCTAAAATTTCTTTAAAAGTGCCCGGATAGAGTGGTAGAAGATGGAATCTCAGGCTAAGATAGGTAGACCTCTCATCATCTTGCAGATGCTGATCCCAAACTGTAGGCTGACAGAATTGGGCTATGATTGATGAAACTGGAATATCTGGTTATGCTGCTTTGCCATTATCTAGTTCCATAGATAGGAGGCATGTCAGGAATAGAAATAAGTCTAGAGGGACCATAGATGGACACAGTAAGCTTACTGTTCAGATATGCATGCAGTCACGACAGTGAATTGTCAAAGACAACAAATCTGTGCATTTCAGTTTTGCTCTTGGCTGGCTGACAAAATGTCATAATGGATTCTTGGGTGATGCAGTATCTCTGGAGTACTGGTTTACTCAGAAGAGCCACATCAGAGGAATTTGGAAATCATAAAAAGACACAAGTCTGGCTGTTCGCTTCGTGATATGTGAGCCTTGTGATAGAAGTAATAATGAGAAATATTGAAGATTACAGTACGATGGCTTAAAGAAATAGAAAAATGGGTGATTAAGGTTGCACTGTATAGTTTGCCCTTGGTTTAATGTAAACCTGGATTGCCCAGCTGTTAATTTCCCATCTAAGAATTTGGCTTTGGATTGCTGGTTACTGTTTCTGGTATTTCCTCAATAATATTTAAAAAGCAGTAGGAACCTGGCTTGCGCTAACCCAGTGCTTGGGAACAGCATCTCACTGAATGTTTGAATCCTATCTCTTTACAGAAGGCTAGAACATGGGGTCCAGATTAAGATCAATGCACTGGGTGGATAAAGGGTTACACCTTGGCTGTTGCTCTAAGCTGTGTGAGGATAATTTATCAGCCGGCAAAAACATTGGCTTCTATTGATCTGTGCGTGGCCCTGTGCAAATAGAGTCAGAGGGAGTGAGAATTAGTCCCAGCATGATGGTGACATTACTGTTTCTATTACAGAGCAGGCCTGCTTCGGCTTCAAGCCATGCTGTGCTAGGAAGTGAACCAATGCAGAACACAAAATAACCTCTGCCCCAGAATCCTCCCAGTCCAGGTTATCAGGTTTGGGAGGAGGGTCTAAGACTAGAGAGGACCACATTCTGGATTGGAGAGAAATAGACCCATTCAGCAGCCTCCTTATCTGCCTGCTTGCCTGCCTCTCTTCCCGGAATCTCTTTTACATTCAAAACTTTCAGACTTTTAGTTATTTTTAAGCACGTATCCCCCCCCCCCCCCGTCTATCTCATTTTTTCAGGATCCCCTCAGCTTGATTTCAACCAACCTCACCCAATTTTCTACTGCTTCCTGACCCAGTTGCTGCCTACGATGACAGGGAGAATACGAGAGACAGGCCAGAATGCAGGTAGGCAGGCAGACACTCAAGTTCAGAGGCTCAACCATCAAGTGCACCAGGAGTGAAAGAGGTTGCATCCAGTTAGAAGAGAGAGAAAAAAGCTCTGCCTTCTGCACTCCACAGCCAGAATATTCCACTCACCTGTGGGCCAAACTTCCTCCCAGTCTCTTGCTCTTCCTGTGGCAGCAGGGACTGGACTACTATTGACCGCAGATGCTGGTCTTCGAGGGAAAAATAGGTAGACATGAGAGAGCAGAAAGAAGGAGAAAAAGGAAAAGGGAAGAGAAAACATGATTATCATAAGAAGCAGTGGTGCGTTTCAAAATAGTTTACCACCGGTTTGGTGGGCGTGGCTTGATGGGCGCTCTTTGTGTGTGCATACACAAACTTTGCACAGGCACAGAGGCTTTCTGACTCACCACCTGCAATCCTGCCCTCTCCCTGTCACTTTAGCAGCTGACGCGCGGCAATCTGCTGTGCCACGCAAAGCAGCTGCGCTTCAAAAGCAGTGAATAAATATGGGAGCCCGGGCGGGCAGGTGGGCCCAACAGCAGCTCCTCAGAGAAAATCAATTCAGTTTCCACTGATCTTCAACATTACCAGTACGCCAGAACCAGGCTGAACCGGTAGAATACCACCACTGATAAGGAAGCAGATTTGGGTCTCATCACGTAGGAGAAGTTTGGAACTGGAAAAAGTTGCTGTATCTCAAATTGTATTTAGTTACTAATAATTATTCCGAGGTGTCATATCACTGAAAGGATGAGGAGAAATTCATATTGTTATTGGATCAAATTGATTCCACATAAGTTTACCTCTAATGCCTTTTCTCTTTAACGGTTAGAATTTGTTCATTGGCCAGAAACTTTATTCAAGGAACAAGCAAAAACAGAAAAATCAAGATTTTTGCAGACCCTGTGCAGTACTGAGATTAAAAGCATGAAGAGCCCTCTAAGGATCAAACAAGTGTCTGTACTCATTCATCAAGGCAAAGTATATACGGTATCCAAAATTGGTTAGTTTCTGGGATAGACCAAACTCCCAATTTAGGGAGACAGAATTGTAATCAAATGAGAGGAGATCTAGAGAAATTTAAAAAAAAAATGATTAAGGGATTTTAGGGGATTAAATAAGGGTGATTAAAAGAGATCAACATATTCAGAGCAAAGACAGGAAGTACACAGGAAACAGCCTGATGCATTTATGAGGCAAATGTAAATAGTAAATAAAGGTAAACAGGGATTTCCCTTTTTTTGAGCACAAAGTTGAGGAAGAAGAGGGTAAGCATAATTGGAAAACATAAAGTAAGGAAAACAAGGAAGAAATTGCGGTTGAACTACAAATGTTCTCCTTTCTCCTGCTAAGGGTGAGAAAAGAACTTCTGCCATCGTTACAGGTAGGCTCAATTTACAACCATTTGTTTAGCAACAGTTTGAAAATACAATGGCACTGAAAAAAAACATGATTTATGAAAGGTCCTTGAATTTCCAATGATTGCAGTGTCCCAGAGGTGGTATTCAGCAGGTTCTGACAGGTTCTGAAGAACCAGTAGCGGAAATTTTGAGTAGTTTGGAGAATCGGTAAATATCACCTCTGACTGACCCCGCCTCCATCTGTTCTCTGCTTCCCAAGTCCCAGCTGATCACCTGGGTCTTCTTTTGTTGCCGTGCACAGGAAGCAGGTTAGTGCAGTGGGGAGGGAATGGGATTTTGTAGTAACCTTCTCCCAGGAGTGGGGAGGGAATGGGGATTTTACAGTATCCTTCCCCTGCCATGCCCACAAAGCCACGCCACACTCACTAAGTCATGCCCACAGAACTGGTAGTAAAAAAAAAAAACTGAATCCCATCACTGCTTGTGCACCCCCATAGTCACATGATCCCAATTCAGGGGCTTGGCAACTGGCATGTATTTATGATGGTTGCAGTGTCCCTGGGTCACCTTGGTTTTGTATTTGTGACCTTCCCTGCCGACTTCTAACAAGCAGAGTCCAGGGGGGAAGCCAGATTCACTTAACAACCATGGCTATTTGCTTTAATGACCATGACAAAAAATTGGGCACAGTCATGTGATGACTCACTTAGTGACTATATCGCTTAGCGACAGAAGTTTTGTCCCAATTGTAGCCATAAATCAAGAACTATCTGTACTCATTTTCATAAGTTCTGTATTTTGGGGAGATGAAGCCCCTATATGTTAAAACTGCCAAGGTTGAGAAACAACAGATTAATCAAGCTGGCTTGGGGAATTCTGGAAGCTGAAGTCCATCTATCTGAAAGCTGCCAAGGTTGAGAAACACTTAATTTGTTTAAATATGAAACAATTTATATTCTCAGTAGACTTCACTAAGGATGCTCTGGTGAATGTTCTGCCCGTTTCTGCCAAGGATCCTTTTTTATCTTTTGTGACACTTGTACATGAGTTGATAAAAAAGGCTCAAGCAGCACTTCAGTTGCTTTTACAATTTGAATAAAAAAGTGATGATTTGTGTTTGTTATGCAAACTGGAATAAGACTCTGGTTTCATAAGTTTAGAGAAAATGGCAAACAAATGGAAATTTCTACCCCCAAATGGAAGGGCTGCCTATGAGGAAACAGTGTACTATGCAAATCTGAAAGTTGGTGATTCAATCAGGCCTTGCTTTGATACTCAGAAATAATCCATGCTAGGGGCTTCTGGAGGGGAGTATTGTACATTTTGGTGTTTCCAGGAAGAGGAAAATTCATATGTTTGGTCCAAGTTGTATTGTTTAGAATAACTGCCATTCAAATGAAACAGATCTGTTTTCTGTGATACATACCTTATGAGCCACATGGCATTTGATTTCTGCAAACAGAAAAATATTAATTATGGTTAAATATTATTTTAATACTTTTAACAGCACAATAATTCTTTAGCAGTCCTTTTTACAAGGTTGAAGTTACCAACCTCTTTTGTGTTAAACATTAAACCACCAGCCTATTGGGTAAAGAGCTTATGTGTGCATCGAAGGAAGTCATTTTCCAGGATAAGTTCAATGAATATTGTTTGAATAGGGACCAGATGGGATCCATCTAGAGCAGTTTTTTCTCAACTTTGTGTGGACTTCCAACCTAAAGTTTGTGAGGTTGAGAAACATTGGTTTAGATGAGCGCCTTTGCTCTTAAATTCAAAGCTGGAGATTCCTAGGACTTACTGATTGCCCCAAGAAAGCTGCAGTGACTGCAGGGCTGCCCAGCATGATGGGTAAAGAAAGAGGGGACAACTGAAGTTGTTTAGGGAGCTGATAAGCTCATCTGTTGTAAGAAATTCAAGTAGGGCCTGCTGGGCCCCAGGGAAGCCTTCTGGGAGCAAAAACAGCCCCCAGGAGGCTTCCCTGAGGCCCAGAAGGCCCAAAAATGGAGTGTGTGGGGGTGCTGCGCCCACAGAACCAGTTGTTAAAAAATGTGAATCCCACCCCTGTGTACACCTCATGTTAAGAGATAAATTGCCAAGTGCTACCTGTTAGATCAAACACAGCATAGGTAATGTCTGTATGCTGCAATGAAACATTTCACACACGTTATGGTACATATAAATATTCTGTATCTTCTATTTGCACAGTTCCCACAAAATAAAAAAAAACTGAGATATTTGGGTAAGAGGATATCGCATTTTCCACTTTTATAGATGCAATTAATAGGGGAAAAAAGTCTGGCTGCTTGGTGATCATGTATAAGATTCAACTATCTTCTCCTATAAAGCAGGCTTGGAAACTAAATTGTTTGTTTATTAAAGTACTAAAATGAATTCAAATCATTACATTAAAAGAATGCAATCATCAATCTAGCTCAGAACATTAAAATCATTAAGGGAGTTACAGTCATCCGTAATAACCTTAAAAAAACTATGTATAGTGAGGTTTAATATTAGCTTTATACATTGCACTGAGCCATGATTGGTAATTAGGCAAGCCTAGGTTCATACCACATGCTAAGATAAAATTAAAGAAGTCACATAAATCTCTCAGTCTGATGAAAGAAAATAGTAATAACCTATTGATAAAGTAATTTCCTAGGAAGCAGACATTTAAGAATAAACTAAGGCCTTGAGGCAAAGAAAACATTGACTTTGGGAATGTGTGTTTTCCTGACAAAATTGAAAATGGCTTTCCCCTTTGTTTTGGGGGATGAAGAAGAGGGGTGCGTGAGACAAACTCTCACAAATGATCAATTTGGAGATAATCTTTCAGTGATTGCCTTTATCCAGGACCCCACTGAGAAGACCAAATATATTTCTTATTATTATATACTAAATTTATATACCTCCCATCTCACGATTCATATCAGCAGTGTACGGGAAGCTGTATGAACGTCCTTTCCTATATCTTTTTTTAAAAAAACAGTACTATTGCAGGCTGGCTCTGCCCTCAGCCAGGAGTTCGATCCTGCCTGGCTCAAGGTTGACTCAGTCTGTCATCCTTCTGAGGCTGGTAAAATGAGGTCCCAGATTGTTGGCGGCAATATGCTGACATAGGAAACTGATAAGAAATGCTATAAAGTGCTATTGAGCAGTATATAAGTGAAAATGCTGTGGTATTTAATCTTTTTGTTCCTCCTCTCAACACTTAAAACTTCAATTGTGCTAGCCTGAGTAAAACTGACTTATAATTTTTCTTTACATTTGGTTTTGAAGGGGAAGATTAAACTCAACTAAGCTATTACATTGTGGCTACTTGTGTGACACCCACCTCCAGCAAGATCTGCAATTTTATAAGTCTTAATGAAAAGGGATGAGAGCGTTCAAGAATCACTCACAAAATGTCACTACTCCATTCATCAGGGAAGCAATGTGCAAGATTTCATAATGTTGGGGCTCCTCAGAACCTATAATGTATTCTATTTCCACCTGGTCCACCTGACTATGCTAAGCCATAGCAATACATCATAAGCCACTAAGCTACAAACTGTTTAAGTAGTTGGATTCACATGGGTGCTTCTGACTGCCAACATCCTTCTTGGCTGACTATGACACTCAGCTGTGTGCTAAATATTGTTATCTAGTAAGCAGTCATGTCCTTGTCCCACCCTCAACACAACTTCCGTGGTTGCCCTTCAGTTCATGTGACCTCTTCTTATCCTCACGTCTCCTCAACCAGTTCCCTGTAATTGTTTTTCTTTCTCCAATAATTTTGAAAAGGCCCTGGTTTCTATGGTGAGCTGGATGGTGAACCGGATGGGCTGCAGAAATAGTTATGTATAGCACCAAGGATACCCAGCATCTTGTCTTCTATGTAACCAGTAAGTCTCACTCCTACGTTTCAACTACTGACCATAGAAGGTAGAGAGATCTTCATTCCAATGCCGGTTCTCTGTTCACAAGGCTTTTGTCTGAACCTATAAAATAACAGTGGTGCTGTTTATAAAAGCACAGGATACACTGCAGAGAAAGGAGTTTAATGACAGAAGTTGCCAGGGCACCTCTGTATTTAGAAGTGGAATCTAGTCCTCTTGACAGCCAATAAATCCACTGGTGCTGGTCTCTGTTCGTACTGCTGAACTCTCTTATTTGTACCTCCTTTGGGGTTATTGTAAATGCTCTTACTTAGCCAAACTTGGCAGAATTGGGAGGGGAGTATTCTTTTAGACTACTTTTAAAGAAGATCTGTTAGGAATGTATCTTTTGCATTAGCAAAAAACAGAGGCATGTAAGGCAGTTATTTCAGAAATCAGATATAATGGATATTGATATAATGCCCATAAGCTTGGCTTTAAAACAAGTACAGCTTGTCAGTTACGGTAAGTTATGGTAATAGGTCAACTTTTGAGCCATCAAGTTCCTATACTGTTATATATTGCTTTCCATGTGCAGAGACAGTTTCTATTCAGAATTACTGACTTAACTATATGCTGTATCTTGGTTTTGACATGTATTTTATTATTGTTGTAACCTTGTGGGGTTTTTAAAGCTACAAAGCGGTATATTTTAAAGATATAAAGTTAATAAATACAAGGACTCCACCACCAAGCTATAGCATTTCAGATGATCAGTTTGGAGTAGCGGTTCATTTTTAGTGTAGAATACGATATTTTTTTCTTGCTAGGAGGTGATTTTCTTTCAAGCTTCTCCTTGTGATAAAATTGCAATATAACATAGTAGTGAGACTTTGCTGGGCTTGTGGTTTCATGGATAGCTATTTGGAGTGTTAAATGTGGTTTCTCAACTCTGACTCAAGCTACTGAACAATTTTAATGTATTATACACAAGCATACATCCTGCCTTTCATATATCCAGTCTTTCATAAGGCATCTCCTCTCTCCAAACAGTGACTATGGCAAGACCTGTTCAACTTCTTCATGGCAGTTTCAGCATAGATCTTTTCACACATTGCATACTCCTTTTCCCATCAGTACATACTTTGTTTGTCAATATCATCCTCCGCACCCCCAAATTAAGAACAGGCCTACTGTAGACTGGATATTTGCTGTATGACCAAATTGGGGTAAATGATCTATCAAACGGTCCAAGTGTTGAGTTAATCTGCAGAAGGGCTTACATACCTCCAGTCAAATAAACTAAAAAGGCACCAGCTTGAAAGTGCACAAGGTTTAATGAGAAGTGTAAAAAGATATCCGTCCTGTGTGAATCTGATTTCTGGTTCTGGGAGTTCAGAATCCAGCCGCTTTAGCCATCAGTCTGGCAAGAAAGGGGAGGTCAATGCTAAACAAAATTCCCATTCCGAGAAGCTTTTGCTGCCTGGAAAATAAAGGCGTTGTAAAAGCACACATCTTCCTGGGATGATCATCACATTGCTGTCGTGTTTTTGTCATGATTTAGGTGGATACAAATCTACTTTATTCTAGGCCAACTATTTGTCCTGTAGTTGGATGCTGCCAATACCAGCAAAGGAATGAGATTACGGTTTGATCCATTCCTAGAACGTGCGGTTTAAAGAAGCTAAAAGAGAAGATCTGCTTATGAGCACCTAGCAATAAAACCCACTCATCGAAAGTGAAGGGCAAAAGCTGTGTTGTTTGCTTCCACTCCAATGTTCAACCACTGGATCATGCGGCACCTGCTCAGCACACAATGACAAATGGCTTTTTGCTCCCCCTGCATAATCATCTCTTCTGGGCCTACATCTGGCTGCTGTCTCACCCTGGTGTACATTGCAGAGATATGTACATCACTGCCCTCTTGGGGATAATGCAATAATTTTAGATATAATTAGGCAGTTTCTTAAGAAGCCCTGTCTTTTCCCAAGAGAGTACAAGCAAGAGAGCAGCCTTGTGGAGAGTTGATAAATCCATAATTAGGGAAGGTTTTTGAAAGTGTCTTTAATGCACCCTGCCCTGCCTGGGGAAGTGTATTCCTGGTCCTGTTTCAGAAAGGCCAGAATCACTAAGCGGAAGCATCCCAGGACAAAGACTTGAGGCCCAGCAGAGGAACGGCTTTCTCTCAGCTCCGGGAAAGGGCAGGCAGGGGGACAATTTCCCGCCTGCTTGTTAAAGCTCTAGCTTAAGCTGGGATGGTTTGAGTCACTTTGTCTGGCAGAGCAGGAAATTAACATGAAAGACTCTGCAGGGATAATCTCTCCCATCATTAAGAGCTGACACAATTGGTCAAGAGCCAGGCACTGCAAAGAAAGAGGGAAGGAGGTGAAGTTGGAGCAAGGGTGCTTCTGCACCATCCCTGCACACGCAGCCTAGCATAAAAGCTGCTTGGTAGATAAGTCTTTTCCTCCCTGAATGCATATTGAAACCACAACGGTTCCCTCAAGCACTTTGTAAATTCTTGTCATCATTGTGGCCACTCATATTTATTGTTTGGGATGAGCACTAACCCCATCTGGTGCCTGATAATAAAAATCTGAATATTGAATATTGGCAGTTTGGGACAGCTATTTCCTTGGAAAAATTAATAGCAGGGACTTTGGTCAGTGGTGTATGTATTATATGATTCAATTAGCTCATGTGATCCTCTTCAGTCATGGAAACATTACACCACAGAGATACATGGCATTGAGCTGTGATTAAACTGACAGAAGTTAATACTTATTGATCTTGTTAGAGTAAAAAAGATTGGGTGTAGAGCTTCAGTGGAACAAGTATTCTATGTCAAGATGTAGATTCAGAATGTTTAGCAGAGGTGGGCGAAGAAATTTGGGGTGTCCTGCACAAGTGCATTTAATAAGAAAGCAGCATCTGTTGAATAAGTCAGGCATATACATGTTTCCTTTTCTGTGGCAGAGCCTTCTTTGAAGGTAAATTGTTTTTCACATTAACTGTAGGTAATGTAGAGTTTGGAGGAACATCTGTTTAAGATAAAGATCGTCTTGCGTCAACCTGAGTTGCTTGTAGTTTCAGCCATAAGGAAGCAATTTGTCATTGGCTTTTCCAGGTTCTTTTTTATTTCTCAAACTACATTATAGCCTTGAGATTTCCTGATGGTTTCCTACCCAAGGTACTAATCATGTCCAATATGGCTGAGCTTTTGTAAAGATCAGTCAAGTTTGCCTACCCAAAATCTGAATAGTCACCATGCGAGCACACAGAAGGTGCCAATGGAAGTGATTTTTGCCTCAGCTCTCGGCGTCCTGCTCAGAACACAGTGTTCCCTCGCTGTGATGTATACGGTCTCATTTTACCCCATCTCCCACTACCCTATTCTGTGAGAAAATTTACAACTGCTCGTTCATTTTGTGTCCTCGGCTTCTATGGGGAATCACTGTCTCTGTGCCAGGAAACCAGGCACTGAAGCCAAGACTTGGACATCTGTATCTTCTCATTCCCTTGTGCTGTAGCTGTCAGTATTCTCCTTCACGTTAGTGAACCGGGGAGAATTACAGAGCTCAGGAACAAGCACTCTTTCCCACAGGGACTGCACTACCTTTCCGCCACCGTAGGAAGAACTAGTGGGAAGAATGCAGTAGGAAGAATAGCAGAAGGCTTAGGATATGAGAGAAACTGAAAGCAGCAGTTTAACACTAGTTATTTTTGTAGATTTCATTGAAAATGTTGAGTGATTTATTATGCTTTGCTCCAACAAAGCATCTCCTTTTTCATATGCAGAACTCACATTCCAAATGAAATGAGCTTGGGGTTAGTGGATCTCCTTTATAAGACCCACAAGTCCTGAGAACTCCTAGCTTGCGATGTCTGTTTTATTGTTTAGGGTTTCCTAGAATCAGCTTCCAAAGTCTTTCTTCAAAGCACACTTTATTACTCTTCCAGGTCAGGGAATGCCAGTCTATTTCCATAGAAGGCAATGGAAAGAGGTGTAGGGTTTGTGTTCCATTACTCTATAAGGGGATTCTGTTTTGAGCTGTAGCACAGGAGGTGGCCAAGGAGAAGAAAGAGCCATTGTGTTTCATTTAGTTAAGACCTCTGGTAGAGCTCAACTGCTAGTAGTTGGTGCAGCATCTGTCTATCAGCAGGGAGGATTAGGGCTCAGGGGTGGGTTATTGTTTTTCTATGTTAGAGATACTTAATCCCATGTTTACATCCTCCTTTGAGTGAGCAAGGGCTATGGGTGAGCCCTCCATTGATCAAATCTTCTATATAAATGGTGCTTTGGATCAGAACCTCTGTGTCCAGTCCTATTTTCTAATGGTATGTTACGTTTCAGATGTTGGTGCATTGAGAAGTAAAGCAATCACATGTTCTTCTGATGGTTATTGGATCTACATTAACCAAGCTTTACTCAGTATCTCTCCAAAACTAACAGAGCACAGATAAAGCCTTCTCGTCCATTGTCTTGGAAACTTGAAAAATCCATTAATCAAAGTTCTGTCTCTCTTATAATCACTGCACTTTATGAAAGGGAATCTTTATCTACCAATGATAGTACAAATGTGTGGCATAGTGATTAAGGTGATGGAAAACCTCAGGCATGGGAACTTCCTGGATGATATGCTGGGTTTTTTAATTGTTGTCTTCAATACATTATACTGTTGTGGTGTAGATATCTGATCACGATTTATTTTCAAGTATTTCTACTTCAACTTCAACTATTTCAGCATGAGCTCAGTATTCTCCAAGTTACCATGCAGTAACTTCTATATTCCAGTGCCCATCAAAACTGATTTATTCCATTGAATTGCCTGTATGTGCGTTTTTTTTAGTGAGAAGTAAAATTTGTGTACCATTGAGGAAAGAAGAATGGTTAGCACTGTGACTAGAAAAGGTATTTGAGGAAAAAAAATGATATTAGAAAAGAGAAAAAGGAGAATAGAGATGACAATGCAGAGAGCTGTGTAGTGGAAAAAATGGAAAAAGGAAGATTGATGGAGATACAGAGAAATCTGTTCTACAACAGAGAGAACAGAGAGTGCAATTCATTGTTACATTATGGACAGAAACACCCTCCCCTCAGCCTCCATATGCCCTCCAACCTATCTAAAGGTTTCAGGGATTCTCACAGATATTAATGATGCCCGGAAGGCTTCAGAGAGACAGAAAAATCATACTTTCTATTCTGTGAACTGTTTCCGCTTCCATTCATTGAAGTATTCCATTGTTTGGCTAAAAGTTAACTAGAGTAACTTTAGAGAAATTAAGACCAGGAACACAATTTATATGGTATGGAGAAAACAGAGAGCATTTTTTCTCACACCTCAATATAGTAGATTTTGCGACTCAGTAATAAATCTAATTGATTGGAGATTCCTGCCACATAATTAAGTTGTGCAGTTACTAACCCAAGATGCGTTAATTGCCACTTGCTTAAGTAGATTTAAAAGAAGATTAGACATGGTTCCTGAGGGATAATAACTTAGTGAAGCCTGCATGTATATAAAATGTATATCTCTGTCTACCAGATGTTTTGATGGAGGTCTTTCTTTCTTATACTATCGCTTCCTGGAGTTATTTGGCTTCTCACAATGTAAAGTGGATGCTGGAATTTAGATTAAAGATTTTAAATTAATCCAAGAAGTATTGTCAGATAGAACTGAAAGATGGAGATGAAAGAGAAAGAAAAAAAAGGTAGGTAGGTAAAAAATAGTTTGTGGATGATATGATGTCTTACAGGTTTTTGTAATAATGTCAGTGGACTAATAGGCTTTATTTCATTTTTCTGACTTGTGCTGATGAATTATTGTCTTCAGTGTTTAATTTAACCAAGATAGGGGTGTGTTTTGGATAGTGTCATTATATTCTAATTATTAAGCAGCACGGACATTAATTGTACTTTAAGCTATTTCTTCATTTCAAAAATGGGAGAGAAAAGGGGGAGGTACATAATCAAACATGAGGAGCATATATATTTGCATAAGCTGTAAATTTTTAGATTTTTGAATGAATTATTGTAATTTGAGTTAGGAGGACTAATACTAGATATAACTCACTATCCTGTCCATGTACTAAAGGTTTGCTCTATATATTATGATTATCTTGAAGTGGAGATCTCTTTTAAAGAGGAGCTGCTATTGTAAAATAGGACCAAAAAAATGCCCTGTCACAACTGAATGAACAGCACTGTAAAACAATTTAGTATTTAGTTCTTGACTGGGGTGTCCACTGATTCTTTCTTGGATGTGTATTTAGAAATCGAGTCTAGGTGGACAACATTTTGGTAGTCCAGAGCTGTACTAATAGTTTTGGGGGGGAGGGGAGGTAATGGTATATAAAGACTATATTTTCCAGGTTTCCGTCTCTTCTAGGAAAAGGTAAGCAGGATTTTCTTTCATTATTCTAAATATTTAGAGCTTACTTTAGACCATGACCTATATGAAAGGATATGTACAGATGCTTTTTCTTTAAATTTCAGCTTTCCTAATTAGAGAAAGAATACAGCATTGTTTCCTACAGTGGAAGCCTTCGGTTTTAATAATCTTGTGTCTTAGCCTTAATGGAAGCAAAGATTTGCTGCTTTGCCCTGGTCCCCAAGCTCCACAAGGAGAGAAACGGATGGCACAATGAATTCTTTTGTACAATGAGGAAATAAACCCACAACATTTATTAATGTTTTCCCTTTGTTAAAGATAAACCCAATTTTAAGAATGTTCTGACTAAAGTTTGATGTCCCTTACATCCCTGAGAGGAATGCCATCTTTGAAAAGGCAGAGAATTTAGAAGCATTGAAAAATGTTGAAGAATTAGTTAGAGCATTAACAAATAGTCTAAATGTACATCTATTAATTTAAAAAGAGGGGCACCTTGGAAATCGATGTTTGGAATTCTAGACAAAAGTCTTTCTGCAATATTTCAGCTAATGCAGGATTTAATTCTTCACAAAGCTATAGAGATGGCAAGGCTCTGCAAATTGATCAGAGTCTAAGAACAATAAGAGAAGGTCTTGAAGGAGATAACCTGCTTTCCATAAATATTGCAGGAACTATTTTCAGAATAATTCATTCACAGTTCTACAAAAGTCCAGAAAAATATAGCTCTGCATTCGGAAGCAACAAGGAACACTCCCTTAGATAACATGCTTAGGTTTCAAAATTATGAACTACTTCCCAGTTAAGGGAAGATATGTTTTCTAAAAGATTATACTCATGTCTTGGGTGTCATATATTCAGATAATGGCCACAGCAGTAGAAGAGAGCCAATTTTTTAATTTCACAAAGATATATTCTCACTATGGCATACATTTAAGAATTGGTTGGGCAGCTAGTTTGAAAATACAGTCATAACCTTAGATAGCTTCCTCCATTGTGAAGCAGTTCCATAACAGGACTGCTAAAATTGGGAGAAATGGAAGGGGCTGAAAGAATGACTCTCTGAGTACTTTGTTCTAAATCTATATGAAACCATGGAGCAAATGATTCTAGGAAAAAAACCCAAAAATTAGTGCCTTGCGAACAAAAAGGCAGGCTATGTTTTGTAAAATAAATATTTAAATATTGCATAATTAAGTAAACACAATGCTTGTGTTGTACCATATATGCATATGTCTAGCTCTTGAAATTTAAAGATACATTTTAAAAGCATATATTTCCATTAATAGAAGTCAATGTATTTTCCAGGCCAATATGTCCCAGGTGGCTTTTGGAAAATGCTGCTGACAATCAGAGGGCTAAATTGACTACCTTTATCATATTCTTTGAGAGAGTCTGTTGTTAACTTTCCCATCGTAATACATACTCCTAAAGTTTTTCAGAAAAAAAATGAGAAGGCCATGGAAATACAAAATAAATCATTGCCTTCGTAGGCAGCATTTTAATTCATGGACACAAAAGAAAAATCATTACAAAAAGCCCAACCTTTGATTTGATTAGGATCCCTGAATCCATGCTGGTTGAACCAAGATAAATGTGTTTCTGACCAAATGGACAGGATTACAGTCTACATAACATGGCACAAAGCCAAGGAAGATAAATGTCATTGGAAAATGAAAAGCAGATTACAAGTGGGATCTATTCTAAACTAGGTGAAGTGTATAGGTTTGCACCATTTAGAAACAGTGAAGCACTTTGTTGCAAAAAGCCAAAGTAATTCTCTTGGCTGCAAAGGAGAATGTTCTATTTAAAAAATCCACACTAGCCAATACTTTTATTAGACGAATTCAGAGTTGCAGGCAATGCAAACATAAAGAAAGCTCACACAATATTCTTTAGCTGTTGACTGACCTAATATTTAAGGCATCACCTCAACATAGCACATTAAGTTGAATCTATTTCAGTGGTGGGATTCAAAAAATTTCACTACCATTCCGTGGGCATGGCTTGGTGAGTGAGGTATGGCTTGGTGGGTGTGGCAGGGGAAGGATACTGTAAAATCTCCATTCCCTCCCTACTTCTGGGGAAGGTTACTGCAAAATCCCATTCCCTCCCCACCCCACTAACCTGCTTTCCAACTCTATTCTGTGCATGTCAACAAAAGAAGACCCAGCCGATCAACTGGGACTCAGGAGGCAGAGAATAGATGGGGGCGGGGTCAGTCAGAGGTGGTATTTGCTGGTTCTCCGAACTACTCAAAATTTCTACTACTGGTTCTCCAGAGCTGGTCAGAACCTGATGAATACTACCTCTGATCTATTTGTATCTACAGTATAGAACCAATCAATAAACCTATTATGAAATCTATTATCCTAATTTTGAGAATTGGATGAGGACACTGTCTTTACAAAGATAAAATGATTTCCTAATTTTATAGAATTTATGCTATCAAGAAACGTGCAATGGCCATGCTGATGCAAGGAATTATTAGCTATGATGGGAACCTGAACTTCATCTAGTTTAGAATAGATCCCACTTTTAATCTGCTTCAGAAATCTTAACGAAGGAGAAAAATTCTAGTCATTAAAATATGTATTTTTAATATTTGGGCGTGCAAATAGTTTTAAAGATGCCTGAACACATATTGATTAAAGGAAAAGATGTTGACCAAGTGTTATTAAGATGTGATTATTTCTCCTAAGAACGATATTCTTTCCAATAATTGACTATGTTCCATAAAAAAATATTGATCATGAAAGTTACTGTGTCTGCTCTACAGGACAAGTAGAGAAAAAATTTAGGGGCTAGGAAAAGTCATCTGTTTCTTAACTGGAGATTTTTCATTAGATACAATCAACTACTCACAAAGATAACTTCAAGACACCTTACATGAAGTTTCCCTAAATGGGTGCAAGCCAGATACTTGGAAACTAAAGCTCACAAAATCCTCCATTAAGATTTGGCTAGGGGTTTTAAAAGTGGAGTTGAATATCAGGCCATGATTGGAGCAGGGAGGTCTTCCAGGAAATATTCAACTGGGAAATATTCATATGCAAACCAAACTAATCTGCCCAGGAAGTATTAAAATAAAATGTTTTGATATCTTAAAAAGTAATCAAAAATAACCTTTTCAAAATACATTTAAAAGGCAGTATATAAATATAATAATATATTTCACTATAACTTTTAATTAAAACCTATAATTTTAAAAATAGTATAATACATAATGATTCTTGAGGAATTGTTACAAAAATAAATGTTTGCAGTTTCCTCTATTATGTTATTTAGAAATCAGTAATCTGCATTTTTTGCATAATCATTTAAAAAAAAACCCTGAAGCCATCCTGCTTGCATAATACATATTTCTTTTCATTGTCATTATAGCTCAGCCCACACCTCCAAATTGACTCGATGGAACGCAACAAGGAGAAAATCCAAAATAATTCGTAACAGTGCCAGTGAGAAGGCTTATATCATCCTCATTATAAAGACAAGGGACCTGCTTGTCGATGAGGATAGGATAAGAAGCTATTTAAATAAAATGAAAGATAAAATAATTGGGGAAGAGATGAAAGAATTATTAAACAAAGATATCATTTGGTCTGAATTGAAAACAGCAATAGAGAACCAGAAAAATAGTAAATTTCTGGGACCAGATGGGATCCCAGAGGAATTATATAAGACAATAGGTGAACTAATAGCACCCCTTATGGTGGAAGTTTTTAACCATGTCTTATTGGCAGCCAGAATGCCAGACTCATGGAGGGGCACATCGATTTAGCTGATCCTGACGGAAGATTTGGACCCCTGATATATACAAAACTACAGGCCAATTTCCTTGTAAAATACAGATTATAAAATATTCACGTCTATTGTTGCAAACAGATTAAAAAGAATTTTGAATGAATTATTCATCAAGATCAAAATGGATTTCTCCCGAACAGACAAATCAGGAATAATTTAAGAATAGTACTAGATGTCCTAGAATTTTATGAAGCCCACCCCGAAAAACAAATAGCCTTTATGTTTTTAGATGCACAGAAGGCCTTCGATAACTTGAATTGGCAATTTTTAATCCAAAGAATTTATAATATGAACTTCAAAAATATTATAACTATTTATGATACACAACAGGTAAACATTATGATAAATGGGAAATATACCCGCCCAATTAAAATAGAGAAAGGAGTCAGACAGGGTTTCCCACTCTCACCCTCCTCTTCATATTATCATTGACAACATTACTAACATATATTAGACAAAATCCAGACATAAAAGGATTAAAGGTTAAGAAAGAAGAATATAAGCTGCAAGCGTTTTCAGATGACATGATTTTTTTTATTGAAGAGCCAATTGAAAGAGGACAAAAACTGATGAATGAATGAGAAAAATTTGGAGTAGTTGCAGAATTAAAAATTAATAGAAAGAAAATGAAATTAATGACTAAAAATCTAACAGGAAAACAGAAGTTAGAATTTGAAAAGATCATGGAATTTCAAGTGATAAAGAAAGTTACTTGGGAATATGGCTGACATCACATTGCAAAACACTAAAGGAAAACAATTATGACAAACTATTGCAAAAGGTAAAAGAAGGATTTAGAAACATGGGGTAAACTGCAACTCTCATTAGGTAGGATTGCTATGATTAAAATGTCTATTCTCCCAAAATTTCTTCATATATTTCAGATGATACCAATTAAAGTACACAAAAAGTATTTTGAAGAACTTAACAAAATAATCACAAAAATTATTTGGCAAAAGAAAAAACCGAAAATAAATTTAAAAGCAATGCAAGATATGAAGAGCAGTGGAGGGGGGGGGGTGGCCCTTCCAAACTGGGAGTTGTACTATAGTGCAGCCTCCTTAGTATGGTTGAAAGAATGGGTGAATTTAACAAACAAGAGAATTTTAGTTCTAGAAGGCCACGATTTACAGAGGGGGTGGCATGCTTTTTTATGGGATATCGGGAAAACCACCCAGAAATATTTTCACAGACATTTAATTAGAGATGCATTACTGACCAACTGGAAGAAAATAAGGAAAAAACATTACCTAAAGATACCAATCTGGATTTCAACAATGGAAGCGATGATCCACCCAAATAATTTGGATATTACTAAGATGATTAAATATAAGGACTTATTGGATGCGCAATGAAATTTGAAATTGTGGCAAGATCTTTAAGACCAGGGAATACAAATTGATAGATGGGCATATCTTCAAATTCAGAGTAGATACAAACAGGATAAGAAAGAATTTGGAATCAATAATAAACTTCAGCGACTAGACAAAATTCTATTAGGCCCAGATTTTAAAAAATAACAAAATTTTATAATTATTTACTAGAGGCAGAATTAGAGGAAGAAATTGTCAAAGAGAATATGATTGCCTGGAGTAGGAATATAGGACGTAGTATCACCTTAATTGAATGGGTGAAGGTCTGGAGTAGAAACAACAAAATCACAAAATTGGCAGCCTACAAGGAAAATGCCTACAAGATGTTTTACAGATGGCACTTTCCCCCCTCGAGATTAGCAAAAATGTGCCCCAACATGAGCCCGAATTGCTGGAAGTATAAAAAAAAGGAGGGAACTTTCTTCCATATGTGGTGGTGCTTGCATAGAGGCTCAAAAATATTGGCAGAAAATTAAAAAATGGTTGGAGGAAATGACAATAGAACAGATCGAATTTAAACCAGAATTCTTTTTATTAGGGATCTTTAATAAACAACTCTCAAAAAAAGTAAAGAACACAACAATACATATTTTGACAGCAGCCAGACTGGCCTTTGCACAATGTTGGAAGCAACCTCATATTCCATCAGAGGAAATAATTATTCAAAAAATAGCAAACTGTGCAGAGATGGACTGATTAACTTTGGCATTAAAAGGAAAAGATACATCAATGTATTATAACAGTTGGAACTGCTGGTATGAATGGATGTAACAAAGATCAAGTAAACAATAAAGGGCAAAAGAAAATAGGTTATAATTGTAGTAATGAATACACACACACACACACACACAAGGATTAATTGTATAGAGGGTACAAAATAAGGTTGAAAATAAGGTCCCACACACTGTCGAGGACGAAATGGTTTTTAATTGTTTTCTGAATTTTCTTTTCCACTTTTCCTTTTTTCTCTTTCACATTTATGTATGTGTTGTTTGTCTGTTTTAATTGTAAAATTAATAAAGTTTAAAAAAAAATAAAGACAAGAGACCTGCCATAGATTCCCCTGTGAAGACTGGCATGAACAAGAAAATTATACCCTGGCATGGCAAATAAACTTATCAACTGGAAAATTTTCCATTCAAATAATTGATTCCATTTTTTTAAGAAAATCCCTGGATGAGGAATGCTTGTTTGTTCTATACCAGGTCAGGATGTTCAAAGATAGTATTTCAGAAAAACCAGAGTTGGTTATGGGTAAGCAAACCAAGCGTTAAGTCATAATGAAAAGGAACCTTAGTATTATTATACCACAATACAGATATGAATAACCAATATTTTGCAGTGCATATGGGTGCCCAGCCCTCTTTTTTGCAGCTCCCAACCATGCTAGGAGAGGAAACCAGCATGTCCCAAGTTACATTAGTAAAGTTCCTAAAGAACCTGCTTGATGGTTCCTTAGTGAAGGTACCACATCCAGTATGTATGTACACATAAAAGCTCCCTATTGCGTACAATACAATGTAATAAGCATAATGAGCACTATCGCTCATACATTTAGTGCTATACATGAATGTTTTCTGAATAGGACTGATTTCCTGTAGAAGACCTCAGCTGATGCTATAGTAGAATCAATGTCTCCAAAGTCAGCCTTGCCCGCTTCATGTGATTACCTCTTTCCTATAATCCTCAACTGCTAAAGATAATAATTTAAAATATATGACTTCCAGTTGTCAAAAGATGACCAGTCCCTGAACAACAAATAAATAAATCATTATTTTTTCCCCCTCACCAAATACCTGAAGGCCTAATTAAGTGCAGCAAGTGTCTTTAAAATGAGCTATTTCTAATGTACGTCATTTTTACTCTTACATGCAACTAGATCCATGGTCCTGTAGAGACCTAGTTGTTGATGTCAGAAATAGGGTCAGTAGGTACAGGATGCACATCATCTGAAGTTTAGAGATATAGCCAAGGGCTATGAGAATAGACTCCAGAGCAATACTTAAAAGCTTTGAAAAGAAGAAAAACAAAACAAAACAAAAAAACCAGAGGAAAGCAGAAAAACAGTTTGCCTTTGGCTCTCTGGAAATGCTAAAGCTAAAGTTGCTGGCAATCTTACAGTATATGTGTGTGAAAGGAGTCACCGAGGAAAGAGAGGGAAAAGTATCTCAGATATATGGCAGAATGGCCATGTATTCTGGGCTTCTCCGCAGCCAGTCCCTGAAGCAGTTCTGCAGTCTTGGAACTGACAGATATTTCAAGTCTTGAGTCCTTGTAAGATGTCCTTTAGGCTGGCATCTGACAACTGCCTAGTCTAAAAATCTGCTATAAATGTGAAATGGTAGCCTGTGTGGCCTGTTTCTTGAATCCCCCTACAGCTGAATCTAGTAAATGACATCTGGAAAAGGGAGAGTATGATCTATTCAATATATAGCTGTGGCTTACATTGTGTCTTATTTTTCCTACTCTTGCCTGCACCAGATTCCCCTCAAGGCAGGGACCAAAAGCCATCTGATTGAGAAGCTGGACAGACTAATCCTGCAGTGAAAGACTATGCTGTCATTATTGATCTCTTCTTTGGGTCTTCTGTGTAACTTACCCTCTTTCCTTAAGGAATTGTCGGTGCTCTGATATGAGAAGTACACACATAACAAATGCTGATAGTGTTATTTGTTCAGTCATATGACTGTGTTGGGTTTTTCTGACAGAACTCCAGTGCTTTCAAGAGTGGTCTGACAAGCCAAAATGTATTAGGCGAAGCTTCTCCTATAATTTCATATCTGTAACATAAAATATTTTCCTGCTAATTTTCTGCTGAGGTTTTTTTTGCAATTCTTTGGTGAAAAGGAGCCATGCCCAACTTTTGAGGGAGAGGGGAGGGTCAGAGTGGGCATGGTCATGAACAGTAATAAGTAAAGTAAACAGATTTCCAAAAATAAAATCAGGGCACATTAATTTGAATATATTTGCATATTTATTAATGCTAATTTTTAACTTAAACTAAGTGTGTAGGCAGAATTGGGCATCATTATCTGCAAACATACAGAGGACCACTAGATGATTTTTGGGGGGGGGGCAGCAGAAAACTCTTATTTGCTGCCATCTAGTGATGATCTAGTTTTTTGCAGCCCAGACATGGTAAATATCTATAGAGATTCTCAATTCTGTCTGAAAAGTGGGGAATGTTCTGAAGAAACTTTTTGCATGAGAAGTTAAATGTTTTCAAGGGAAAAAAAAATCAAGAAAATCCAGTTGCCTTTTGAAAAGCATATTTGGGACACCCAGACATGGTAGCTCTAAGCACCATGGAACAGTCAAACGTAGATCTTGATTTTTCCTGTGCCAGGACTGATGCTGGTATAGCCACTGACCAGGCTGCCAGGAGAATGGAATGGAATGGAATGGAATGGAATAGAATAGAATAGAATAGAATAGAATAGAATAGAATAGAATAGAATAATAACTTTATTGTCACTTTGAATGTACACTAATCAGCATACATTAAAATGAAATTTCGTTGCATATAGATGATGTCTGATCACACCCAAAACAGGTGTGGTCTTGTCACACACAGAGCCAGGATTTATCCTTTTCCCTCACCCAAATTTTGAGCCAGTTGAATGGCGGGATTAATGGTGTTACATATATATTAGAGCTTATAGAACAGGTATTCAGCAATTCCTGCCACAGAAAGATGGAAAACCACACTGCATAATTTGGCAATCATGCCACTGAACTTTACAAGCCAAACCATGGATTTCATAGCCTCACAAAGTTCAATTTGTCCATTCCTTTATTGAAGAAATACTGTACCAAAGGAATCTGTAGAAGGCTGCAAAGAAAAAAAAATCCTTATTTTGTTCAGTCTTATTTACCAATATTACTATGATAAGATTTATCAATATTACTACTGATAATTTTTGAATAATGCTACTGAAGAGAGTTTTCATGGGGTTTGGGAGGTGAGGTGCCTTGGGAGAGTTTTATTTTTTAAAGTTAACATGTTTTCAACCAAATTTGTTATGAACTAAGCAAACGCGTTAGTTAAAATCATAACAGTTTTGCTTCCACAGCAGGCTCGTAATCCTGCACTTCTGATTGGCCCGGATTGTGATTGGCCGTTTCTGGCTGATCTAATTGGCTGACAGCAGGTCGCCACTGATTGGACGCTACCAGCGCAGCAAACTCAAATAATTGGTTATTGTGACAGCAGCCAGCTCTATAAAAGGAGCTGCTGCTGCCCCAGTATTTTTACTCTGTTCTGAAGTCACTAATAAAGAGTTGGAGTCACTATTCGATGCCTTGTCTCCATTCCTTGCGCCCACTCTCCCAGATCTAACACTGGCGATGAGGATGGGATGCGGAGATGATAGAGCTGACAGAACACTCACCGAACGCTAACAGAGTATGTGACTGAGAGCGCACCAAAAAGCGGCAGAATGACCAGCAGCGCTATACCACCTGCTCCATTTGACCCGGCTAACGAAGACTGGGACTCGTATATGGACAGGTTGCAGATGTTCCTGGAGACCAACAATTTGAAAGATGCTACGCCTGGCAAGAAACGAGCTGTATTTCTGACCCACTGCGGGCCCGCCGTTTTTAAAATGGCAAAGGCACTTGCGAAACCAGCAGAAGTCAAGGCAATGGACTGGGACAACCTCGCCCCAATCCTACGGGCTCATTATGCACCAGCAGTGCCAACACTCATCAGGAGACACGAGTTTTACCAGAGGGACCAGCAGGAAGGCAAAAGTGTTGGAGACTTCATCACTGACCTTAGAAACCTAGGGGGACTCTGTGGCTTCGCAAACCTCAAAGAAGCCATGAGAGATCGAATTGTTCTGGGCCTAAAAGACCCCACGAGCCAGAGCAAGATTATGGCGAAGGGAGACATCGGCCTCGCAGATGTCATCGCTGATGCTACTGCAGCAGAAGCAACCAGGAAGTCAGCCGCTCGAATGCGCCGAGCAAATGCACCGCACCGCCAACTCGCCAGTGACATCACACCTTTCTCCGAGAGGCACACAACGACCACCCACCATGCAGACCTCGAATCCTCCTCAGAATGCGTGGAAGAAGAGGTCAACAGACTCAGGTCAGAACGCGACCAGCGAGACCAGCGGAATCGTAAGTCTTCGTGTCAATGTGCTGGATGCGGGGGAAATCACCCGCGATCAGACTGCAAATTCCTAGACGCACTCTGCCATTCCTGTGGAAAGAGGGGCCACATCGCAAAGGTCTGCAGAAGCAAGCGAGGGTCCAGCCCAATCCAAAGAGAAAACAATTTCTGGCATACAACAGGCACTCTACCAGTAAATCGGGACCGCCTAAACAACCAATGGAATCGATACTATAGAAATCGAGCACCCGCCAATTCAACCAGACGAGAAGAGGCCCATCAAGCCATCACCATCGGCCACGCTTCATCCCTTGATGCAAGGAAAATCCGAGTGAAGGTCACCATTGAGAATCGACCATGTGTTATGGAAGTTGACTCCAGGTTGTCCCTTTCAATGGTCTCCTGGAAAACCTTAAAACAGCTGATCCCTGACATTCGACGCCAGGACCTCAGCACTCAAAAAATCATATTAAAAGACTACCAAGGAAACAGAATTCCAGTTGCCAGTTCCAGCCACGTCCAAGTATCCTTCAAAGACCACACCACAACCCTACCTCTTACCGTCGTCGATCGAGATCGACCCAATTTGCTGGGTTTACAATGGTTCGCGCCATTAGGAATTGAGCTAGCGGGCATCAACCAAACCGGAAGCGATGACTGGGAAGCGGCCCTCGTCCAGGAATTCCAGGATGTTTTCACCGAGAAGCTAGGCAAGTACAAGGGATCCCCCATATCGTTTAATCTTAGCCCTGACGTTGCACCCATTCGCCTTAAGCCTCGTCGAGTGCCCTTTGCACTCAAGCCAAAGATTGATGAACAATTGGACAAATTAATAGCCCAGGGCGTGTTGGAACTGATCGATCACACCCAATGAGAGACCCCAATTGTAACCCCCATAAAACCTGACGGATTTTTAAGAATTTGTGGGGATTACCGGGTCACCCTAAATCACGCGCTACCTGTGGTCCAACATCTTCTTCATTCCCTGGGAGGTGGGAAAATATTTGCAAAATTGGACCTAGCTCAGGCATATCAGCAGTTGCCCATAGATGCAGAGACTGCAGAAGCCCAAACTATAGTCATGCACAGGGGTGCATTCAAGTGTAAAAGACTCCAATTCGGAGTGAGTGTAGCACCTGGCATCTTCCAAAGTCTGATGGAAAGATTGCTTCAAGGCATAAAAGGGGTCGTGCCCTACTTCGATGATGTCTTAATAGCTGCCCCCAATAAAAGCCTACTAGAAAAATGACTCAGAATGATCCTCCAGAAATTTAAAGACGCTGGCCTGAAGTTCAAGAAAGACAAGTGCCAACTATGTACTGAGAGGGTTGAATTCCTTGGGTACCTTCTTGACAAACAGGGAATTCACCCTACAGAAAAAAAACTGACTGCAATAAAAAACGCCCCAAGACCTAGGAATAAAACAGACCTCCAAGCCTTCCTGGGACTCATTAACTTTTATAACATCTTCTTGCCCCAGAAGGCGACTGTTGCTGAACCCCTACATAGGCTTCTCGATAAGAAGGCTTCCTGGGTCTGGGGACATCACGAAGAGTGAGCTTTTCAGCAAGTAAAAGACCTGTTAACTTCAGATGCTGTATTGATACAATATAATGAGACTTTGGCCTTAACTGTCACCTGTGACGCCTCACCATTTGGAGTAGGAGCCATCCTGAGCCACGTCCTACCAAACGGTACTGAAGTACCTATTGCGTTCTTTTCAAGAATTTTATCTAAAACTGAGGGAAACTATAGCCAACTTGATAAAGAGGCTCTTGCTATTGTGTCTGCAATCAAACGATTCCATGAGTATGTATATGGAAGGTCTTTCTCCATAATTACCGACCACAAACCATTACTTGGCATTTTAGCGGGAGACAAACCAACTCCCCACATCTTATCACCAAGAATGACACGTTGGTCAGAGTTTCTAGCTGCATACGATTACCAACTGCTACACCACCCGGGGAAAGCCATTCCCCACGCTGATGCTTTGAGCCGTTCTCCATTACCAGAAGTCATAGACCCAGCTCCAACCCTAGCTACGCTACAAATCGAAACTCTTCCTTCACCACTGCTGACTGCACAAGACATCGCCTCAGAAACAAGGAAGGATCCTTGTTTGGCACGAGTCCTCAGCTGGGTGGAAAGAGGTTGGCCTGACAAAGAACCAAACGACACCTTCAAGCCTTTCAAAAACCGGCAGACAGAACTTTTCTCCCAAAGGGGATGCATCTTGTGGGGAGACAGAGTCGTCATCCCAGAGAGACTACAGCATAAAGTTCTAAAACTATTGCACAATGGCCATCCGGGCATCGTGCAAATGAAGGCACTAGCAAGGAGCTACACTTGGTGGCCAGGTATAGATAAGCTAATAGAAACCTGGGTGGCCACTTGCAGCAAGTATCAGGAAACTCATTCAGCTCCACCAAAAGCACCACCAACTGAATGGGAAGCACCCCAAGGTCTCTGGTCCCATATCCACATCGATTTTGTGGGACCTACCAAGGGGCATACATTTCTTTTTTTTTTAATTTTTTTTTTAAAACAAATTTTATTAATTTTACAGAGAACACAAACAAAACTAAAAGATCTTTTCTGAAGGTTGTCTGATCCCGGGTTGAAACTCTTCACACAGACACAAATTCAAACATCATATTCACTTTATTTATCCTTCCATATCTTATTATCATTTTCTTTTATATATATATATATAAACCATTTTTATCAATTTTATATAAACAATGCACAAGGCATAACAGCTTATAAGTTTTCTAAGAAAAAATAATAAAAGAAGAAAACCAATAGAACATAACAATTCCAAATTATAGTATCAATACTTTGTCTATTTAACTTCATATCTTATCCCAACTTCTCCTTTTCATCCAAATTATTTCTTATTAATAAATTTTTTTTTGCCTTTTTTCAATATACAACATCCAAAAAAAAAAAATAACAAAACCTTTATATATCCTTTCATATCTTATTATCATTTTCAATAATATTCTTTGTCTGTTCTATTTCCAACTATCCATTCATCTTTTTTCTTTTATTATATTCCTCCTGTACACCAATTGGAGTAACGTCTATAACTCATTACCCTAACTTAAAAGTACTTCATATAACAATTTTTCTTGGGATTCTGTTTAAAAGATTCTAAAATTACACAATGAATTTTATACTCTAAATACACATATAAAAAACACAATCTTATGTACCCTCCAGAATCCCTCTTTTATCCTAAATTAAATTCACCCATTGTCTCTGAATAAACTTTTTTTCTTTAGATCTTGCTTCCCCCCATTGAGGCTTCTCCTCCCCCCCTTTCTCTCTTGCTTATTCTTCTCCTTGCCCTTTTTACCCCTTTGTCTTTCCTCCTCCCTTTTCTTACTCCCTTTCCTTTGCTTTCTAACCTTGCCTCCACCTTTCCGCTCATTTTTCTCTTCTTTGGTTGTTTTTATAATTCTTAAAATCCCCTTTTTCTTATCCTTTTTCTCCTCCTCCCAGGAAAGAACCCATTGTTCATCAAAGATGGCTTCTTCTTCCTCTTCTTCTTTGTCCCAGTCCTTCTGCTGTGTAGTCAACTTTTCATAAGTACATAATGCCATTTCTAAGAATTGAAACAAAGTGCCCAAAGTATCTTCTTTTTTATATTTTTGATATTCAGTCTTTAGTTCATCCACAAGCGATGCCATTATGAAAAAAGAAACTTTTCCCAAAACAACCACAAATATTTTTAATCAAGAATAATTCAAAAAAAAAAATTCCAAAAATTAATACTTTTCTTCCTTCTTCTCTTTCTCTTTCTGGGGTTAATGTTTAATCAAAGAGGTCCAATTACCATATACCTTTCTTTGGGATTCTAGGCAATCTCCTCCTTTTTCAGCTTCTGCTCCAATTTTTTTTCCTCTCCCTTCCCACTTGCAATATCAATTTTAAATAATCAGAAATCCATACCTCCAACAAGGGTTTTCCAATTTCTTAAGTTTTTCAATGTCCAAAAACCTTTTTGTCCCTTAGCTTCAACTCTCAAAACAATTCACTTTCAATGTCCAATATGTCCAAACATATCTGCTGTTTCCATGGGGTGGGAGAGTGAAGAAAAAAAAAAAAGTTCCCTTTAGCAGCTTCTCCGCCGCTTTCGATCTTCTTAGGGATACAATGTATCCTCCAGCAACTCAAACAGCTCAGTTCCAACCAATTTGAAAGATGTTACTTGACCCAGCTGAGACAGCACTTTCACTCTTCTTACTTCCTCCAGCGCAATCTTACCCGGTTGCTGGCTTCTTCGTGGCGGCCATTGCTGACCGCCGCTCCACCGCCTTGGGAAAAAGGGGTTTTTCCGGAGGAGGAGGGGGTCTGCGACACCCCCAACCCCCTGTCCGACTCCCCTCTCTCTTCAGCTGTCCCTACAGGGCAGCCATATCCCCCTGACCCATCTGGATCGGGGGTACCTCGGCGGCTAGCACAGCAGGAATCGCGAGCTGTCGCGAATTCCTGCTGCCCCGAAGCCACACGAAACCGGAAACTCAAGGGGCATACATTTCTTATTGCAGTGGATGCCTACTCCAACTGGCTGGAGGTCCACAAAATGAAGAGCACCACCACAGAAGCTGTTGTTAAAAAACTAAATAGACTATTCGCTACGCACGGGTTGCCAGATGTCCTAGTTTCAGATAATGGTCCCCAATTCACCGCTCTGGCATTTGAACAGTACCTGGCAGAGCGGGGGATACGCCATGCTTTGACATCGCCAGCTCACCCTGCGGCCAATGGCAGGGCTGAGCGAATGGTCCAATTCATAAAGAAAACTTTACACAAGATGAAGCAAGGGGACATTGACGACAAGGTGACCAGGATGCTTCTCCTCCAACATATTACCCCCAACAGCACTACAAACAGAACCCTGGCCGAACTTCTGATGGCCGGAGACTTCGCTCACATCTTGACCGCCTGCACCCTCCCTACACACCGGAAAAGCCCTTGGAGTTCAGCAGCAGGTATCGCACCTTCAAGGTAGGTGACCCAGTTTTCGCAAAAAACTTTTCCGGTGACCCATTGTGGGTCCCCGCTACCATAACTCAATTTACGGGTCCACGCTCCTACCGTTTACAAACTGCTGATGGAAAAATGTGGAAGCGCCATATCGACCAACTGTGCTCCAGGCTGGCACCTACCCCCATCACAAACCCCGAACCTCAAACCTGGGGGGGGGAAGGGAAATCGAGGGGGCCAGAGAAGAACTAGCATATGACCCAGTACTTGAAAACCAGCAATCAGCACAACCAACCTGGGGATATTCACCTTCCGAAGGAGAGCCAGGCCAGATGATTGCCTCACCACAGAGCAAGGGATCCGGAGGGCAGCAGCAAATCCAAGGGATCCGGAGGACAGCTTTAACGGAAGCAGAGATGACAACCCCAAGTCACCCAACAGAGAGGTTGGACCATCTGTGCTGCCAAGCTCATCGAGCAGCCCACCGGGACCAGAGTCAGGGCAAGGACTGGTGGAGCAACGCAGATCAGGGAGACAGGTGAAATAACCTGCGAGAATACATCACCCCACCCCTCAGACAGAACCTAGGGGGGAGGGGTGTTATGAACTAAGCAAACGCGTTAGTTAAAATCATAATAGTTTTGCTTCCACAGCAGGCTCGTAATCCTGCACTTCTGATTGGCCTGCGAACAGCGGATTGTGATTGGCCATTTCTGGCTGATCTGATTGGCTGACAGTGGGTCACCGCTGATTGGACGCTACCAGCGTGGCAAACTCAAATCATTGGTTATTGTGACAGCAGCCAGCTCTATAAAAGGAGCTGCTGCTGCCCCAGTATTTTTGCTCTGTTCTGAAGTCACTAATAAAGAGTTAGAGTCACTATTCGATGCCTTGTCTCTGTTCCTTGTGCCCATGCTCCAGATCCAACAAAATTATCTTGGGAGGTGGGGAATAAAGGCACAATTCAAACTGAAGACGACTTTGGAAATGATATTTTGGAGGATCCTGAGGATCCTTGGAAGCTGTTCAGTTTTATTCAGGACAAAATTGTCAGTAGTTGACAAGTTTCCACCAAAACTGCTGGGTGTATTCCAGGACCCATACTCAGTTCACACAAGGAGACTGCCAGATCCAGAAAGTCTGGCACATGTCATGGATACACTAGATTGATGCTCTCTTGTGCCTCCAGCCTCTTCACAACGCACAACTGCTTCCATGTCTCAGATACAAAAATTCCTTAGCAGACAGGGAAACTCTGAAAAGTGTTCTTGATGTTGTTGTTTTTATTTACAAGAGATGAAAGATAGAAATATGGTTTACTTTCTGATAGAATATCTCGTAATGTCCAATATGCCTGTATCTTAAAAATAAATCTGACAGAATTTAACTCAGTTATACTTCTATATATGTATCCTATCCAAAATTTGAGTTTCCCTTAATATAAAGTCTTAATATTCTGACTTTAAAGAGTCTATTAAATCAAAATAAATATTCAAAAACTTGGTAGAACTTATAGTAACTTCGAATCTTATTTTAAGATATATATACTTTGCTTACTATAGTGATAATATTTATGTATTACTTGGATTTTAAGAACCATCTGTAGTTTTTAAAATGATATAATATTTTCATGAATTACCGTATATACTCGAGTATAAGTCGACCCGAATATAAGTCGAGGCACCCAATTTTACCACAAAAAACTGGGAAAACTTATTGACTCGAGTATAAGTCGAGGGTGGGAAATGCAGCAGCTACTGGTAAATTTCAAAAATAAAAATAGACACCAATAAAATTACATGAATTGAGGCATCAGTAGGTTAAATGTTTTTGAATATTTATTTCAAAGAAAAACAGTAAACTAGCTCTGTAAGTGGAAAAGAGAGCCAACAAAACCAATATGGTATCAACAATAACTTTAAAAGTACAAAAACCTTAGCTCAATCAGCAACCAAGCTAAAATACAAGAGTTAAAATCCTTCAAAACTGGATTCCTCCTCATCATCTGTATGTCCAAACAGAGTCACTCTCTCCCTTGCAAGAAAAAAGCATGTGTATGTGCTGCATGTACATCCTGTTTTGGAGAGCCACCATCTCTTTCACAGCTCTCCCTCATGCCTCCGTGGCATGTGCACACATGCCACGGCTCAGTAGTAGGTCAACATACAGATGTCACACTAGGTTCCCTCCTCAAAAGAAACATCCAACCTTTCTTGAGAAGTACAAACTTCATTTGTTCAGGATTGTGGTGACAAAGGTGAAGGAGGATGGGGCTGAGAGAAGGGAAGGGAAGAAAAGATCATTGACAGGGAGAAAGACAGGGAGAAACACCTGGAAGTGTGAGCCCTCGAGTTTCCTAAGGGAAGACCAGACAACAAGGGGAGAGAAGAGGAGCAGGAGGAAGAGGAGAGTTAAAAAAAAAAGAGTGGGAAGCCAACTCACGCGTGCCATCAAAGCCAGGGGGAAGTGGGGCTTTCTCCGCCTGCTGCCGCCAGAGGAGTGCGGCGGGGGGAGTGCGGGGAAAGGGGGTTCATGCCAAGGCTCCGCAAGCGATCACCAGATTTGCAGCTCCGTTTGTTGGTGAAGCTGGAAGCGCGCAACGCAGGAGCTTGTGGGGGCCCCGGGCGCCCGTTAATGGGGAAGGAGAGGCCGCTTGGGGTCGCCAGGCTCAGGCAGCCTCCCCCACCCCCTCCCCTAGCAGCGAAGAGCTGCTCTGGGGGCTCCCGCCACGGCGCAGCCAGGCACTTTGTCTCGCTGCCCCCGGAGCAGCTCTTCGCTGCTAGGCTAGGGGGTGGGGGAGCCTGGCAGTTTCTTTGCGAAGCTGGAAGCGCGCAACGCAGGAGCTCGCGGGGGCCCCGGGCGCCTGTTAATGGGGAAGAAGAGGCCGCTTGGGGTCACCAGGCTCAGGCAGCCACCCCCCTAGCAGCAAAGAGCTGCTCTGGTGGCTCCTGCCACGGCGCAGCCAGGCACTTTGTCTCGCTGCCCCCGGAGCAGCTCTTCGCTGCTAGGCTAGGGGGTGGGGGAGCCTGGCGGTTTCTTTGCGAAGCCGGAAGCGCGCAACACAGGAATTCGCGGGGGCCCCGGGCGCCCGTTAATGGGGAAGAAGAGGCCGCTTGGGGTCACCTCCTCCAGACGAGCGCCCTGACGGGAGGCGATCGCAGCCGCGATCAGAGACAGATCAAAGACAGAGACGAGGGGCGCCCCCGAAGAGCTCCGACTGCAGCGAAGGTGAGCGGCCACCACTTCCCCAGTGCGCGGCGGCAGGGCAATTCCTGGCGCAGACTGGCCCGAAGTCCGAGTGACTCGCTGAGCCCTGCAAACGGCTGGCCGAAAGACGAGAGGAGGACGCCCGGGCGGCTGCTGCCCCTGGATCCTAACTGGAAAGATCCCACCGCCGCCGCCGCCTCCCGCTCAGGCAGGGTCCCCATTCCCCTGGCCGGCCAGGGGCACAGCCGCTTCCCACTCCCGAACAGCCCGGGCGCCGCTAGTCAGCCTCGCTCAGCGCCCGGGGCAGTATTGCAGGCGCAGCCTTTTGCAGAGCTGCGCCAGGCCGCGCCTCACCTCACGTCCTCACCTCCTTCTCTCGCTCTTCTCGACTTGGCGGCGAGCGGCTCCTTTACCCGCCTGTTGTATGGGAGCTACCGCTCTCGCCTCCGGAGCAGTCGTCCACAGTTTCAGCCGGGGAGGGAGGGGGACACAAAGCAGCCCAAACGCGTAGCAGTGGAAGGAAGGCGCGCTGGTGTGAGGAAGAGAGAGAGAGAAAGACACACACACACACACACACATACACACACAGACAGAGAGAGACAGACACACACACACTCACTTCGCCACTTTGCACCTTACAAATGCAAAATCCTGGGGTTTTTGCATTTGCAAGGTGCAAAGCGGCGGGGGCGGATCCCGCGTGCTGGAAAGGGCTTGACTGTATTACGGGGAGAGAGAGAGAGAGGGAAGCTAAGTGGAGCCGAAGCAACCTCGGCTCGCGTTGTTTTCTCAGCCTCGCTTTTGCCTTCTCCCTACATCTTCCCTCTGTTAAAATCCCCACACACACATACACACAGAGGGGAATCTGACTCGAGTATAAGCCGAGGGCGGTTTTTTCAGCACAAAAAATGGGCTGAAAAACTCGGCTTGTACTCGAGTATATACGGTACATGAATCCAATAAACAAAATATTTAAAATTCTAATCTTGTTTATGACCCTTATACATTTCATTTATTAACTCCTTATTTTAACTTTCTGAATTTTTCTCCACTGTTTCTTTTTTCTTTTACACATTCTTAATATCATTTTTTAAAAATGAAAACCACTGCAGTAAAGTTCCCTTAGCTTTCAAGTATTAGAAAGGTTACCACTGTTCCTTTGTTTTAAGAACTCAGAAGAAATGCATCTCTACCTGACATCAGTCTTTGGTAAATATTTGATTTGGAGGCATTCAATGGAGGATACATTTATAAACCATTTTTGTGGTTTTTGAAGTTAAATGGGAGAATAAATAGCTGTGTTTTGTTGAAGATTCTTGGGCAGGAATGTCTTAAGTTTTGAGATGTGTGAATGAGAAAGTGGGTGAAAACCTCCTGTAGAGAAACAAGTTCTCTTTTGGAAAAACAGAGAGATATAAGGAGAATCTGCTTCAAATGTTTTTATCATTTTCTAGCCATGGCCAGAAACAAATCCTTGTGGATTCCAGCTACTTCTTGTCTGGAGATATTGGTTTCATGTTATTGTACAATATGTTCTGATGAAAGTATTCTTGAGGGGAAAAAAATCTACTCTTTTGGGGTACATGTCCTTTGGATAAAAACAGTAATTCCAGTTCAGTGTTTTGATTCTTCAAATATCCTCTTCTAGAGAAGATAGACAGGGTTTCATAAAAGGCTTCTAATTTTTCTGGGAAGAGATAGATATGTCAGTCTGAAGGGCCAAAGAATGGAGAGGTTGATTAAGGACCACAAGGTGTATCTTTTAGAGCAGGAAAAATAATGTTAGTGTGTTTTCTATTGGAGTCAGATTAAGGACAGCAGGTAATGACTCACCCCTGTGCTAATTCCTGACTCAAGTCTTCTCCTCTTTCTCCGCCAGGCCTGCTGTGATTTACCCTCCTTGGGGATGAACAGAGTGGTTCCTGGTCGCTGACAACTCCAGCGTTCACTGCAGGATGGCCCAGCTCATCCATGCCCTTTGGAGCCTGTGCATCACCACTGTCCTTGTCACCTCAGCCACACAAGGTAAGGGGAGCAGAGGATTGACATCCCTCAGGAAGGAGAGCAGCTTCCAAAGCAGGACAGGCCTTGCAATGAATTAATTCATGAGCCTCCACCACTCGACACTAGAAAAAGCTGAGGAAGAGCAACCCTTTCTTTTCTAGACAAAATGAAAATGTCAATTCTGTTGCAACTTCTAAAATAAAACCTTTTATTTTCCTTTCGCAATAAACAGTAAAAAGAATTTTAGAATAATGTTTAGCCACTTTCCTTGACAATGTCAAAATATTTTCCAATTAAGTACTAAAAGCAGGACTGCTTCATTTAGAAATACACAGTGTTTACAATTGAAATCTCTGTCTCTTTGTCTCCTGTATAGAGGTACATGATCAAATTGTATTTAATATCACTTCTTCTTCCTAACTAGTAAGAAGAGGCTTTAGTAATGCAAAGGAGATCCTGGTACTATGGCAGTGCTCTTTGGACAGTTGCTGAATTCTAGTTCTAAGGCCATGGGGGTGAGGAAACATGAGCAGCAAAAGGAATGAGCATGTTAACATTATAAACCTTGTAAACAAATAACCTGAAGCTGCTTTTGGGAGACTCGGTTCTAGTAATAGATGATTAGATGTGTACATTGTGAAGTGACACAGTTTTTTGCAAAATTAGCAGGCCATTTTGGTGCTCATACTGA
Source organism: Hydrophis major (assembly GCA_033807585.1). Taxonomy (NCBI): domain Eukaryota; kingdom Metazoa; phylum Chordata; class Lepidosauria; order Squamata; family Elapidae; genus Hydrophis; species Hydrophis major. The sequence goes on from CM066329.1 coordinate 164,798,397, forward strand.
ATTTGTGCACTTGGAAGGTTTTTGAACACTTCAAGCAACTACTGTGACTGCTATCATTTTTTTCTGGCAGGCATCCCTTACTTGTAACAAATACAGGAAAAGTGAACATTAAGAAGGAAACCTTGTCTAGCAATGGGTTTCCAACCAAAGCCTTTTTAAGACAATTGAAAAGAACTGTTGGGTAAGAGAATCTGGGGCGGGTGGGGGGGGAGTGATCAGATTTATTATCAAATCTTGGACAGGGCAGATAGGGAGAAAAATGACCAACCTTTTTCCTCAGTTGATGTCGATCTTCTGTTTTTAAGCTTTTTGAGTCTTCCTGTCATGTTTCTTCTCATCTTGGCTAATGAAAGCTCAACAAATGCTTCTAGTTCATCCTCTCATACACATTTTCCCCATATTATGGTTAGAGCAGCTTTCTCAAGACACCCTCCAGATGTGATGGTCATTCTGGTGTGGATGACTGAAGTTGTAGTCCAATACGGTACATCTAAAGATCCTAGATGGGATAAAGTTGAAAAAAAAAGAGATTGATTATTCTAATATGCAGTTTATTAATATATTTCACTTATTGGCTAAGTAGTAATTGCTTTCCAAAATGCCCTCATATGTTGCTCATACATGTGATATAACTCAGTGGATTAAGAACAGAAATCCTGGTTATCAGAATAACAGAACAACAGAATTTGAAGGGACCTTGGAGAATTCTAGTCCAACCTCTTGTTCAAGCAGGAAACAAACCTTAAAACATTTCAGACAAATGGATGTCCAACCTCTTCTTAAAAACCTCCAGTGTTGGAGGCAACTCATTCCACTGATTAATGTTCTGTTCAGAAATTTCTCCTTCCTTCAAATTGGTTCTCTCCTTGATTAGTTTCTATCCATTGCTTCTTGTCTTCTTCAGCTTTGGTTTGCCCCATAGACTTCATGTCTTTTACATCCCCATAGATGTCCTAAAAGGTTTCTGAAAAGGGACTAGAATGCAGGAAAAAATGCATTGAAAGTTACCAGCTTGGTTTAAAAGAAAAGGGGGGAAATGGATGAGGATGTAATGGGTACACCTTAAAATAAGGTATGATTTCCTTTCATTATTTGTATATAGTCCTGCATACATTAATTGGGGAGGAGAATGTTCATCAGTGATTGTATGGCATTTGCACATTCAATTTTGTATAATATTAAATATTTCCTGCTTTTGGAATCCAACATCCCTTATCCCTCAAGTACTATTTCAATTCTAAAGTTACTGGAGGGGAAGGAATGGCAGAAGATACTTTATTTTTATTCTTTTAAAAAATTGATCCACATACCACCATCTGTGTCATATTTCAATCTTTTAGACTGGGTGACTTTCACTAGTGAGAATAGAGTTGATTAGAAGTCTCAGGACTCCTGCCAAGAGGAAGAATGGGCATCCTCAGCCTGAGAGTACTGGGCGACCCTATTGGTTTAGAAGAACATACCCTTGAAGATCTACCATATTTGAGAAGGCCAAGAGGAAAGAGAACAGATTTGTTTCCTAATATGAAATGCTCAGAATTCATAGAAAGTTGCCTACCATGTTGGTTCTAATGCTTTGGGTTTTCAGATTTTGAATGAAAGGACGATAGGTAATTGAGTACTACTTATTGGAACCATTAAAAGCCAGCTGCATTTAGAACCAAGTGTCTTGACTCATTTGAGCATTTGTCCACTTTGATAATATCTTTTGGTTAATATACTTAACCACCAATGCTTCTTACACACATATATACTGGCCTATCAAATATCTTTTAAGTGCTACATGTTTTGATATTCCCTATAGATTTTTTAACAAAAATCCTGCAAAATGATCTTTACTGAATCCCATGATGAGCTATATGAATTATGCAAATTAGTGTAGTTTTCACTTTAACTATTGTGAACTGTGAACATAGTCAAGAAATTAAGGTGATGGAAATGTTGATGCCTTAACCATATGGTTTCTGTCCTAAATCTTATTTCATATCACCCTCTTGGGTTTTCACTCAGCCGGATTTAATTGGTAGTGTCAGTTTGTATGCCTAAATTAAGAATTAGAGGTAATCTCAATTTCCCGTTTGCACCTGTGTGCTTTTAACTTGACAATTTGGATTCTGAAAAAATATGGAGAAAACTGCTTTAAAATAGGCTTGGTCATTATAATACTGAGTACATGCAATTTGTTAAAGCCCTTCTGATGTCTACTCTAGCTGTTTGTTTGGTATCATAGTCAGATACTTTGACTATGAATTGATAATTGTTTCCTACCCTGAGTCTTTCAAATATTGAAAACTTAATGAAAGAATAAACAAAACTGAAGAAATACTCATCAAAATCATATGTAATCAAATCTTTTGTGAAAAGATTTGAATGCCAAAGGCAGATTATTATGCGAGTTTTCAAACTCTCTTGAGTTTTCTTAGGCCTGTGTGTGAAATAATTTAAATGAGAAATAAACCTGGAGAACCCTTCTCCCATGCATCAGAAAGGGAATCTTAACTTAGTTTAAAACAGGAAATCTTTTTGGAAACAAACCTTAATCAGTTTTAAACCATGGACTCAAAGGTCTGTGTTTTAAGTCAGGATTTTTGCCAAGGATATAAAACTATAACCAGATTAAAATAAAAGTTCTTTTGTATTCCTCCTGCTATCAGAAACTAATTACTTTGGCATTGACTTAGCAAGAGATGTGAATCTATCAAAATGTAACATGTAACTCAGTGTGGTATCTGAACAAGTTTGTTTTAATTAGTTTAACAGACCATGGGTAAAACCTTAATTTTAAAAGAAATCTTTCAGAATGGGTAGTGCCACAACTTTCTTTTTGTTTGAGTGGCAAAAATGGGTGTCATAAGAATGTACAAGTCTTAAGCCTGCTAGACAATAAAACAAAGCTAAAGACAATTGAAACAATAGGAGGGGGGAGCAGAAAGTCACAAACCAAATTAAAAAATACTTCATATGCATAAAAGAAGCAAGAAGAAAATGTGGTCAAAGTTATGCTGAAAAGGCAGTTTTTGCAGCCTTGCAAAATGTCACAACTGGCCTCTAGCATATCTTTGGGAGAAGCATGCTTCTAGCCGTGGAGAACTTTGAAGGTAATAACCATCACTTTGAAATGGACATGTAGGAGGAGGAGTTAAAGGAAGAGAAAAGCAGCTTAGAAGCATAAAGAACGAGGGACATTGCAAAAAGACATGAAAAGAATCAAAATTAAGACATTGATGATAGATGTAATAAACAAAAGGGAAAATACTCCCAAAATTAAACAAAAGAAAAAGAAGCTGTACAAGAAGAAATTCCAAAAGAGAAAACAGGAAAGGCTGGGGGAAAAATAAGTGATTGGCAGATGAAAATAAAAACAATACTAGTGGAAAAAAGAGGAGTTAAGAGGAAAGACCGGAAAAACTTAGAAAAGGGAAAGTTGATCAAAATTATAAGAAACTATAAGGCCAAGAGATTTAGAGATAAGGGTTAAAGATAATATAAAGCGGGGATACCACATGGAAATATATTTTGGTACTTTTTTAAAAATATATTGGGGAGATTTGAAGTTTAAAACTTATTGGGAATTACCTTAAGATTATTATATAATTATATATGAGAAAAATGATGATAGAGTAAGAGAAATTAAGATGGCTTTATTATTATCAAATCATATATATAATGTAATTGATTATTCAAATGATATTAGAAAAACAGAGAATATGGTAAACTAGAAAAATATGCTGTTATGACCAAAAAGTGTGGAATGAAAATTAAATAAAATTTTATAGGTTAAACTTGGTTAATTGGAAACAAAAAGGAAACTTAATTTTCTCTTTTTTTCTCTTTCTGTATACATATTATATTAGACATGAAACAGAAAATATAATTGATTATATAAAGGTTATGAGAAAATAGACAATATGGTAAACCAGAAAGGATTATATTGGAAAGTAAATTATTTTTAATGAGAGTATTATATTATAATTAAGAAGGAGGGGAATTAAAATTTAATAAAATTTCATAAGTAAACGTTGGCTGAGTGGAAACAAAGAAAAAATATGAAATGGTTACATGAATATCTATGGAATAAATACAAGATTTATTGTAGACTGGGGGATATACCATGTGGATCCTGAATTTATTAGTTTTATTTTATTTTTACCCTTTTTTTTGTTTGTTTATTATATATCGGATTTGAGAAAGTTAATGAAGATAATAATGAATAATGTAAAATAAAATAGGTGGTAAGCTGAAAATGGAAATAATAGGGGATAAAAAGTGGAAAATATATGCGAGGATGAAATGTTTTTGATATTGAATTAATGAATTGAAATATGAAGTAAGAACTTATTTAAAGATCAGTGGAACAGATAATGATTTGCTATGAAATTAGATAAGAAAGTTAGAAATGTAATTATGACTATGTATAAATATTGTAACCTAGAATCATGTTGCTCACTTGAAGAGATGTGTAAAAAAAAAAAAAGAAATGGACATGTAGGCAGTGTATAATTACTATACTGTACACAAGTATGTAGCCACAAACAAATATCCTGTGTAATGTTGCAAGAAAGCAGATGGTACTAATGAGATTTCTGTCTTATCCAGTTTGTTGTGAGAGATGAGCATTCTACTTTTCTAAAGAAAGTTTTAGTGGAGGAGATTTCACTATGAATCTTCCAAGCTGTCCCACATCAGGACCTTTCTGTTCTCTGCTTTTCACTTCAGCATGGTTCTGTAGCAATGGCTGTTTTTGGTTCTTCATTTCTTACAGCCTTTTGACACCAGGCTGGCACTTGGGAGATGCGTAAAGCCAATAGCGACCTTGCCTTTGTGTGTATATGTGTGAGTGAGGCTGTGTCTGTGTGTCTCTAAAAAAACCCCAGATGTGCAATAATGCTTGGCTCACAATCTGCATGACTGAGCTTGAGACCTGAATAGAAAAGGCTAATGGCCATCTGTGTTCCACATAAAACAATAGTGGACAGAAACATAATTGGCACCTTGGAGGACAGTAGAGGTCTCTTTCTCACACACACACACACAAATCCAGATTATTCCCCCATTTTTCTTACTAAACACATAATCCTGAATGTCCAGGATTTCTGTTATCCATCATCTGAAAGTCAGCAAGTCGTAAACACACCAAGGGTATGGATGATTTTTTGAGCATGAGGTCTCTGCATTCTGTGATGAATAACAAGTCAATTCTTGTCAATTAAATCTTCTTGACCATCTTCCTGTCCAGTTCTACCTTTCTGCCCAATTCTTATTCTTAGTATATCTTTTCTTATGTGTCCACAGTGAGAGTTAAGCATGCATAGGTATTTTGGAATGGAAATGCACTCTCTTGTAGTTTAATCAGATAGATGTCGTCATCTATCTGGTTAGGGGATCATCTTGTGGTGAAGGGGAAAGAAGACAAGGCTAGAAATGGTGAGAAGGAGTAAGAGTAAAGAGGGAGGTTACAAGCTTTGGACAGCAGTTACTAAAAATATACTCATCTTTGCACACCACCTTTAGGATTGCCAGGTTCAGGTTTGGAGGTGAAAGTTAATTCTTTAGGACTACAAACCTTGGAAGAGCCAGCTTATGTGAAGAACAAGTAACTCCTAATCTGCAACTTAGAGACGTTTCATATTTGTTCATAATTGTCATTTTAGCTATCCTTCATTCTTGCTGTGGAGAAGTGAAACCATAGTCCAGCCAGGCCAAAAGGAAAGGAAATTAGACCAAAGAAGGGCTGGCATTGTCACTGCAGACTATCGTCACACACTGCTGGAGCCTTTAAAGCTTCTGACACAGATATTTGGGGTTTTGAGCTAGCAACAGTACCCAACTCTATGATCATCTTTCTATTCAAAATCACAGCTATGTAGCAAAAAAAAAAACCTGTAGAAAAGACAGCTAATGAAATGAAGAGGTGGAAACAAAGGTTTCCCTACCATATGATGCTGCTCATGAAGTGTTTAGCAAAGGTTCTGATCACACCTACCAGGACTGATGGAGGCGGAGTGGAGGGAGGGAGTGTGAATTGCTGGAAAACAGACATAAGTATACCATCCCTTTAAACTAGCCTGTTATTCTCCATTGTAGCAGAGCAGCAGTCATTGTTCTATTGGCTGTGTTGAAGCTACAAGCCAGCCTCTGTTGGGTAGACTGTGGGTGGAAAGGATCCGGTTCTTCATTTCAGGCTGCCAAACATTGGGGAGCAATTCTGATATCCACAATTAGGCATCTCTGCCTTGAAACCAAATCACTGCCATAGTCCTAGCAGTTGCAAACACATTAAGATGCAGTTGGGAGGCTATGGTCTTTATTGAAGTGAACTTCTCCCTAGGCTACCAGTGTGAAAATCCATGGCTTTTACATCTCCTTTTCTACTGGAACCCAGCTCTTTCATCCCTTCTTCATTTACTTTCCTCCACTGGTATTGCTATTCTCAGTTGACCTGTTTTTTTTTCAGCTCCGACCTTCTCTTGTCTGCTGGGCTCTCCCCACATCTCAAACACCAGCGCCAGGCTGTACTAGTTAGTTACTCAGCTAATGGTTTAATTACAGACTGCCTCCACAGGGCTCTTCCATTAACCCAGCAAGGGGGAAGGAAAAATTACACAAAGAGCATCTATGACATGCTAGCCCCCTCTCTTATCTTCCCTTTGAAGTCCTGAGTGCCACTAATGCGTGCTTCCCACAAGAAGCTTTGGCAATTGCCCTTGCAGTCGAATGCAGGAGCCTCTTGGCTGTTTAGAACAACCAGCAAGGAAGAAATAAGAAGCCCAAAAGACATGCAGATGTTCTGCCAGATGGGGCACCACTGCTAAGATTTTCCTGCTATTTTTACCTGGTGATGCACTAACACCTTTCTCCTTTCTCCTTGGGAGACAAGGAGAGAGAATATTGACATGTTAATCAATGTGAGACTGATTGTGATGGCTAAAACAGCTGGAAAGAAGGTAGGCCAAAGCAAATAGAGCTCTGAACAAGTGGGACATTTCATTCTGGATGATGCTGTGGAATGTAATCATCAGTTCACATACAAAAGTGTTCTAGATCATACCAGTGTTTCATTGCTATCCTACCATTTTGTCAAGCTCTTGTCTTTGTTAGTCATCCCTTGAAGGGATTATGAAAAAAGCTAATACAATCCTTGGTTGTATAAACAGAGGTATAGAATCAAAATCAGGTGAAGTATTAGATTTAGAAATCCTTAGTAAGACCATACCTAGAATACTGCATCCAGTTTTGGTCACCATGTTACGAAAAAGATGTTGAGACTTTGGAAAAAGTGCAAAGAAGAGCAACTAAGATTATTAAGGGCCTGGAGTTTAAAAAAAAACATATGAAGAGAAAAAGAAGGACTAGCAGTATTCCAGTATTTGAGGGGCTGCCAAAAGAGGAGGGGGTCAACTTATTTTCCAAAGTACCAAAAGGCAAGACAAAAAACAATGGATGGAAATTACTAAAGGAGAGAAGCAACCTGGAATTAAGGAGAAATTCCTTAGCAGTGAGGACAATTAACCAGTGGAACAGCTTGCCTTCAGAAGTTGTAGGTGCCTCATCACTGGAGGTTTTTAAGAACTGGACATCCACCCGTCTGAAATGGACAGGGGGTTGGATTAGATCATTAGAAGACCTCCAAGGTCCATTCAAGTTCTATTCTGATTGATGAATTGAACACATACTATAGGGCTGCTGCATCTTACCTTTCAGCAGTTCTGACCACAAAATGAGAGCAGTACCTGCCAGGTAAGAAGCCACACTGCCTCATCCTTCCAGTTTATCATTTGGAAGACAAGAACTATAATGCAAAGAGGTGACCTGTTGATCATCTGTGCACTTGGCAATGAGTCATCTCCTTTTTGAGACAGCTTTCATTGTAACTGGAATGTCACATGACATTAGTATGCAGTTACAGCAAATTTACAATGGAGAAATCTTTGGGATAAAGGTAGTCTCTGAAAGTGGATAGATATTCCAAAGTACAGGAAGGATGAATCTGAGTGAGGAAGAAAATTGTTAAATTGTGTGTCAGTGAACTTTTTGCCTATAGCATTCCCAGGAATAGCTGGGCCAGTGGTGGGATTCAAATTTTTTTACTATGGGTTCTGTAGGTGTGGTTTGGTGGGCATGACAGGGAAAGGATATTGTAAAATCTCCAGTCAGAGGTGGTATTTGCCGGTTCTCCGAATTACTCAAAATTTCCACTACCAGAACTGGTCAGAACCTGCTGAATACCACCTCTGAGCTGAGCCCAGGACACCCTCTTCCCCATGACTTTTTAACCTCATATAGAAAGATCTCTAAAATAAATATTTAACCACAATTGTCTGATGACTAGGAACTAGTTCCAAAGATCTAACTGTTGTGAAAGATGCTTGGTGTCATTGTCTCTCTGGCTTATAGAATTCTGCAAATGTGGACTTCAAGCTCTGTGTCCATTGTTATCTTTTCCCATCCCCTTTTAAAAAAAATAAACAGACACATCGAATACAATCTTTCTGGAAACTTTCCTAATGACATGTTTGGCCTTCAAAGGGTTTTTCCTCTTGTTTACTTCTCACCTCCACCTCTTCAGTCTCAGAAAACCTTGCAGGATTCAAAAGGATTGTAAAGAATTTTCTCAAACCCTTTTCAGCTGCTGTCTCTAAAGTGGGTGGTGTGGGAAGCCAAGAGCTTTATGGAAAACATGTCTGGGTTTTTAAAGACATACCTGCCTGAATCTGTAAAGTTTAGATTGAATATGCAACTCAGTCCAACAAATAGGAGCCAGTGGTTTTTCTTTTTACTTCTTGGGTGGTGCCAGGACACACATAGCTTCACATTTAAGATCTCCACAGATGTGCCACAGTGGAGGTATAAAGGATTCCAGATCCTTACAATTCTCATCGAGGACTGAAACTAAAAACAAAGATGTGGAGAGAGATGTTGCAGGTCACAAACAAAATATAAGAGAAACTATAAGAGAAAAATAAAATTCTGGTTTATCTATCTCCTATTCTATGTAGCCACAGTGTGGAAAATAACCGTAGGTTTTTCAGGCTTTGGTCTCATTAAACAGAGAAGAAAATTACATCCAGCAATCAGCAGATGGAATTGAATTTCAGGACTGAGTTGCATACTAACTTGTTTCCTTACTCTCTCTCTCATTTTTCTATTCCAGCGGGCCTAAGCCGAGCTGGCTTACCTTTTGGCCTGGTTCGGCGGGAACTGGCATGCGAGGGCTATCCTATTGAGCTGCGTTGCCCAGGCAGTGATGTCATCATGGTGGAGAATGCTAACTATGGTCGCACAGATGACAAGATCTGTGATGCTGACCCCTTCCAGATGGAGAATGTCCAATGCTACCTGCCGGACGCCTTCAAAATCATGTCCCAAAGGTAAATGGCTTTACGAGTAGCCAGGAAATATTATGGAGCAATCCTTCTTCCATAATTTTTCTCTCTGTCATGCTAGTAAGTCCCAAAAATGATATTGTAGAGATGGAGAAATTGCAAATAAGCAAAATCTGAGCAGTTTTGCAATTGAATGTCTTAAAAATAATAGCGAGGAGTATAATTATACTGATGCACAATGATAAAATTTTGGCACATGTACTATTGTTACCTCTCACACAATACTGGAATTCAAGATGACTCTCTGAAGCAAAATGCAAGGAATCTGTTCTTTATTGTAAGGATGAGCAAAGAATATCCTATATTCCTCCTGATCACTTGAAAGTAAAGATGGAATTTAATACTGTCATCATCATCTTCTTCATCATCATCATCTAGTACAGCTACGGTCATGTATTAGTAGTATTTGGTTCAGTTTACCAAGGTTCTTCTGCAACTAGATTTCACATAATGAACCCTGCATGAAATTAAAAGGAAATCCACTTACAACCTTCAGCTTACTGAAGACGTTTGAAAATCTGTTTCATTATAGATACCAGAGCCCACTTTGTCCAGGAGAAGATGACAAAAGACAGAACGTGCATATGTTTTGGAGTAAATGAGCAGAAAAGGGTGGGTGAATGGGTCACCTCAAACAGAATAAATTACAGAGAAAACTTTGGAATTCACAGCATTGAAAATGACAACTGCTCAACAATTCAAATCTCAGCCAGCCTACATTCATTGTTTTGACCCTTAAATAATTCAAGTTTATACAAGCCATCAACTAGTCTATTTATTATTCCTCATTAAAATTTCCCTGAAGTCTCCACATATTCCATTATGTATACAGGTCAGGTTTTCACAGACTTTCCAGGAAATCTTTCCATCTAAGTAGTTTGACAAGGTAACTACTTTAATGAGAAATAGTGTGGTTAGAATCTATCTCAATTTCAGCAATGCTTTTGACAAGGTTCCCCAGAACATTCTCACTGACAAGGGGGATTTGGATGGCATTAGATAAGGGGAGCTCTAGAACCGACTGGCTAACTGCGCTCAGTATTAATACTCTAGATCAAGTTAAAGAGCACTAGCCAGGCAGGACCAGCAAGGATTTGTCTCAAGGCAGTACTATTAACATTTTTATTAATGAACTGGATTGGTGGGCTACTTTTCAAATTCATTTTCGAAACAATATTGGGAGGTCTGGCCAACCCTCAGAAAACAAGTGCAGTTTAATATGCATGGGTTGGAGGACTGGTCTGAGAAAAACAAGATGTCCTCACAGGGAAATAAGTAAGGTATTACATGTAGGGAGGGAAAATTCATTGGACATGTAGAAGATGGCTTGGAAGCACTACACTATTTAAGATGACTTGGGTGTGATCAGTAACAATAAGCCATGAGCCAGCAGTGTGACATGGCAACTCAAATGATTAATGCCATTCTGGACTGCTTTAGAAGTAGCAAGTGCATGGAGATCTTATTCCCCTTTGCTCTGCATTAATTGGACCATACATGGAGTACTGTGTACAGTCTTGGCCATTACATTTCCAGAATATTGACAGGTTAGAAGAACAGTGGTTCTTAACATTTTCTTCACCACAAAATACCTTTTGTGGTCACGGATCATGGCCACAGACCACCAGGGCTTAACGCAGGATTTAAATCATAACATTTCTTCAAGGCTTCACGGACTACAGTGTCAGGGCTCCAACAAATCCACCCTCTTCAAATCAAAAATCTCTAGCTGCATATCAGAAAAAGTAAATTGATTTATTAGAAATTGTCATGTTGGCATGTGGCTGGGTGTAGCCAATACTAAATCACATCATACATTTCCCCCTTGACCCTGATCTTTCCCCCACCCCCTGGATTTGACTTCTCCTATGGGACACATCCGTCTCCAAGAGTCATCCATCATGCTCTCCAATTACCTTCTAATGCTCTGACAACTTTGGGCAGCTGAGGTGATTATCTAGGCATTTCAAGAATGCCTTGTTTTCCCCCACTCCCTTTTTCTGGCAGCTAAAAAGACCAAAGGAGCATCTTTTTAGTTGACACACTGGTGGAGAACCACCAGGTTAGAACATATCCAGAAGAGAACAACAAGAATGATAACAGGTATTTGAAGACATACTTCCATGAGGACAGATTGAAGGAATTTGGAATGGTCAGTCTGGAGAAAAAAAAAACAAGACACCAGTATTTAGGTATACAAAAGGTGCCATGGGGAAGATGATTAGCAACTGTTTTTCCATTGCCATAGAGATTAGGATGCACCTAGTTGCTTTTCTTAGTGCATTGTGTAGCAGGATGACATGTGGTCAAAATATAAGGCTCCCAATTGTCTTCAGGCAAGTGAGAGAGATGAAGTGTCCATTTAGTGAGCTGCATCTGTCATTCCTTTTCCCTGAACAGAAACTAAGCGAAATTTAGATCTGGTTGTAAGATATACAGCATGACCATCATTGTAAACTTGGGCAAGTGATACTGAATTCTGAAAACACAACTTTTTTTATTTTATTTTATGTCTTTTTCATGGCTTTATTTAAATACTTCATTCTTTTAAAATGTGCTTAAGTGGAATATCTGCTAAATAGATGAAGTATAGGAATTTATTTGAAAGCCAGTTTGCAGTAGTATCCAGATATAATCCAGGACAGAGGTCTCCAACCTTGGCCACTTTAAGACTAGTGGACTTCAACACCCAGAATTGGGAGTTGAAGTCCACCAGGCTTAAAATGACCAAGGTTGGAGACCCCTGATCTAGGAGACTATGAGTTCTAGTCTTGCTTTAGGTATGAAAACCAGGTGGGTGAGTTTGGTCAATCACTCTGTTTCAGCCCCAGGAAGAATACATGGACAAACCACTTCTGAAAACATTGTCATGCAAAGTGTAGATATTTGTCCAGACAATTGCCAGGAGTCAAGACTGACTCAAAGGTGCACACAAGAATACACACACACACACACACACACACACACACACACACGGATGCACGCACACACACACACACACACACACACAATTACATAGCAGGCCATAATTGGGCAATATTTTTCCCCAGGAAATTCCTTACCAATTCTTGCTCATGCCTTTTGCAATATTAAGGGGAGGATTAAGTTAGCAATTCTTGACTGGTGGTCAGTGAGCTCACATTGGAAGTTTCAGAACATGAAGAGATTTTGGGTCCAAAGAGTCTCCAGTTTGCCCTGGATTCTGGTCAAATTCTGAATTCCCCCAATTAGTGGACCTGGGAGTTAGGATTGTTTCTTTAGAAACAGAGATATTCAGAATATTTATTTCCCCCCTCTAGGGGGGAGGGAACCTGCTACAGGTTCGCATGGGTTCAGGTGAAGCACGCGCTCACCAAACCTGTTGTGAAACCACTAGAAGCCCTCCACTGCCCCCCCCCCAATTTTCCCCCATGTTCCAGTGATGGGAACATCTTTATTCAGGTTTTCATTTCTTTTACATCGTCAGCATCCCCTGTGCAGTATTTATTTTAGAACCAATATTTTTCTCTTGTCTTCCAAGATAGAGAGCTTTTTTCAGAATAGTCACATAAGCAAAAAAAAATGTGATAAAAGATTGGCCAAATTAATATTTGAAATCTTCAGAAATGGATGATTTTCATCCAAGAGTCTTAAAGGGGTTTCATTTCAGGATGCCTTTTTGTGATCTTTGAAAAATCATTGAGGACAGGTGTACAGCCAGAGGATTGGAAGAGGACAAATGTTGTTCCTCGCTATCGTAATTCATGCCTTCATCACCTGCAGTGAACTCTACATGGGTCAGCATTTAAGAGCATCTAGAAGCTACAATTGGTTCAAACTGCAGCCTCTTGCTTGTTAGTGGCACACATCATCAGGAATATTTTACAAGGCCCTGCATTAATTTCTAAAAGGCTTCTGGGTACAGTTGAAGTGGTTGGTTCAGACTTATAAATTCCTACATGATTTGACACTTAGATACCTCCAAGACTTCATTCTCCAGCCTGAATTGAACAGACCAACTCATTTGCTCAGGAAAAACTGTTGGTAGTGCCCCACTTCCATGAGGGGTACTGAAGCATGGAAGGCCTATTTTTTTGGAACAGCATTACCGTCCCAATTAAGATCTGGCTGTCCCTCTTGGTGCGTTCTTGGAAAATGCTGAAAATGAAACTCTTCCAAAGAGCTTTTGTAGCCTGAGTAGGTGTCATTTAGTTTGCTTTATTATTTTTACTTGCTTTGGGCTTTGATTGGTTGGAATATTGTTATTTATTTATGGATAACTTATTTGTATTATATGGACATTTTTGTTGCATTATTATTATCAAGCATCAAGAGTCCTCAAATACAGCTGGTTACAAGTTGAATGATTGAGGGGGATGGGGGAGAAGATCCAAATAATTACAGACTGGTTGGAGGGGGTGGGCAAAAATATGGAACAGTTTTTTTAAGCAGATTTTTAATATAGACCAGATTGTATTGCCATGAGCTAGATACAGACTGATTGAACAATCAAACCCAATGAGCATAGTCTTATGTTCAATCTAGGAGAATGTGTGGAGTAGCATATCGTGAAGCTCTCTCTTAGGCTCTATACTCTTCGACTTATTTGTAAGTGACTTGGAGGAGAAATTAGTAATATATTTGGATCACCCAAAGACAGAGAAACAACAAACACTTTAAAAGATGGTATCAAATCAGAAGGCTCTTGACAGGTTGGAGAAGAAATCAGCAAGATACATTTCAACAGGGACAAATGTAGTGTTTCATTGGAGTAAGAAAAATGAAAGGCATGAGTATAGGAATGAAAGAAGCCAAGAAAAGTAACCATTAATCTCTATCGTACATACAGTAGATTCAGACAACATCTAGAATATTGTGTCCAGTTCTGGGTGCTGCAATTTCGGAAGGGCATTGACAAATTAAAGTATGTTCAAAGGAGAGGCATCCAAAATGATGAGGAGTCTGGAAGAGAAATTATAGAAGGAACATTAGGCAATATGCTTAATTTGGAGAAAAAACTGCAGGGAAACATGATAACTGTCTTTTAAGTATCTGAAGGACTGTCATGTAGAAGTCTGGGCAGAATTATTTAGAGTATTTCGGAAGATAGGACAAAAATTATTTACATTACAACCATGTAGGTATTGATTGGCTGTAAGAAAGGACTTCAAAATGGGAAGAGTTGTTCAACAGGGTATCGGACGGTCTTGGGACCCTCCTCCATTGGAATTACTTAAAGAGAGACTGGGTGGCCATCTGTTGGAGATGCTGTGGCAGTGCATTCCTGCACTGGACAGGAACTTGGACCAGGCTAGGGGATCTCCATGGTACATCCCAATCCTTACACTGTATGGTTCGAGAAACATAAAGTACTTCCAACCCAACATAGCCAACAAAACAATAAAAATTCTAAAAACCTCTGACAAAAAACAGAGAGCCAGTTTGGTGTGGGGGTCAAAATACCAGGCTACAAAACCAGGAGACTGTGACTTCTATTTCCATCTTCAGCATGTTCTCGGGCCAATCACTCTCTCAGCCCTAGGAAAGAGGAAATAGCAAACCATTTCTGGAATCTTGCCAAGAAAATTTCTCCAGGGAGTCACCCCAAGAGTCAACACTGACTTCAAGGAAGCAAAAACAACAATAACAACTAAAAATAGAATTATTTGCTCTGTTCCTGCATTTTAACTCCAGTGACATGCATTTTTCCACCCAGTTATAGTGTGTGAACTTTGCTCTTGGCTTCCTTTGTCTTTTCCCACTATTAATCTCTAATAACTCCAGTTCTATTCTTTCTCATAGTTTATGGACAGTAGATCTGGCCTCCATTTTACAGTTGTGACACAGTAGGATTCACTTCCCAGATAGTGCTCCAGCCTTTTCAATACCACTTCCCCTTTTGCTATTAATAGCATACTCATGTTGTTTTCCCCATTAGACAATCTTGAAATGGCTTACTGTTATGTTTGAAGCATGGGCGAGAAAGAATGGAGACAAGCCTCTGAACGGTGAACTTCAGCTCTTTATTTACATAGTGACTTCTAGCATCTATAACAGTTTTAACCCGCCTTATATAGGCAAACCCCGTAACTATTAACCAATAACCAACGAAGAGCGCTAGCTCTCATAACCAATAGGAACTCTCTGTTTAAGGGCCAATCAGATTCCCCGGAGTGGGCCAATCCGATCCGGCCATTTAACAGCCAATCAGAAGTGCAGGGCCAAAACCCTGCACTTTACTCCAAGCTCACACTTTATTAAACTTTATACATTCACAACACCCCTTCCCCCTGGCTTCTGTTTGCAGGGCGCAGTTACATAGTCCTTTAGGTAGGATGGTTGTTTTATTAGTCTCTTTGATTTTCGCTGTGTCATTTGGCTGCAATCACGCTGAGGTAGATCGTTGTTTGGCAGTGGGGCTGTTTCTGGTTCAGAGTTCACTTCTACATCGTTGCCCATGTTCTCTGTAATTCCCTGAGGTGCAACCGTTTCCCTCTCTGGTTCCACTTCCTGAGTCTCTATTATAACGTCGTTCCCTTTGAACGGGTTTTCTTCTCCTTGGAATTCATCTTCTTCTGTACCTCCCCCCCCTCAGTCTGGTCATAGGGGAGTTCAGGACTGCCCGCCGGAAGCTGCGATCGTAATTGATCGATATGGCGTTTCCATAGTCTATCATCAAGGCATTGTACAAGGTAGGATCTTGGGCCGGTTACACGAACTACTGTCGCCTCCACCCACAATGGGTCGCCCAATAGGTTTTTAGCGTATACCAAATCTCCTACCTGGAAGGCATGACAGTAGCCGCTGGATCCTATTGGTTTTTCCGGTTCGTAAGCTGGGTGTAACCGGTCGAGGTGGGAGCTTTTCGTCCCATTAGCAGTTCGGCGGGAGTTTTGTTGGTGACGCTATGCGGTGTGATGTGTTGTAAAAAAAGGATTCGATTGATCTTGTCATCAATGTTGTCGTAGTCTACCTTCTGTAAGGTTTTCTTCACAAATTGTACCATGCGTTCTGCTTTGCCATTGGTCGCAGGGTGCGCAGGCGAGGTGAGCGCATGTCGAATGCCACGGTCAGCGAGGTACTGCTCGAACGACAGTGCTGTAAATTGGGGCCCGTTATCGGATACCAGGACGTCTGGTAGTCCGTGGGTTGCAAATAGTCTTTCCAAAGTTTTGATGACCGCCTTGGAGGTTGTAGTTGTCATGCGATGAATCTCGAGCCAATTTGAATAGGCATCGACGGTTGGTAGAAAGGTGTGGCCTTTGGTTGGCCCTGCGAAGTCCAAGTGAATTCGGGACCAGGGTCCGTGTGGTGTCTCCCATTCAGTAGGAATGTCTTTAGGTGGGGCGTTGCTCACTTCCTGGCATTTTGGACAAGCTTTAACCCAATGTTCGATTTGCTTGTCAATGCCCAGCCACCATGCGTAGCTTCGCGCAAGGGCTTTCATTCGCACAATGCCGGGGTGGCCATCGTGCAAGGTTCTCAGAAGCACTTTCTGGAGTCATTCTGGGATAACGACTCTATCGCCCCAGATGACACAGCCTTTTTGGGAGAATAACTCGGTTTGTCGAGTCTTGAATGGTGTGAAGTCATCTGATAATTGGTCCAATGGCCATCCGCATTCTACCCAGCTTAGGACTCGCGCTAAGGTGGGGTCACATTTGGTTTCTCTCGCGATATCTCGGGTGGTTAATGGCAGCGAGTTGAGTGCCTCAATTTGCAACGTGGTTACCGTTGGTGCAGGATCGTCGAGAGTCTCTGGAAGCGGTGCTCGGCTCAATGCGTTGGCGTGGGGAATGGCTTTTCCCGGGTGGTATTGCAGCCGATAGTTATAAGCAGCTAAGAATTCTGACCATCGAGTCATCCTAGGGGATAATATGTAGGGAGTCGGCTTATCTCCGGCTATTATCCCCAATAATGGTTTGTGGTCAGTCATGATAGTAAAAGCCCGGCCATACACATACTCGTGGAATCTTTTAACGGCTGACACAATTGCGAGGGCTTCTTTATCGATTTGTCCATAATTTCGCTCAGTTTTTGAAAGTGTCTTTGAAAAATATGCAACAGGGGCTTCGTTCCCATTAGGCAGTACATGGCTCAAAATGGCACCCACTCCGAAAGGCGAAGCATCACATGTTATATTTAACGGCAAAGTCTCGTTATACTGCATGAGTACAGAGTCAGAAGTGAGCAGTTTTTTCACGTTGCGGAACGCCTGTTCTTCTCGGTGACCCCAAAACCAATTTGCTTTCTTATCTAACAACCGATGTAACGGTTCAGCGACCGTTGCTTTGTGCGGTAAAAATACATTATAAAAGTTGATGAGGCCTAGGAACGCCTGGAGATCGGCCTTGTTTCGTGGCCTGGGAGCGTTTTTTATCGCCCTTAGTTTACTTTCAGTAAGGTGAATACCCTGGCTATCAATCAGGTACCCTAAAAACTCAACACTGTCAGTACACAATTTACATTTGTTTTTCTTTACTTTAAGACCGGCCTCTTGGAATTATTTTTAGGACTAATTTTAACCGGTCCTGTAAGATTCTTTTTGTAGGGGCCGCAATTAATACACCGTCAAAATAAGGGACCATGCCCTTAATCCCTTATAATAAGGCTCTGAAAAATCCCCGGGGCTACACTAACTCCAAATTGAAGCCGGGTACATTTAAAGGCACCTCGGTGCGTCACAATCATTTGTGCCAGTGCCGTCTTTGCATCAACAGGTAGTTATTGATATGCCTGAGTTAAATCTAATTTAGCAAAGACTTTCCCTCCCCCCAGGGAGTGGAGGAGATGCTGCACCACTGGCACTGGATATGCGTTCTGCTGTAGGGCATGGTTCAAAGTGGCCCGGTAGTCCCCACAAATTCGGATCGACCCGTCTGGCTTAATGGGTGTTACGATTGGGGTTTCCCAATGGGAGTGATCGATGGGCTCTAACACCCCCTGAGCTATCAGTTTGTCGAGTTGTTCGTCGATTTTCAATTTTAAGGCAAATGGAACTCGACGGGGCTTAAGTCGAATGGGAGCTATCTTTGGGTCTAGACTGAATGAAATCGGGGTCCCCTTGTACTCGCCTAAGCTGTCCACGAAGACGTCCCTGAATTCATGGATGAGGTCTCCCTCCCAGTCACTTCCGCTGACTTGGTTTATGCCGGCCACTTCAATGCCGAGTGGCGTAAACCATTGGAGGCCTAGTAGGCCAGGCCTGTCTCTATCGATGACAGTTAGTGGTAAGTATGCTGTGTGCTTCTTGAAGGAGACTTGGACTCGGCAGGAACCAACGACGGGGATTCGATTCCCTTGGTAGTCCTTGAGGATGAGTCTTTGGAAGCGGAGATCTTGGCATTGAATCGTGGGGAAGAGTTGTTTAAGGGTCTTCCAGGACACCATCGAGAGGGACGATCCTGAGTCGACTTCCATGTGGCAAGGCTGGTTCTCGATGGCTACTGTGATTTGTATTTTCTTGGTGTCTAAAGCTGAGGCGTGACCGATAGTGATAGTATGGTGAGCCTCTTCTCTCTGCAAAACTCGATTTCTGTAGGAGTGGTTTACTGGCTCTCGCTGTACAGGACGATTTCCTGTCGATTGGCGATAGTTAGTCCCTTTTGAGGCCTGGCCGGGTCCTGGTAAGCTTCGGCAGACCCGTCCGATGTGGCCTCGCTTCCCGCACTCATGGCAGAACATGTCGCGAGATTTGCATTCGGACCTGGCATGGTTGGCCCCACAGCCAGCGCAAGGGCGTAAGGGCTTCGGGTGGTAGTTCCGGTCGGACCGCAGTCGATGGACCCCTTCTTCGTCGCTGTCTGACGACGAAGAGAGGTCCTCGTGGTGCGTCGTTGCAAGCTGCCCTTCTGACCTGGATAAAATGTCGCTTGTCGGTGGTGGTATCGGAGTGCGGTTTCGGCGTAGTTGTGCAGCCGACTTCCTGGTTACTTCTGCTGCAGTAGCATCGGCGATAACGTCGGCAAGGCTGATGTTGCCTTTCGCCATCAGCTTGCTTTGAACGCCTGGTGCATCTGCTCCCAGAACTATGCGATCTCTTCGTGCTTCTTCTAAATCGGCGAATCCGCAGAGGCCTCCCAAATTTCGGAGGTCTGCTATGAAGTCGGCCACGCTTTCTCCCTTTCGCTGGCTCCTCTGATAAAACTCGTGCCGTCTCATGAGCGTAGGCACCGTCGGTGCGTAGTGATCTCGTAGGAGAGGTTCGAGGTCGTCCCAATCCATGGCCTTCACTTCTCGGGGTTTGGCTAGTGCTTTAGCCATCTTAAATACGATTGGACCGCAATGCGTTAGGAACACCGCCCGTCCTTTAAGTTGTTGGTTTCTAAGAACATTTGGAAGCGATCCATGTAGGACTCCCAGTCCTCCTGTACTGGATCGAACGGAGCGGGTGGTACGATGCCGCCGGACATGGTTCTGTTGTGTAGCGTCGTCTGTCACGTGCTCGGTGTTCTTCGAAGTTTCGTTGGTTCAGATGTCTCCACATCCTACCCTCATTGCCAGTGTTATGTTTGGAGCATGGGCGAGAAAGAATGGAGACAAGCCTCTGAACGGTGAACTTCAGCTCTTTATTTACATAGTGATTTCTAGCATCTATAACAGTTTTAACCCGCCTTATATAGGCAAACCCTGTAACTATTAACCAATAACCAACGAGGAGCGCTAGCTCTCATAACCAATAGGAACTCTCTGTTTAAGGGCCAATCGGATTCCCCGGAGCGGGCCAATCCAATCCGGCCGTTTAACAGCCAATCAGAAGTGCAGGGCCAGAACCCTGCACTTTACTCCAAGCTTACGCTTTATTAAACTTTATACATTCACAACACTTACTATATGAAGAAATGGGATAATTCAAAGTATAACTGTCAGCAATTGCAAAACTCAAAGGGTTAGCAAACAATAGAAACTATTTTCAAGATACTTGTATTCTGATGCCTCTAGGCCTTGTCTGAAAGTTTTCCTAAGCAAGCTAATTTGTTTTTCTCTTTAAAACTGTAGTGTTTTTAGAATTCTAATGCTGAAAGGAGCCATGTGAGAAGTTGCAGTTCACAACATTATATACAATCAAAAAACTTTCTTTGAATAGCCAGTTTTTAGCTCTGTGTGTGTGTGTGTGTGTGTGTATAATTTTTTTTTCTATGTACAAGATTCCCTCTGCCTAAAGAACACTTTCTCAGAGAAAGAGCTTCCCAACTCTTGCAGAGTTCTTGGTGAGAAACATATGTGCACCTCATTATAGATTCAAGAAAAATTTATATTGCTTAATTTTGACTCAACTATCACCAGTAACAATTTTATTACTGAGTTTAATTCTTCTTTCCCCACAAGGTTTTTTTTTAAATCTTGACCTGAGCTTGCAGTTAGATGTATTGTAGTCTTTCTCTGAACTGCATTCCTCAAATCTCACATTTTGGTCCTTTGAATGAAGCATTCAGAGATGAGGGACATAATATGTGGATTTTCCAAATAGAATGATATAACTTTCTGACCGGATACTGACTGATGGGGCTGGGCAGGCCTAGAAGCACTGCTGCCCTAAACTTGTCCAACTTATTTTACAGGTAAACTGAGATTCTGTGAAAGCAGGTGGTGCCTGTTTGGTCCCAGTAGGCCTAAGCTGATACCGGCTCCAGTTGCTTTGGCAGCCGACAGCCCCTGGGAGTCCCCCTCCAACCTCTCTTGCCTGTTGCATCAGCCTTTTGAGGAGAGCAGGTGGTAGAAGCTAACGAAGTAGGAAATAAGAAGCCCTTGATTCTTAGTTCTCCTTCTGGACCTCCATTCTGCTAAGATCCGAATTATTTAGCAACAGGCTGTGAGGAGACTGCTTCCTTGAAATGTCAGATTATATCTGGAAGGATAGGTTGGGGGATGCTTTTTTTAAAAAAAGCATATACAGGTTTTAAATTTTGGCTGGTTACATTTGGGGATCAGATAATAATGTTCATTATTACCTGATCCCCAAATGTACCGGATCAAATTTGCTCATCCATACTCCCCCTTCCCCACTTTTCCCCATTTTGTGCTTGTTTTTAAGATGTAGTAAGTTTGATTTTTTTTTTTTATAGTACATTTCTTATTTTGGGCCAGATGGACCTATTAACCAACAGCAGGGGAGGAACTATCTGAATTGTATGTTGCCCCTATAAGGCAATGTCCGTGTCTGAACAATAGTGCTATACAGGAGTTATGCATCTTCTTCAGGACTTGTACAAATACATGTTTGATCTTGACTGGAAAGAAATATAGCTCAAGCATTAACATGTATGTATAGATTTCTGGATAAGCATTAAATAGAAAACTTCAATATTTGAATTTTATTTGAATATGCTTGAGATGTTCTGTGCTGAGATCTGCCTCTCAGGCTGTACCCAGCCACTACAGTAGTCGGCCTATAATCTTCCCTTGTTTCAAGGAAGAGTATTTTCTGATTTCTGACAAGTATTCAGCGGATTCTGTTGTGGGTTGAGTGGAAGAGTCCCTATGTGTACATTAAGATAGACATATTTTGTTTTATTTGAGATGCATCTGAAGCTTTGAATAACGGTGCTTTTTGTTTTTGTTTTTTTGAAAGTTCTGGAAAGCAACTGCAATTAAAAGTGTCAGTCAGTTCCATCTAGTGGCTCCCCTTAGAACTGCATTATGTCTTTGCCTTAATAATATTTCCTCATTTTCCTTTCTCTTTCAGGTGCAATAATCGGACACAGTGTGTAGTGGTGGCTGGCTCAGATGCTTTTCCGGACCCTTGCCCTGGCACCTACAAGTACTTGGAGGTCCAATACGACTGTGTCCCCTACAGTGAGTTCATTTCACACTGTATTACAATGCATCATCTTGTTTCTGCTCTTGATCCAAATGAAATCCCCACCTGACCCAGGGAGGAGAGATTCCACAGGCTGGCACACCCATCTACTGGCACAGAGCAAGGGATCTACTTAGGAAAAATACTACTTAGCACTGAAACAAGAAAAAAGTCTTGATTATAGTGCCTCTTGTGCCAGGGGATTTCAATGGCTAAAAGAATAATACAGCTCACCCAATTCCCAAGTTCTAAGAATGGGATTGAATCTAATGCATTACTTCTGGAAAGCTGTCCAAGAGGAACCCTAATTGTTCCATTGTCAACTCACCTTGTGTTGGATTATCACTGTTTTCATTTCTCCACTTTTTCTTGCCATCCAGTAGTTTGTATCCTTGGGTGCCAAGTACATGACCGGGCCCAATGGTCTAGTTTAAATTTGGCGGGATAATATTTGGATGAAGGTTGAATACCAGTTCCTTTTTATATTATTACCTGATTCCTCCATCACCTTTGAGAATTTAGAGCTAAATATTGCCTAGCATTGGTCTTTTCCAGGATCATATTTCAGTCCAGCTCCCATGAAGCCAAATTTAAGAAAAATAAAAATTCATCGCATATAAGACCAACCATGATTGCATATGGAAGGTGCAGGGGTTTGAAATACATGCTCCTAACACGCACTGTATGTTTCTGATTGTTGTAGATTTGTTTTTGTACACATGTATGGCTCTATAGCATTTGGCTAACCCTTATGTGAGTGTCCATCAAAAAGATAAACCCACAATCTATCTTATCTATATCTATATAGACATATGGATATACATACATACATATTCATGCTTCATATGATCTGCATATGTATATGCATTGCATCCATGTATATATGGACTATATGCCCATATGGCTATCTCCATGTTGGTGTGCATGCACATGACTCTGTATGTACACACATGCATGTCTCAATGTTTTGGTGTGTGCTTGGAGGTGGTTTTGTGTGCTTTGTATTAGAGCTAAATCATCTGGGTGGTGGGAGGTGGGAACCTGTTTTGAATGTAGCCATGGCAGCAGGACGAAAGGTACAGAGGAGAGGCAAGTGGGAAATGATTCTGCCACATGGCTGTCCTCAAACACTGAGGTTAGAGTTTTTGCATACACACAGACACACATGCTCTGAATGCTGCTTAGCTCAACTGGGTGTATGGCCATTTGGGTGTATAGGTACATTTCGGTTTTGAGTGTCTGTATGAGAGGCCACATGGTGTGAATGATATATCAATGGCCTTATAAGTATGTCTTCGCATATTTATTGAATGTGGCCATGTATGCACTTGTACCATCATCCAGACTAAGATATTTAAGGTGAAACTTGACAGCTGTTCTCTTTCTTGGAAAAAGAGGAAATCAAGGTAGACATCCCTAAAAAAAATAAGATAATTCAATTATTTTTCTCAAAAAGGATGTGTGATTTAAAAAAATAAAAACACAAGTATGTAATCAATTGAGCTTAAGAAAAGTTTGATTTTCTGACTTGTAAGATAATTGTGAAAACTGGAAATAGGACAGTTTTCTTTATTACAAGCTGCCCCTGACTCCCAGAACCCATCTTTTTTTCATTCCTATTGAATAGTTGCAGAGGTGAGTGTGGTATAACTGCCGCTCTCTGAACTAGTTTCTCAACACTAGAACTTGCTGAGGAATCTGAATTAAAACTGGATCCTGTAATGTTGTGGCGGTCAATTAAGGAAGAAACTTTTCATTTCAGAGTAGCTTCACAGGGCCTGACTTAAATCTATTTCTCTTTGTATCACGGATCCTGATCAAACCTAATAAGTCACACCTGGCAAGCCTGATAAGAGCTACTGAACTGCCAGCTTGGGATGTCCTTCCTCCCTGGGTCAGCAACTGATACACCCTCTCCTTTCCTGTTCTGTTATTTGGGTGTGTGTGGAGAGGTTGGCTCTCCCTTGCTTCATACCTTACCCACTCTCCACTGGGGCTTTGGTCCGTGTGGGAGGGATAAATCATTCAGGGTGTATCCCCCTCCCTCCATGCTAATATCCCTTTGGTTTCTCCTCACAGATGAAATGGAGTGATGCAGGGCAGACGTGGCCTCTTAACTTCTTAACATTCATTCCTGCCCCTTTTCCTTCCAGCTACCTGATGGTGCCGAAACAAATCAATCAACACTCATCTCAGGGTGTAACCAGTCCTGACCCCTCAGAGTTAACAGCACTGAGAATACACCAAACCAGCAAAGGGCATTAAATTATTGGTTTATAAAAAGAGGAGAGAAGATGCAGATGATATTGTGGTGGGAAAGCAGGATGGGTGAATATGCCAAAGAGCATAGCTGTGGAAATAACTGTCTTCTCAGCACAGGTGACCTCGGGGCCTGGAAATGACCCACTGCATCCATTTGCATACATCACACTTTATATATTATTCATATAAGTAATATTTAAATATAAGTACATTTAAAAACCTCATTTGTTTAGTTTTACACAATTTTTGACTTGTTAGTCAAATCCAGTTCTCGGAGAGCCCCTGGACAAAGTTTTGCAGTTTTCTTGGCAAAGAATTTCAGAAGTGGTTTGCCATTGCTTCCTTTTCTCAGGGGCTGAGAGAAAATGATTGCACCAAGGTTACCCAGCTGGCTTTAGGCCTAAATTGGGGCTAGAACTCACAGTTCTTGAGGCCTTAACCACTACACCAAGTTAGTCCTCAGTTTTACACATAGTCATATGCACACATATGCACACAAACACCCTTATTTTTTTCAATCTCAGGCAAAAAGACATTTTATATAAGTAGTATAGTGTACATACAGAAGTATGTACTGTATAGATGCGGACAAGGACGGCCATATAGATCTGTTGGTACAGTTCATGTTTATTTATGAATTCCATACCAAGTTACACTTATCATGAAAATGCACTGGCTAATTTACTTCTATATTTTTCCCATGAAGACTTTATATGGCATTGTTTAGGCATTCGTCCACCAAGTTTTTGAAATTGTGGGTAAGCATGTTAGCACTAACTCTTCTATGATCTCCTTTTCCCTCCTTTTTTCTCACATTCTGGTTTTGGCGTGGAGAGATGTTGACTTAGGCTAAACCAAAGGTTTTTCTATAAAAATCACTTTATGAATGAGTTAGAACATCCACACACAGATCTAGAGTGGACATCAAGAACTTCCAAGCCACTGTTAATGAAAGCCAAGGATATAGTATGGCTAAGTGAAGCCATTGTGTCTTCTTTTAAAAATGCCTTGTGGTCACATTGGGCTTTCTGTAGAACCAGAATTCAGTTCCTGCTCTTGTTACACCTCGTCCTGTCAATGTGTTTCTGCTAGTCTCTGCTGGTTGCTCTATCCTGTTTATTTAAACAGGGGAAAGCTTGATCCAATGCTGTTTCTGTTGGGCTCAGGATTGGGGCAGGTGATGGGAGGGAAAAGCAAGTAACTGGAGTTGTGGCGGGGAGAGATGGGTCACAGAGCAAGAGCAGAGGTGAGAGTGGCCTCTTTTGTCAGATCCTTTTGCTTCTTTCTTTGCAGCTCCTTCCACTCTAACCATACACCAATCTTCCTTCCTCAGGGGCCAGTCTGTCATGTGGAAAAATAAAACCATTTAATGTGTCCTATTTTTTTGGTTTTGATTTTTTAAGTGGATTTTTATTATGGTGTCAATATTTTTTAAAAAAACACAACCTCCCTCTCCTCTACCTTCTTTCAGCTTCCTCCCAGCTATCCTTTCTCTTCTTTCACTCCACCTTTTTCTGCTGCTTGCTTCCTTTGCTTTTTCATAGACCAGGGGCACTTAGTTCCTCTCTGCTTGAGGAAACTTTCAAATGATGGGATGTGGATATTTAAGCAACTTGTGATGCCACCACTTGCACAGGAAAGCAGCTGTTTGTACAATATCTGAATTCCCTCCTATAAATGATTGAAACAGTTGAGGAGATGCCAAACAAGACTTTGTTAAAACTAAGCAAAGAACAGGAAGTTGTAAGGAATTGTGCGAGAAAGAGTAGTCAAGATACACATTTTTAGAGCCTGATCTTAGTAGTCCCTATTGGTAAATTAAATATTTATATCAGCATTGGGCAAATTTAGATTAGATGAAAAGCCTCATATTGTCAACACTTTTGCAGAACACTGTCCAGATTTCTAAGATGAATGTATGATGTCGTTTTCAATGGGTTCTTTATTCATAATCTGTGAGAGCTTACTTCCTTTTAATTTGGCCATTTGTATAAATAATCTAATTTATTAGTTGGGCTTAGGCCAGGAGATGTGTCCGAGCCCTTATTCAATCACAAATTCCTTGAATGGTTGATAGCAACAACTGTTTTGTTGTTGTGGGGATAGATGGAGGAGAGGCCTCCTAAAGTAATGTCAGCTCTTGGAGAAAATGTGTGTTTTTGTGTGCACCTGGAAAAAAAAAAAAGACTTTATTGTGCAGTGGAGAAACCATCATTTTCAATAAAGGAGGACAGCCTACATCGAAGAGCTGGACCCAAGGTGAAGCAGGAGTGCCCTTCACTAGGGAAATGTACTGCTCACAAGCTCTGTGAAGTCACAGCATTTCAGAGTATTGCAAAAGAAAATACCAGTTTTCCTGCAATTTCACCTACACTGTATTTGAGCAAGAAATAAATTGGTTCATCTCTCTAACGCTGCCAGCATGATAGGATTGGAGAGATCCAGAGCTGCTTTCAGAGCAGTACAGAATTCTTATGAGGTGTGGTAGGAATCAAGATATGTGAGGAGGAAGAGGCATTGGGAGGTGTAATTCCAGAGACTATTAAAAACCAATTTTGAGCCTGAAACCTCATTGCTTAATTTTGCACAGCATGTTCCTTCTTTCTTAACACTATGTCACATGTGTCTCCAATTTTGGTTGTAGTTAGAAAAAGGAAGATTAGATACTGGTTATCTGAGATGTACCTGGCTACCATTTTCAATCTATTTTTAAACAGTTTGGAATTTTTAAAACACATACACACACAAATCAACAAAACTTGTTTGCTGAAGGCAAAAATAAGACAGCTATACACATCAAGAAATGAAATTCCTTTTAGACTGCCTTTAGCTGTCTGCTAAAACAAATAAAATTGTATTATCAGTTTCATTTGAAGTCAGTTCCATAACCCAGAAGTGGCTACATTCAGGCTTGTGAGTTCTATTTAATTTTTCTTTTCTTGAATCACAAGAGTAAAACCAAGGCTTTATACATACATGGAATTAAAAACGAAAGCATCTCTAGGCACAAACCTGGGGATCTGAATTCAATATCTGAATGAACTAAATGCTTAGTTATTTCACATAAAAATCCATTCTTGCCAGCGCCAAGTTTTTTATTATTATTACTATTTCAGTAACACATTTAGGCAGAAGAAAATCTTACATTTGTCACTATTTTTAAACAATTGGAATACGTTGTTGCAAATTTACTGCAAATCACTCTTAAGGTCTATCATTAAATACAAATTTAATTTCTGTTTTTCCTTGCCCTAAATAATGTAATAATTATGGCTACCCCAAAAATGTTTGTAAAATGTTTAATAAGGATGCAGCATATGCCTTAAAAGATCCTTCTCTGTTATTTGGAGAAATAAGTTCTGAAGGTTTGGGGGGGGGGTGCTTTAGAGTCATGAAATCTGACTCAATATATGTCTGAAGAGTAGAAAATAAAAATATATAGTCATTCTAGCTGTGCAATGAGCGAATGGTTTAGATCAGGGGTGTCAAACTTGTGTCGTCACATCTTCACATGACATATTGTGACTTTTCCCCCCTTCACTAAAATGGGGGCGGGCATGGCCAGTACACAATGCATCCGGACCGCTGGCTGCGAGTTTGACACCCCTGGTTTAGATTGAATTCAAAATTTAAAAAAAGTTAATTATCAGTATTATTATTAGAAAAACTATTTTGGCTCCGTTTGTTAGCAGAGGTCAGGAAATAAGGCTTATACCGTTCCATTAGATTTAAAAGAGCATGTTCAATTTTTGGCATCACCTTCAAAAGAGAATGAGAAACAAAGAGATAATAAAGAACTGAAAGGAAGTATGCTCAAATTGCCTATTAATGTTCTAAAAGAGGTGAAGATGAAATGGACTTTTAAGTGGCTTCAGCTAATTCGATAATTCCATAGAATGTCAAATAATAGTTGCTTTGGCCAATGAGAGTAGGACTAAAAGCAGTAGATTTATGGTGTGATACAATAGAAGTACTGGAATGTTATTGTAGTAACAAGAGCAGCTAACAAAGGAACTAATTGCTGAAATAAACAATAGCGTAGGTACAAAGTGATTAGATATATGAGGAAAGTTTTAGGACTTGCTGCAGACTCCATGTTTCTTTAAACAGCTCTGGCTTGATTTATTTTAAAAGAACAAGTCTTTATCATTCTATTTTTTTCCTTCATTGATTCTCTGCTCACATCTATGTGTTGGCAAAATTGGGGCTGCAATCTATAGCTGCAATCTACTTGTGCTTATTTATGAGCACTTGCGGATGCAGTCTCTCTTTATCTTGATCTTCTTCACTCAGACCATTTCTTCTAGGCTTCTGATATTCCAATTCCATTTCTGACTAGGGAGCTGGTGATGCATAATTCTTGGAAAACCCTGGGAAGTGGTTCTCATAGGTCAACCTTGGGACTCGATTAGCCCAAAATGTCCTTTGCCAATGGAGATGACAAATAATGCAGAGTTTTGTGATTGATTGTGCAATTGTCATCTTACTTGAGACTCCATTACACTTTGCCCTTGAGAGGAGAGAAAATCTGAACCTTATATTAATGTCCTACATTCTTTTGTAAGAACTTAGGAACTTCTACATGAATTCCTTTTAATACCACCATGCTGTGCATGGTTTTTAACATATAAAATGTAAAAGTGGTTATATATATTTTTTAAAGGCAGCATGGTGTTAATTTGGTTAATGACTATGGACCAGAAATACCTTCCTTTCCCCCACGCTCACACTTTTGATTGGTTTGAAAATCCAGAACTAGAATCTCCTTCTTAAACTTAAACTTGATTCCAGCAACAAAATTAGATGTCTAGCCATATTTTCTGCAGTGTTAGCCAAGACAGTGCCAGTCAATTGTTGTATAACTTCCTAAAGGAGTTGTCTTTTACTTTTGGAGACCCTCTGTTCCATAGACTTAGTACAAACCATCTTATTTTAAACTCATCTGAGTGACAGTTTCTCGATGTTTCAAGATCCTGCTGGCTGTAGCTATCCCACCATTATCCTTTATATTCTTGTTTACATACATATATTCACACAATTTAGATTCATTCCTTTATATATAAGAAATTTGTACTTATAAGGCTCATAAATAAATAAATAATAGATAATAAGTATCTAACAAGCATTCTGATAAATTATGAGATGAAATTCTAATCTTCTGAATTACAACATTTGTTGTCAATCCACTGATATTATGTGGAGCCCTGGTGGCGCAATGGTTAGAATGCAGTATTGCAGGATAACTCTGCACACTGGCAGGAGTTTGATCCTGACCAGCTCAAGGATGACTCAGCCTTCCATCCTTCTGAGGTCAGTAAAATTAGGATCCAGATTGTTGGGGGGAATATGCTAACTCTGTAAACTGCTTAGAGAGTAAACTGCTTAGAGCTGTAAAGCACTATGAAGCAATATACAAATCTAATAGCTATTGCTATTATTCTTCTATCCAAATTCTGTATAAATGATCAGAAAATCAGATGTCATGTACTGCATATGCTGATTCTGACCATGAGCATTGGTGTATTTTTTTAGCAATTCAGAGAGTTGCTAACACTCAGTAGATGCAGTGGATTACAACTCCCATCTTCGGTCAGTGATCATATGAGTTAGGGTTATTAGTTCTTACAGAGGACTGTAACTGGTAAAGGCTGATCCAGAGTCTCACTAATTGAAAAATAATATTCTATCTGTTAATGTTTAATGTTAAATTTTTAATATATGCTAAAGGCACTGAAAAGTTAAGATTAACCCTTCCAAATTAATCCCTCCAAAAGATAATTTGGCGAATTATAGAGGCAAAACTTGAAGATACTATGAAGTTATAATTTATCTTACTCTATAACTTTTGCCAAACTATCTGGGACCCTACACTGTTCCCTGAAGTTTTGGATTGTGAAATGTAAAGTTTCCTTTAATTTCTGATGACTTCATGGGCATGCCCATATAGTGTAGTTTCCTTGGCAACCCATGAAAATGGCTTGCCATTACCTTCTTCTGGGAATTTTTTTTTAACCTCTCACTCTAGTCTGTGCCTTGAGCGTGTCCTAGTATACTCCCAGGATAGTACTAGCATGACCTGAATTTGCTTAGCAAAATTTCCATTGTGTATATATTTGTTTATGCCAATTTTGTTAATTTTATAAAAGTGCTCTTTATGCATCTTTCTGTAGTTGAAGACAAAGTTCATCTCCAGTAATCTTTCTACTTTGATATTTCTTTTACTCACATTTTATTTTATATTGATAGTAAACAGAAAGATCTAATTTAGCACTGTTTCCATATTGTGGGCAGACAGATATTTCCATAAAGGTCACAGTCAAAATATTAAAAGAAAGAGCAAAGAAATCTTGGAGGAACCATATTCTGAATATGGAAGTTCCAATTAAATATCCTGACTAGTAGATAATTGGGACAATTTTTGTATGAATTTGTGTTGTCCTGTCTTGCCTTACCGCACAATAGAGCTACCCTTTATTTACATTCTGAACTGCAGCTTAAATTAGACCCAAGTTGCCATTGGGCTCAGATCACCAGTTGGGGTGATTGCTACTGTATGCCATTATTTACATAGAGTTCAGAAAGATTTCAGCTTAATTCAAGCCATAACTCTCCTTATAACACTATATCCTTGTTTTGTTTCCTGCTTCTTATAAAAAGAATACTCCATCAGAGAGTTAAGACATGCTACTTCTGACATTTCCTTCTTGTATATCTGCTTAATTTTGTCCTGTGTAACATTGCCATTACAATACCTGTAGATTACTGTACAAATTATTCATAAGTCACCACTCCAATGTATGTTGCTTTAGATCTGGTTTTGGGAGAATAAATATGTCTAAAGAAATTAGGCCTGACAGACCTTAACTTCTATATTTTGTTAGGTTAAACTAATTAATAGAAAACCATATGACTATGATATTAAAAGTATAATATAAATGCAACATTGTAATTATGACAATAAAACATGTCTGGAAAATTATGTTATAAACTGATCAACTCCAGAAAATTTGTCCATATGTCTTGAAAATCTGAATTGTTGATATTGTTGTTTTTTACCAGTTGAATTGGGGTGGGGTTTTTTTTTGTGTATTTGTTGTTTTCTTCAACAAAGGCCAAGAAAATACATACATATATGTATATGTGTGTGCATATGTATATATTTCAATCAATTGTATCCAATTCTTGGAGTTTGCCTGGACAAGTTTCTGCAGCTTTCTTGGGAAGAGTTTTTAGAACTACTTTGCCATTGCCTCTTTTCTAGGGTTGAGAGAAAGTGAATAGCCCAAGGTCACCTAGCTGGCTTTGGTGGTAGAATTCCCAGACTCCCAGAATTCCCAGACTCCCAACTCATGTATTATTACCTTCTAAATTATTCACCTGCCATTTATCATATCTCTACTATTTGAGGCCAGTCCTAGGAACCTTCCATTTGTCCATTGAAGATTGGGTGTTTCTTATAGAGAGTCTCTAAGTCCTTTATCGTAAACAACTGGCACAAGCATTGGAATGTCTAGTAACTAGCATTGTTTAATTTTGAATGTGAACCTGTGATTTGAGATTTTAATCTAGATATGAAGTTGAGAAGCTGTAGCTGAATGGCAGAATTCCTTCATAAAGTCCTAGATTGAGGGCTGGATCTTCCTAAAATGTCTTCAGAGCTATTTCTAAGTTAGCAGAACATTAGTTAGACCCTGCAAAATGTTACATTTCAACATCTACAAAACTGCAGAAAATGTATTTATTTATAGCTGTACTTATAAGTTTCAATTCTGCCTACTCCAAGAGCTCTCAAAAAGTACACATTTAACAGATCATTCTAAACAGTTTAAAAATTCTAAAACAAGGGTTAAATTCAGAACTTTAAAATTACTCAAAAAGTTACAGAAGAAAGCCAGTTTAATGCAGTCATTAAGGAATCAGGCAAAAACTGGGTGATTGCAAAGTCTTGTCCCGCCTTACACATGAAGCCAGCTGGGTGAACGTGGAGCAGACCCTTCTCTCATCCCTAGGAAGGAGGCCATGGCAAACCCACTTCTGAAATCTTGCCAAGAAAACTGCAGTTACCAGCAGTCAACATTGACTTGAAAGCACCAAAAAGTACGGTAGAAGGGTTTTAAGCCCCTTCCTCAGGACTAATAGGAATGGTGACTGCAATATATTCGATAGTATGTTCTACCCCTTGGGCAAAACAAATTTGCTGTTGATGTATTTGTGGTGAAATCCATAAAAAATGCCCCATAGAGTCTGCCCTTCATCTTAAGGACTGACCAGCAGTCTTGCAAGGAATTTGGTCCTACGCCATGAGGAAGAGAGATATAGGAACAATATTAACGTGTAGAAATGTATATTGATTTATAGTTTACAGAATAGTTTTGGTTGGATTTAGGTGAGTAGAGTAGTAGCACATGTCTCTGGTCACGTTGGGTATGCCTTCCCTAGACATTCAGTAAAGATTTGGGAGATTTTTTTTTCTTTTCGAAGTCTGACTCTTTCTCTTTTTTCATATTTCTGCTTACTCTTTCTCTCCCCACCCCTCCCAATTCTGCTCTTTTCTCCTGCAAAAGCTTCCCACCCAGCAAACCCCTTTTGTGTTTTGCTCTTTTGTTGTCCTTCCTGATTTGATTTCTGATTTTTCTTTTGAAGGGCAATGTCGCTTGCACCAAGTTTAAGGGCGGGTGGGGAGGACCCTGCACACCTCAAACTATTCAGTTGCTGTCAGGAGGGGGAGACTCAGGGGAGACCTCCCCCCAGCAAACCCCACACGCTCTCTGCCTTGATGTGACTCCAAAGCGGGAGGGGCTGGTGTTTGTTGGGCTGGTGGGAAGATTGGGGAGGGTGGGAGATGGACAGTTGAAGGAAAAAAATGGTTACTTTAGGGTGGGGGGCAGAAACAAAAGGAATTTAATCTCTTTTCTCTTTTTTTTCCTTCTTGCACCTTTTTTTTCAATATATTTTTTCTTCTCTCCCTTCGATGCATAAAGTAGAAGTGGAACAGAAAGGTAAACAACAACATTACCACTGACCCCACCCCTAACCCAGCACCTTGTTTTTTTCTCTGTGGCCATATTTAATGTGACCTTCCTTTCCCTCTTCTCCCTGTCCCTTCTTCTCCTAACCTCCTACCTGCCCTTCCCTTGGCTTCCCTTCCTCTTCTTTCTTTGGTCTCACTAATTCCAATTGGCATCCTCTCTAGAAACAAATCTGCCAATCACTAAACAGCCACTCAGCAAATAAAGGAGGTAAAGCCATCATCTAACAACAGCCCTGCCAAACGTTCCATGTTTCCGTGCTCACATGTGGAGGGGAAGCACCATGAATGCTTGGGCGATGCCTGTCCTTCTCTGGTTTTGCTTCCTTCAGGGGAAATACACTTTTCCAAACCGTTCTTGCCTGCGTCTTTTATCATTCAACTGATTTTCTCTGCTCCTTTCTTCATGTTTCTATGGCAACCAACTGGGTACCTTGGCCTACCTCAACCACCTTTCTTTCTTTCTTTCTTTCTTTCTTTCTTTCTTTCTTTCTTTCTTTCTTTCTTTCTTTCTTTCTTTCTTTCTTTTCTTTCTTTTCTTTCTTTTCTTTCTTTCTTTCTTTCTTTTTTTCTTTTCTTTCTTTCTTTTTTTCTTTTCTTTCTTTCTAAAAATGCTTACAATTTTCTGAAATTACAAAAGAACAATAGCTGGTTTGTTTTTATATTTAATCCTCTCACCCCTTCCTTTGATTGCAATTTGGGCATTCCCAAATACTTCTGCTAGGGCTTTCCTGTGTATTTTTTAAAAAAGTATTTACATGCATACATTGATCATTGTTACCATTATGGAAGCCATGTGATTTTAGACATTCAATAAGATCTCAGAAAATATGTATACCTTTTGATCCTATATTCAGCAAAAATGGGGGCCTTTTTTTCCTTCTCCCAAGCTACGTGTTCAGTCTCAAAATGCTCTCTGAAATTATAGGGTGTGGGGTTTTTTTAATCGACTATTGGATATAATGGGGATATTCTTTTGAGTTCTTACACATTGGAGCCTTCCCCCAACTTCCAGAAATATGGATTGACAGTTCCCTGATCACAGCGTCTGCAGATGATGAGAGCTGTAGCTGTAGTTCAGGATGCCACCGCGTTGGGGAAGTCTACAATACACCCTAAGCAAAGATAAACTCCGCCTTCGCCATGCTCTGACAAGCAAAGTGAATCGTGTGGCTAAAACTGAGCATTAATGACTTCATTTGTAATCCATCCTTCAGTGGAAATTTCACTCAAAGCTTGTACAGTTCTTTGATGAGAATTCCCAAGCTGTATCTCAAATTGAGTTTGTTTTCTTTGCGAATATACTCAGAGTTGGCTTGAAAAGCCTTTCTCTCTTTTTTGGTGAGCTCTACCTATCAAGATGACATGGAAATTAGATAAGCCCAAAGTAAGGATATGCATACAGTCAATTATTCTGATATACTAATCACTTCAATGTGGGCATTTTTAATTTTTGTACATCTTTCTTTCTTTCTTTCTTTCTTTCTTTCTTTCTTTCTTTCTTTCTTTCTTTCTTTCTTTCTTTCTTTCCTTCCTTCCTTCCTTCCTTCCTTCTTTCCTTCTTTCCTTCCTTCCTTTTTTCTTAATTCCTGATCAAATCCTGGGTGATTTTGTGTTTTTTTTAAAATTCTTTTCCATTTCTGCTTTTTTTTAATTTGAAGAAAGCTGCAGTCATGATCATTGGCTCTGTCTGTTATTGGGGGAAGATGGGGATGGTGCATGAAGGAAGGGGGGGGTCAGTAAATGTCTTATATTGGCTAGATTTATTAACCTAATGTAAGTATCTGAAATTGCAATGAGCCTCTTTGAACAAGAGACAAGCTGTCAAGTTAGATCTAGGAATTCAACCAATTAATTGCAAGGTAGTACAACTAAAAAGCCAGGCTTGATTCTACCCAAACCATGTCTTTCTTTTCTCCCTCTCTCCCCTCTCTTTCTCTCTGTTCAGTTTGTTCTGAAAGCACGTTTTTCCCCCCCACTACATTGGTTTGGAATTTTTTCCCAAGATTGGGGATGGAGGCATATACTTATACTTTTCTTTTCCACAGGTTTCCATGGTTTTTGGATGTGGTTTTTCACTGATGGTTTCCTTTTCTGTTTCTGACATCTTCTCCCCCAACCCCAGAACACAGTTGCCCCCATCCTGAATTAGAAGGCTGAGTCGGCACTACCCCATCCATGAGGGATCGGAACCAGTTAACGCTTTGTGCTGCCCCTCCCTCTCCAGCGCTTCATTCTTTAATGGTGTGTTTCTCCTCCCTGTGCCAGGAGTCATCCATCCCACCCCACCAACCCAGATGGGAAACTGGGCTGAGCTGAACCTGTGAAAGTCCAGGAAGCTGCTTCGGGGCAAGGTTGCCAAGCAAGTGTTCAGGGCAGGGAGGCAAGATTAGAGCCCTCGAAATCTTTGACTCTTGCCACCTCTTCCCTGTCCCCATCCTATCCCACCTCAGGTTCCTTAGCTTCAGAATGGGGGACAAGAAACTGAAAATGGCAGAGGTGTTCATATAAAACAAACCACCATTCAGGTCAAATTATTTTGCAGCCGACATCTCCAGTCTGATGGGTGAAAATAAAAACCGGAGGCAGCACATTCACTTGCAGATAGTCCTCAACCTACGACTTACAGTTGAACCCAAAATTTCTGTTTCTAAGCAAAACAGTTGTTTAAGTGAGTTGCACACCCCATTTTATACGTTTTTTTGTCATGGTTGTTGAGAAAATCACTGCAGTTGTTAAGTTAGTCACAACGATTGTTAAGTGAATCTGGCTTCCCCATTGACTACACTTGCCAGAAGTTCGCAAAGGGTAATCACATGATCCTGAGACATTGCAACTGTCATAAATACATGCCAGTTGCCAAGCACAACTTTTGATCACATGACCATGAGGCTGCTACAACGGACATAAGTGTGGAAAATGGTCATAAGTTGTTTATTCAGAGCCATTGTAACTTTAGTCACTAAATGAATGGTTGTAAGTTGAAGACCACCTGTAGATACCTACAAAACCAGAGGCATGTAGATATTTTCACATTAAGAACAATATAGTTGGTTGCATTTTGAGTGTGTGTTCATCTGAATTTTTGCATATGTATAAAAACACACATGTGCAAACAAATACCTTACACAAATACACAAGAAACACAAACCATAAGCATCATTGAATTGGAAGTATACTTTTAAATATGGTCCAGCTGTTCTTCTAAGCATCAACAGATAGAAGGATATGTATCTATCTCCACAAATGCTGTATAGAAAAGCATAAAATTTGATGTATTGTAAATCATGACATTCATAGTAGTTCCCGATCTTGAGACTCCTCTTTTTCTTCAAGTTTGTAGTGTCCTTACTTGGGCTTAGCTGCATGTTTTGAAGAAGCAGGATCAGAGAATGGCTCCAGGCAATCTGCCCATTTCCAATCCTATAATTGACAGCCTTGTTTGAAAGAAAGGAAAAACACAATGTGCAATGCATGACAGAATAGTGACACAATATTTAGATAGTTATACGTAGACCAGCCAACCATTCCTAGGGCCTTCTTAGTTCAGAACAATGGCAAATGAAGTTCAAAACATCTGGATACTGGATACCTAGATAAAACGGGTTAGGGATTGCTAGGCTGAAGGCAATTTTCCTTTGAATTTATCAGTTCGAAGGACACTCTTTAGACAAGGATACTCATAAAGTTCCATTAATAAGTACCAAGAGGATTTCAAGTGCTGAAATAGTCAATAGACATGGCATTTGGAGCTCACAGGTTCAGACTCTGACTTTTCACCTGTGACTTCTTTTCCAATTATGAACTATTTCCCTGAGACATGATCATCATTTTGCAGGGAAAACTGGTTGGATTTGGGTATGATAAAACATGGCCAGGAGGTCACATGATCGCTTTTATCTTCTGGGGAATGTAAGCGGGGGAGGGAATTCTCTAGTTTGGGAAATCCAACATGGCCCCTCCCAATAATAAGCAGAGAAACAATTTCATTACCAAAAGGGAAAAGTCCATAGTGAATATTGGAGGAAAGCATCATGATCAGTGAGTGATAACAAGTCATACACCTTGCTATGGAATGGCTAACATTCATTTCTAGACTTATTTTACAACGGGAGCAATGTAGGCAGTTATTTCTTACATTATGCTCCAGGGTTTTGGTAGTGTTTTTTTTTTCCTGACATGAATGCCAAAAAAAAAATCAATAACATTTCTGGGAGTAAAAGTGATGTTTGTTTGAAACATTATCAAAAGTGTTTTGTGGAATACAGGTGTCATCAATATGAAAGTAAAAAATTATGTTCAGCCAAATTGATGCAACACCGACATGGTCCTGAGAAACCCATGTCAGTAAATGCAAACCCCCTGAAATGGTCATAATTTATACATTGTGAGTCTTGAATAAGTTTGCTTTTGACTTTAGAAGGACTTGCTATGACAAAGTTTGAAAATCATGGATTAGACAGAGATAGATAGCTAATACAAGGAGCATCATGCAATGCTATAAAATCCAACTGTTTCCCATTAAGCAGTTCTTGTCTGGTGATTCACAACAGAAAACACTACAGGGATCTTTAACAGACCTTGTCATTAACATCTAGGCTAGTTGGCTCCTCTCTTCCTTGACTCATTGCCATACAGTGGTAAATCCATTTGTCACTTTACATTTCCACTGCACTATAAATCAAATAATAGCTCTGTGGTTGTATGCAAGAAGATTAAGTAGATGATCTTCAAACACCTGGTAGACAATAATTGAGACAATTATTTCTTTCTAATTAAAAGTGAATAGGCAAATTGCAGGTGGTCTTCCATGGCCTGCTATATCAATGCAATCTTTGCACAAGTTGCTTAGAGTACTTAAAAAGTTAAAATGTATACACTATGGATCTCTCTAGCTGGCACGTTATAGCTGTAATATGAAATGTAACTTCCAAATAACCATTATCTCTCTCAGCCTGGTTCCTTGAGAACTATCTCCAGTTCTCAAGGAAAGAATGATGCTTACTAGTTAGGTTTATGGTAGCCCACATCCTTATTTTTGACAGGAGATGGGCAACATGTGAGCCATATGTGGCTACTCCAACCTCATTTTTCCTTCCCTTAGAGCCCCCGAGGTTGTAACACTGAATTTCATCAGCATTTTTTTTACAGTAGGGGAAGGAGCAAAATAGTTGTATTAACCCTGGGGGGGGGGGGGAATAACACATTTAAACATCATCAACTCTAATAAAGCCTGTTTCTTTCATTCTTCAAAAGCAGGCTGAACATTTCTGGTGTCATCATAGTGTTATTGGTCACAGTCCTTGTAGCCTCCATAGACAAAATAATAATAAAAGTATGGTCCCTACATCAGAAAAGCCCTGGCTCAGCTCTCTTTCAAACTCATTATTACTCACTGTGAATACCTCTTTTCCATTCCATGTACCAGTTCTCCAAATGAGCTCAGGTGGCAGAATCTGCCAGCAGCTAGAATGGCAGAATATTTATTAATCAGAATTATTTATTATTACTAAGTAAGATGCAGCACAACATCTCCATGGAGACCCAAACACCGTGAATAAGAGTGAACTCACCAGGTTGCTGACTCAGCCCTGCTTGCTCCCTCTGGAGTTATTCAGAGATTGTGACCATTGAAAACAGTCCATCACACTCGTAAGCTCGTATAAATCCCACTGATTTTGAGGTTTAAAATTTTAAAAATATGAGATAGCATATGCTCAGAATCCCAACCTAATCTCC
Organism: Hydrophis major; assembly: GCA_033807585.1. Lineage (NCBI taxonomy): Eukaryota > Metazoa > Chordata > Lepidosauria > Squamata > Elapidae > Hydrophis > Hydrophis major. The sequence goes on from CM066329.1 coordinate 164,837,587, forward strand.
TTTATGCAAAAATGGATATGAAATGCATTTCTATCCATTTGCAATGAAGCTCTGCCTGAGTCTGAGAAATCAGGGGAGGGGTATTTGTAAATATTATGAGAGCCGGCATTGTCAAAAATGCTATTTTCCTCCATGACTGATGCCAGTCTCCTTCCTGGATTATTTGCCAATCATTTCTAAGGCTGTTGGTCTACTTCCAAGTGTGTGGTGGTATGGTTTGATGTAGAATCTAAGTTATGCCCAACTCCGATAAGACTTGCTACATTTGGAGTGTTGTGGCATTTCATAAAAACTGTGCAGATATAATAATGGGAGAGCAGAGAATTCACTACTATATCCACAAAAACTATTGCCAGACATTTTAGGGCTGCTATAACAAAGCCCAAATGCCATTGAGACTGCAGAGTGAGAAAAAAACTTTCACAGTGGAAAATATAAGCTAGCACCCAGCAGTAATTGGCTTGCTGACAATCCAGGTTCCCCCAGCCGTGTACCAGTGTGTCAGTACTTTTACACCAGAGAAATATAGTCCTGGGTCTTCTTAATGAAAGCATCTTACAGCCTTTAAGCCCTACAATTTTTATTTGGTTTGACTGCTCCATTGTCTTCTCTGTAGCCGCTTAGTAACACTGTGCCATAATGGACAGGTGAATTCTCTGCTGCAATCCTGCTCTCCTCACTCCACTCCTCCTTCCACCACTAAATGCTTTTCTTTCCTCCCAGCCTTCCTCCAGCTAACCAGAGGCAGATACTTGCAGAATGCTGGCCTGTTTTTGTCTTCCTTTCAAACTTTTTCCTCCTGGCTTTTCCCAAGACTGCGGGGCGGCCAATTAGGGTGTGGGTGAAAGGGAGGGGCTTCCTTTCCCCCCTGCCTAGCCTCCTTTTCCCCCCACTGTCACTTCACTCCTCCACCTCCTGCCATATGCACTAGCCTCATGTACTTTGCTGCTCCGAATCAAACCTGGCTGATAAGTTGCTTGAATGGCACCCAGGATATGGGAAGCAGAAGCTTTGGGTAATTGCATCCTTCTGCTATGATTCTGTAAGCTTTTATTTCCAGAAGGGAGACAGTCCCTGTGCTAATCTACAGCTCTCTGTCCCCAGGGCTTAAAAGTAGTCTGTTTCAGAGGAAGAGGAAACACCCTGTCTTTTATATTCAGTGGGCTTCTAAGCAGCCAAGCTTTGAATTATTTTGTGCTTGTTTTTCTTTTCCCATTGCCCATTCAATAATGTTTAATAATGGTTAGAATATTTCAGGCTGGCAGGCCCTCATTCTTTTTCCATTTCCTCAAAACTGTTTGGAAGACAGTGATAAGATGTAGAAGAACATTTCTCGGAGGGCGTGAGATAAAAGAGTCTGAAGCAATGGAAGTTTGAAACCTGGGCTCCTAATTTCTGCTTCTAAATGCATGATTACTTTTTGTTTTAGGAACTGCACTGAGCTAACTTGCAGCTCTGATATTCTAGCTAATTACTGCAACCCCAAGGAAAAGAAAGACCACTAATAATTGCCTTTGTAGATGCAGAAATGGGTCCAGTTTCTTTCTGCCTCATTATTATTGATGGTTATGCCAACATAAACCTTTAGGTGCGGCATGATAACGGGCATAGATTAATCTTGGTCAATGGAGTTGGTGAAGCAAATTCCTTTTATGAATGCTATAATCCTTTCATCAGTGTACTTCAAGATTCAATGGAACCAATATGTTATAAGTTTCCAATAAAGTAAAATAAAAGGTGTCCTTCCTCTAGATATACCCAAAGAAGATAAAGGTCCATCAGTCCTATAAACCCAACAACACTACTCAATGCATTCCTTAGGATAGACAGTGTGACAATTCCATACTTAATTTCAAAGATGTGATGTGGAAGCTTAACTTCCATACCATTAGATGTATCCCCTAGATATCTCTGGTGGAACAGATTTGTGAGGTCATTGTAATTGCTTTTCTAGAACTTTTAACTCTTCTGACCTCCATAGAATGAGTAAAACATATGGTCAGGGAATAGGGGTTGTAGCTGTAAGTTCACCAGTACTCCTGTTCATATTTCTGAGCTATCCAAATGAAATTATTTATAACTTGGCAGGGAAACAATTTAATTGCCCATTTTAATTTTATCTGGACAAAGTGTTGATTTCCTCTGATGCTCCCCACCCATTCCTCCCATTATTTAACATCACTGAGCTATCTCAGCTCAATAACAGATAAAAGTGTCATGATTGCAGCTGCTCTGAAAACTCAGCGCGGATTTCACTTCTCCTGCCAACAACCTTTTACAAATTTATCCTCTCTCTCTCTCTCTCTCTCTCTCTTTCTTTCTCTCTTTCTTTTTTCCTTGTTCTGTCACATTCTTTCTGAATTTTCACCCTTCCCCTTTTACCCAAACATCCTTTCCTCCCTTACATCCCCTCCCTAGTATTCGTTTGCCCAGGGACGCTGCACAAGATCCTGGAACCTACCTCGGCCCATGAATCAGAGCACCAGTCTGGAGCTTGGTGCAAGGATCCTCTTCAAGCTGGAGACCGAATATATGTCATGCCTTGGATCCCATACAGGACAGACACCTTGACAGAGTATGCTTCATGGGAAGACTATGTAAGTGCCCGGCATACCACCACATATCGCTTACCCAACAGAGTCGATGGCACCGGCTTTGTGGTGTATGATGGAGCAGTCTTCTACAATAAAGAGCGGACACGCAATATTATCAAGTATGATCTGCGGACACGGATTAAAAGTGGAGAAACAGTTATCAATACAGCCAACTATCATGACACTTCACCCTACCGCTGGGGTGGCAAGACTGACATTGACTTGGCTGTTGATGAAAATGGGCTATGGGTCATTTATGCCACTGAAAGCAACAATGGACGGTTAGTGGTAAGCCAGCTCAATCCTTACACTCTACGCTTTGAAGGCACATGGGAAACTGGCTATGACAAACGCTCAGCATCCAATGCTTTCATGGTGTGTGGAGTCCTCTATGTGGTACGGACAGTCTACGTCGATGACGACAGTGAGGCCGCAGGGAACCGTGTTGACTATGCCTTCAATACTAACATGAATCGTGAAGAACCAATCTCTCTGACCTTTCCTAATCCTTACCAGTTCATCTCTTCCATTGACTATAACCCCCGTGATAATCAGCTTTATGTATGGAATAATTATTTTGTTCTGCGTTACTCTCTTGAGTTTGGTCCACCTGATCCTAGCACTGGTGAGCTGTCTTCCTAAGATAAAAGTTTGGGTGGGGAAGAAAAAGGAGTTGTCAGTGTTTGGAAATTGTGAATGCTTGATATTTGTTCCAATATTTACAGTATTGATAAAAAATATTTGGGGACAAAAGTAATGAGTCAACTTGCAGAGATGTGATGTTTTTAATTATACAATGTGGCACATAGACCTTAATTTTTTAAAAAAAAAAATAGATTCTTTAATGTGTATTTTATACCAACTTTCTTTAAACCAGTGCCCTCCAACTGGGTTGGACCACTAGCATTATTATATGCCTTTTGGCTGAAAATTCTGGGGTTTGTAGGCGAACACATCTGGAGAGCATCAGGTTACAGATGACTTTTTACACTAAATCTCATATATCACCAGTCCCCTGTTGCATATGAATTAGGATTGTTATCTTTTGACTTGAGCTAAATATCTTTTGACAGCTATCTCTTGACTCTTGCTATCTCTGAGCTAAATTAGATAAAACAAACATATATTTTACATATTCTACAAGGCAACTCAGCTCTTACTATTTGTTGTGAAGGACAATAATTACATTTCAAGAAATTTTTGAACATGTATGGCAATATCACCTTAAAAAGAAAGGCTTAAATTTTTGCACTGACAACTAAAATATTTTTAATTTTGCTACTTGCTGCAAGCAGTTCTTCAGGCTCCAGTCAAATAGTAAGTATTGGAAAGTTTTATTCACCTCAATTCAAACTCCCTATGACTCCAACAGAGTCAGCATGTGCCTGAAGTTCTGACAGTTAACATCACATGGAGTTTAAATTGAGAGATGGATTGTCTGATGTTCAGTATTTGGCAGAAGCCTAGAGGCTACAGAAAATAATTCCTTAAAGCTGGGCAGAAGGAGAAAAATTCAGTTTACTTTTGAATAAAAGAGGTTCAAGATTAGTCATGCTCTAGTATAGGGCCAGATTAAGATCTGTTTATCCCAATATACCACTAATTTGTTTTTCATACATTCTCCATTCATCCCAGTGGCACAGCTTGTGTCTGAATGGTATTTGAAACTGAGCATTTCCACAGTTAATATCCCCATGCTGTGGCTGGATGAATGGGATTTAGCCTTAGTGAGAATAATGGATCAGTTGTATCGGTAGGAGTCACACACATATTTTTAGAAGGGATGGGACAGAATGAAGCTTACCTTTACTTAAATTAGCACTAAATGCTACAGTTTGCTATATTTTAAAATTAAAAATGATTTCAGTGTGAAGACATGGCTTGTATTTCCTAAGAAAGATCTGACAGAAGATGTCATAAATGGTATGTGGGCTTAAAAGGATATGAGGAAACTGGTCCAGATTAACCATTTGAGATAGACTGAAGTGAAAAAGTAATATAACTTGGAAATTTGTTGAATTTTTGCCATTTATATAATCTACACAGGGAAGATCCAGACACACTGATATATAAAGGAATACACTGTATACCACGTCTCATGGAATATTTGTTCAGCAGTAAAACAAGGGTCAAAAATATTGGGCTGGAATCAATAGAAAGGAGGAAAGAATACATATAATTATTTTGGTATCATTAGCTCCTTTTCAGAATATTCTGCATTGGAACATTTAGTAATTACTATCTCCCCTATTTTTTAAAAAAATATTTTTGCAACCATGGCAACTAGAATTTGTGATGCTAAAGAAAATCTGGGACTCTTTATAACCTGGAGAATTGCATCTTTTGTTACAAATGTGATCGTGATTAAATGGTGATTCCATGCAATGAGATTTTCTGGCTAGAATAAATAATACTTTGGTGAGAACTCAGCGAGGGAAGATATGTTTTACATGTGCAAAGTTTTAAGTGCAGCCCCTGATATTTTCAGGGTAAATGATCTGAAATAGCAATACAGGGCAAGAAAAGACTCTGCTGGAGATTTTAGGGATCCCCTGCAAATCAAGATGTACCATAAGATTGGATCAATGCAAAGCAACATCAACGAAAATGGAGTTGTAATAAGCATATGCATTTTTAAGAATTAAAATTTTACAACTGAAGACCTGAATGGGAAGGGAGGGATATTTTGTTTTTGGGAAGAATTGCTTGTCCTCAACTGTCTCTCTGCCTACAGGCCCAGTCACCTCAACACCACTCAGCACGACAACCACTATTCGTCCCACCACTGTCACCAGCACGATATCGCCTGCTGTTACAACCACTCGACAGCCACCCCTTACAACCCACCCTATAGGTGCCATAAATCAGAAGGGTACAGAACTGCACACAGTCACTGCCATAATGCCCAGTACCCGCCGCCCACCAGCAAACAACCAGCACATCTTTCCAGAACTCTTCTGTGAAGCAAAGGAGGTGAGGCGTGTCCAGTGGCCAGCCACACAACAAGGCATGCTGGTGGAAAGGCCTTGCCCAAAGGGCACGAGAGGTAAAAATAAGCAGCTTCACCAGGGGTAACCTTAGGCAAATTGCTCTAGTCTTTATTCATTGAGCTGAATGCCTTTGGATGCTTACCAGATCCAAATGAAAGAATCTGGGCTCCAGGCAGTATGTAGTTCTTCCATTAGCCAACACTAAAAGTCGTAGTGCTATCCTTGAAGTGGCAAAACCCTGTATTGGAATGAAATCTGCTGACCTTATTCCTGTTTCTCAACTTGCCTTTCTATGGCATTTCAGTCTTCATGTACCTTCAGGCTGTCTTTGGACACCTTTGAGCTCTTGGTGTAGCTCTTCATTGTGAGCTTGGGATGAGGTGAAAACAGCAATATGAAGATGTAGCTGGATAAAGATGCTGCTGGAGCATATTTGTATTGTAATTCAGGGCAATGTACCTGGCAAAGCCAGCTCCGGACAAACTTAATGATGCTTCTTCATAGACCGTTAACAGTGGGTTGCTTTTGTAGTGGGCATAGATAGGGATGAGAGGCTGAAGCCAGAACTGACATTGCTTAACAAGTCTTTCTTGCTGTCCCACCCACAGGTATTGCTTCTTTCCAATGCCTTGCTACTCTTGGTATTTGGAACCCACGAGGGCCTGATCTCAGCAACTGCACAAGTCCTTGGGTCAACCAGGTGGCCCAAAAGGTATAATTTTCTTCCCAGAAGTTCTTCCCACCCTCTAGTTGTTAATCAGACAGTTCATCTTCACAATGGGTATCAGGCTTCTTCACGCCTGCATAACTCTTTTGCTGGATTGAGGTAGTCTTATGTTTCTTTCCTCTTGACAGATCAAGAGTGGAGAGAACGCAGCCAATATTGCTACCGAGCTTGCCCGACATACGCGTGGTGCCATCTACGCTGGAGATGTTAGTTCCTCTGTCAAATTAATGGAGCAGCTCTTAGATATCTTGGATGCTCAGCTGCAGGCCCTGCGTCCAATAGAGAGGGAGTCAGCTGGCAAAAACTACAACAAGGTGCATGGTGATATGTTAACTGGGAGGCTGTTCTCAGCAGGTTGTGCGTCCTGATCTTATATCTCACTTTCCTGGGCTGTTGAAACAGAATAGCAATTTGACATAAACCTTTTAGCAACCTCAAGATCCAGTGGTTGGAAAAATATGTGTTAAACTTCTGAATGTTTTTTTTTTCTTTTTGCCTTACAATAAACAACAACAAATTTAGTCTTCCATGCCTCCTGATTATTACCCTTGATATGAGAATAGTTATGAAGAAATATCTTTAGATGGCTAATTTTGAGGTACAGTCTACCAGATGCTGTTGTTATGTAGAGACTCTGGTCAAGTTCATTGGTTTTCCTATAGGATTCTATATTAGCTCTGATGATAACAATGCAGAATGTTTCAATAATGGTCGATCATGTGAATGCATTCAAAGAAGAGATAATCTGTTATTGAGTTAATATAACCCAATCCTATGTAAATGTCTAGGATTACAACCTGACAATTCTGGTGATAATTTTGAATTCGGACCTGAAAGCATAAATCAAAAACTGATCAAATGCACAGTGCGAGGAAATAAAAAAAGGGGGAAAAAGGGATACAATTGTCAAATCCAGCCTGTCTCTTTGAATAACAAACAACCAGTAAATTAAAATTTACATGGATTCACATTGTCATTTAGGATATTTCTTTTTTATTATCTTCTGCCTAAATAGTGACTTTATGTTCGGAACAAACAATATTAAGGAAACTCATAGATAAACTGTATAGGGGTAGAGTGAGGCCTTTGGGCAATTCTAATTACTTTCTCCTTGTTTTGATATATGGACCATCATTGACTCTGGGCTTCTATGCTGTACTCTACAGATGCATAAGAGAGAAAGAACCTGCAAAGACTATATCAAGGTGAGGACATCAATGGTTTAAATTCAGGTAGGAATAGCTGTGGGCAAGGAATAACCTGTCAAACATCTGTGGGTCTCAGGGAGATGCTGACATTTCTCTGAGACCTGCATGTTTCTATCTCAAAGAAATCATTTCATTTAGAAGCACCCTAATTTAGAGCAGCATTAAAAAGTTGCTTGTTTATGTTTATTAAAATATTTTTATCCCACACATGATATAGGCATATTATATTCTATAACTTTCTAGTAGTATATATGAAATTGTTCAGCAACCTGTGGAAATTATGAGGAAGCAGACAAGAGAATTTTTGGGGAAGGACAAGCTTTGCTACCAAAAATATTTTTTTCCTTTGGTCTTGTCCAATATTATCTGAACTACAGGTGGAACACAGGAAAAGTCCTTTCTATAACAATGCTTCTCATTCTAATTGTTCTGGATATACAACCAATATGGATATCCACAAAATATCCCACACAAGATAGTCAAATGTAAAAACCTTAATGCTGGAAACAATGCATAGAAAACTTCCACCAAGCCTATATCATTTTCATTTTATGTAGGAAGCTATTTGTAGTTGTCCAGAACACAAATAACCATGCAAGTAATCTCTCGACTACTACTGCTAGTAGTATTGCTTAAAAACTACATTTCATGCTATGCCAGTGTGGCTAATTTAATATAATATAAAATTAGGTGAGTTTTTAAAAATAAATAAATAAACCAAAGGTTGCAGATCATTTATTTGGAACAAGGGTCATAAATGCAAGCTCTTGAATTGAATGACACAAAAGAGGCTCTAAGTCAACCTTTTTCAGCTTGGCGCCCATTCCATTGTGTTGAACTTCAATCCCTAGACTAAATAAAATAAATAGAAAAAAATCCCACCAGAAAAGATGTTAGCTATGGTGGCTGAACTTCTAAGAAATCTGAAGGATACATGCTGAGGGGGGGAAAGTCATTTAAAAATAAAGGAGAAAGAATTTTTAAAAAACAGTGATAAATTATATGAATATTTAGACATGGGAACTATGCTACTTCTCACTCTGCAAGTAAAGTACGATAGTTGTATCTTGTAGTTGCTTGCAGAATGGGCTTGCCCATTTTATAATACTCAAAGTAATGATGAGCAATGCCTGTAGTTCCTGAGATGAAGAATTGCATTTTCTACTTGTGGACTATTTGGAAAATACTGTGCCTTGAATACCAAATTAGCATTTCAGAAATTGAAAATCTCCTTCCATCCATGCAAGAATTTTGATCCAATGAGAATAAGCAGAAGTTAGGTAAGAAAATGGGGCAGGGGGGAGAATACACAGTTACTTCAGTACTTCCATAAATGGTAACATCTTTGAATTAGCCCATTCTAGTCAGGAAATGCACCTAACGAACAATAGCAAAATGACAATCTCAGATCCTCTGGGTTTTGAGGGTTAAAAAATACACAACATCCAGGGTGTCATGGATGAAGATTAATAACACATATGTCTGTCAAATAATAGCAGTAGCATGAAGAATGGATCTGTAACCATCTTTGCTCAATGGCAAAGAAGAGAAAAGGAAAATGCGAGAGCAGAAGAACCGTTGGGAGGGAACGGGGTATGAGAAGTGGATCCATTTCCTCAAAAGTCAATGTCATTCTAGGCTGTGGTAGAGACGGTGGACAACCTCCTGCGTCCAGAGGCACTGGAATCATGGAAGGACATGAATGCCACAGAGCAGGTGCACACCGCCACCATGCTGCTTGATATCCTAGAAGAGGGAGCTTTCCTTCTGGCGGACAACGTCAAAGAACCAGCCCGTTTTGTCACTGCTAAGAATAACGTTGGTAAGCATCAGCTTGTCTGCTTTATCTTGAAGAAATCAAGAGGGAGCGAGGAAACTTCACAGAGTGTATGGGTGCAGCAGATGTATGCCTCTCTGCAGCAATCCTAAGCCAGCCAACCATTCTTTCTTCAAACTGTGTACTGAACATTATTGTACACAGTGCCTGTGCCTTTGTAAACCTAAAAAGGTGGGAGCCTTTATCAAATGTAGGCTGTCAAAAATAGAGGAAGGTGCTATTTACTTTTTAAAGGCTCTTGATTTATACCTCCTGGCAGTGTCCTTATTTTTCCATTGTAGCCATAGAAAAGTGATCTGTATTTCCATCCCATGGCACATTGGAGAAGCAGGTTTCTCACATGGAAGCAGTGTTAAATTTCATTATGTACAAGGAAAGGATATCTGTAGGATTTCCCACCTCCTTACTTCAGGAGTCTGTTACAATTAGGTCTGTGAAGTAAAAACAAGAGAAAGGATTTCGCTGATCAGGCACAAGACTGGGTCTGCTTGGCACCGCCTGTGGTAGGATGATAGCATGTTAGCATTATCTCACTAAATCAAGTGGGCTTTAAGATACCTTTTCATCATAAAAGTCATTCACTCATCAGTTGCAGAATCATATCAAACTTGGTTACATATGTCACATTAAATTGTTTTGTTTTTAACTAGGCAGACAGTACAAATGCAGCTGCTAGTGTTAAAGCAAGTAGAAAAGGACAGGGTATTAAACCGGAGAATAGAAAGAAGAGAAGAGTAGAATTAGGAGAAGTAGAATTTAGAAATTTCCCATCCAATTATCTTGGGCATATCCTGCCATATTGAAAATGTAGGTAGCTTCCAGTATCTCAGGCAGTGGCTATCTCTTCTTGAGGTCAAATCCATTCCTACACTTTTGCCAACCTTTTAGCAATGTAATCCAAGCCATTTCCATTACATGGAAATGTCATATAATGTGATGCTAGCTAGATCAAAACGATCAGAAAATCCAGTCAGTTTTGCAAACCATTTTCCTTGTGTGGAAAAAATTCTCACAATGTTGCATTCTGCATAAGTATAAATTAGTATCTTGCCCAGGCAACCTGGAGAAACATACCTTTTGTGCCTGGTGCCAGACTGAACCTATAGCTCTTGAATAATAAATAGAAAAACCTAGTCTCCTGCCAGGTTTCCCTGGTGTGTCCCTGCTTCTTAGATTAAGTGACCTCAGACCAATAGAGTAAGCAATAAAACTGTAAAATGGACCATCTGTTTAGATACAAAATGAAAACAATAATCCGCAATGGACTGGAAACAGACCAGAATAAGCGGAAAGGGTACAGTTGTCTATACTGAATTCTTGTATTTAGCACACAGTTTAACTGTAGAAATATGATTATAACAGAACTGATTATAAAGAAATATAGTATTAGGAGAAGCAAAGTAGAGATGATCTTTAACAACTATCAAACATTAGAAGATCATAGTATAAACTCAGCATGACAAAAGAGAGGTTGAAATCAAGCCACCCCATTTCTATTCTGGTTGTCTAAGCATGAAGAAACATGAAGGTTACATTCAGTATCAATACATAAACATGCAAATTTTCAGATGAAAGAAGGGTGATTACTACAGTTTCTTAGGTCTGTGGAGAGTCTCAGTCATCCAGGTCATAGTTGTCCCAAAGGTGCTTTTTCACGGGACAACTGGACTTTCTTGTTTTTCTTTGAAGACATTTCACTTCTCATCTTGGATTGAAGCTTCTTGAATGAGAAGCAAAATGTCTTCAAAGAAAAACAAGAAAGCCCAGTTGCCTCTTGAAAAAGCATCTTTGGTACAACTTCTTATGTTGTTTGATCTGTGTTCTGTGTTAACCTATTCCATTCTTCTGTCCTATTGTAGTGTTGGAGGTCTCTGTGTTAAATACAGAAGGGCAAGTGCCAGATATTGTGTTCCCACATGAATATACTACCAGAAACTCAATCCAGCTATCAGCCAATACAATCAAGCAGAACAGTCGTAATGGTGAGCAAGAGAAGGAACTCCAGATTTGGGGAGGACCTTGATAAATATCTTCCCAGAACATTTTGGAAACCATCATCATGCAATTATCTCTTTTCCTCCCTTTCTAACAATAATTCATTCTGTCTATTGCACCCCAGGCTGTATCTCATTTCCCTTTGTTCCTTAGGAGTGGTCAAAGTTGTTTTCATCCTCTACAATAATTTGGGATTTTTCCTCTCTACTGAGAATGCCACAATCAAGCTTGGAAGTGAAGTTGGTCCACTTAGCCCCTCACTTGTTGTCAATTCCCAAGTTATCGCTGCCTCCATCAATAAGGAATCTAGTCGTGTCTTCCTTATGGACCCTGTCATCTTTACTCTCTCCCACCTGGAGGTGAGATAAGAATTATTCCTGGGATCACTCTGTTTCCTTTTCTTTGCATATGTCACTAAGTCCCATACCTTGGTACTTTTGCCTTGTAATCAGCTTTATACTAAACTACAACAGTGGCAAACTTACACTTTGTAAACGCTTCATTGCTAAAGTTTTGACTGTGTATAAATTCACTTTTTGCCAGGTCATACATATAATGAACTATCTGTATTCAGGGAGGGCCCTTTTCTCCCCCATCTATATTCTATTGAGGACACCCAGACCCATTCCTCTTTCCACATAGGACAAGAATCACTTCAATGCCAATTGCTCTTTCTGGAACTATTCGGAGCGTTCCATGATGGGATACTGGTCCACCCAGGGCTGCCGACTGATGGAGACCAACAAGACCCACACCACGTGTGCTTGCAGTCACCTCACCAATTTTGCTGTCCTCATGGCACACCGCGAAACTGTAAGAATATCACTTACCTGAATCAGGGTGGGGAGAAAATATGACAAGTTGTTAGGGGGAGAGAAATGGTTTTCTATCATCAGGGACATCCTTTAAACTCTTAATGCCTGCTGAAGGGCAGCTGTTTCTCTTCTCTTTAAGAAGATGGGCAGTCTATGATGTCAATAAAAATGGAATGGCTTTGCAGTATTTGGACAATGACCAAAGCACACCACAGCTGTCCCAATAATGAAGACCATTGTACTGATAGGGGAAACACACACACACACACAAACACAAACACCAGGCTTCTTCCTTTTTTCTTTTCAGTATCAGGGCCGCATCAACGAACTTTTGCTGTCTGTCATCACATGGGTGGGCATTGTGATTTCTCTGGTCTGCTTGGCCATTTGCATATCCACCTTTTGTTTCCTCCGTGGGTTGCAAACTGACCGCAACACTATCCACAAGAACCTCTGCATCAATCTCTTCATGACTGAGCTCCTTTTTCTTATTGGAATTGACAAGACGCAGTATGAGGTAGGTGATGGTTTTCCCTTTCTATTATATACAATAGTCCCACCGGGGACTGCTCCTCTACACAGTGGGATCTGCAAGGCACATTAGGGGGAGGGCATGAGGATCTCACCAGGTTCCGTTTGGCTTGCCAAGTTCAGGGTGAAATTGATAAGCCTTTTGGATTCAGAAAACAGTCTGTATATGTATACCCTATCTACGTCTCTTGGGCCACTGTTCCACTGAAGAGTTCACTGATCCCTGTGTATTATGAAGGAAATATTAGACTGCAAAAAGATTTCCAGATGACATGTTTTCAAATATCTTTTTGTGTAGTTCACAAAAGTGAGAAGTTATTACAGGATAGATTACAGAAAGAATAATACAATATAAGTTTAGAGAAAGGTGTTAAAATATATCTATATAACCCCTGTAAAGAATATCCGAAACCACTTTATATCTTTCTTCTTCAACATTTTTTTTCTTTTCTTGGTCTTTTTTGTTTTTTTCTTTACTTCCCCCCCCCCCCAACTTTATACTAGTTTGTATTAAATTTTATCGCCTTGTTTAAAAATGTTAATAAAAGTTATTATAAAAATAAGACGTGAGAGGTTACTCTAGCTTGGAAGCAGAATTCTGTTTTCTCTGTGAAGCATCTTCCCTTTAGAGATATAAATGTCTCCTTATGGTGGAAGGTTACCTGTTCCCCCTTCTCAGTGCAGTCTTAAAGATGATGGCATTGATTATAATTGCAGGGGGTGGTGGTGATGATGGCCGCAGCAGGAATAGTACTGCACCATTCATTTATGAGGGTTACCTGTGGGGGTGGGGAGGTCTGCCTGCCTGCCTGTCTAGGCCAGGGATCTTCAAACTTGGCAAGTTTAAGATTTATGGACTTCAACTCCCAGAATTCCTGAGCTAACATGACTGGAGGAGGAATTCTGGGAATTAAAGTCCACAAGTCTTAAAGCTGTCCAGTTTGAAGACCCCCTGGTCTAGGCGATGTGTCCATAAGATAAACAAAACAAGACAAAACAAAAAGATAAAATTGAGCAGCTTGCTCTCATTAGTTGGCAAAGAGAGGGAACAGGGTAGAAGAGATTAATAGTTCTTTCATTCAAGAGCATTTGTAATAATATCATCCCAGTTTATCAAAACTGGGAGAAGAATCTCTGTGTTACGAGTGGCAGAAGAAATATTTAAGACTGGGGGAAGCAAGCACTGAATACAATTCAGCACTGCTATGCAAGCAACCAAGAGCTGCAGACAATCCTGTTGCCCCCATCAGGGCACCTGATGCTGATGGAAGTAGAGAGACTGAATGAAAGAATATTATCGCAGGGGGGCAATGTACAAAAGAAATGGAAATAGTATGTGGCCTTGCATATGTGGTTACCCAAGAGATTCCATCACTGCTCACCATTACCTAGACTGGCTACGCTGATGGAATCTGTGATTTGGAATTTGGACTGTCTTTAAAGAGCAGCAGTTTAGGTTCCAGAATGATACTAGAATGACTCTTGACGAATGTATCTTTTCTTTTATCTACACTGAGAGCTTATGCACCAAAGACAAATTCCTTGAGTGTCCAATCACACTTGGCCAATAAAGAATTCTAGTCTAGTCTTGTTCTATTCTATTCTATTCTATTCTATCCTATCCTATCCTATCCTATCCTATCCTATTCTGTTCTATTCTATTTGTAGACATGAAGACAGCCTTCTCTTTTTCTAATATTAACATATACATAGATTGTTTTCTTATGGTAGAGATAAGTAGAGATTTTAAGTAAATCATTATATTACCTTCCCCCCACCACCCAAAAGAAAATACACAGAAATCCATGCTAACTGGTGGTTCTTTTCCCCTCAATCCCAGATTGCCTGCCCCATCTTTGCTGGGCTGCTGCACTATTTTTTCCTGGCAGCATTCTCCTGGATGTGCCTGGAGGCCATTCACCTTTACCTCATGCTGGTTGAAGTCTTTGAAAGCGAGTATTCCCGTAGGAAATACTACTACCTGGGTGGCTATTGTTTTCCTGCCCTGGTAGTGGGAATTGCTGCCGCTATTGACTACCGCAGCTATGGCACTGAAAAGGCGTAAGTAGAGGGGTCAAAGATGAACAAGAATGATGTTCTGTTTTTAATCAGTGATACAATGTGTTTAATTTAAGGAAGAGGGCAAATACTTTTTTTTTTTTTTTTTTGGAGAAACAGTAGAAAGACTAGATTTTAATGAAAGACGAAGTAAGAATTTAGAGGTAAGACAAAGGATACCTAAAAGAAAGCTATGCTAGAAGCCCAAAGCAGTTGGATGGACAAGATATTAATCTAGGTTTCAAAGCAAGTTTTGGTGGAATTGTCAGTCGAACTATTGTATGTAGTGGTGAAGGTATGGGATATCCACTGTCTTTTGGGTCTCTATTTAAACATGTCTTGCTCTACTTTTGGCAGTTGTTGGCTTCGAGTTGATAACTACTTCATCTGGAGTTTCATTGGACCCGTTTCTTTTGTTATTGGGGTGAGTCATTGAAGGATTGTTTGGAGTAGTTGAGGTGGGATTTTTTTCCTCAACCTGGGAAGAGTAACTAAAGTCCAACACTTCCCAATCCTTTAGATGTCCCTTTTCTTTCCAAAACTCGGAAGATGTGCTATAATGCACATCTTACTCCAAACCATGCAACCCTGCAGTACAGTGGGAATTCATTGCCAATCTCAGAATGCGACAGAGAGAAGTTACTAACTGGGGGAATTGTAAGGCAAAGGATTCCATCACACACATCCATCCATCCATTCATTCATTCATTCATCCATCTGTACATTATCTTCCAGATCAATCTTGTATTCCTCATGATCACTCTGCACAAGATGATCCGCAATACATCTGTCCTCAAGCCTGATTCCAGCCGACTGGACAATATCAAGTAAGTTTTTCTTTGGATTCCTTTTGATGATCTTCTGATATAGGTTGAAGTACCTTTTTATCTTAAACAGTTTAATTCTAATCTTGTCTGAACACAACAGTGTCTTTTGGATCCTTTTAAACCGATACACAAAACATGTCCAGCCCAGACAAAATAGCCACCTCTGTGTTCAAATGGAGGACCTTTCTCAAGACAATAGGACAGAAAGCCCTCATCAGTGAGGTCCAGCAATAGCTCATTACCAACTCACAGCTGGGAATGGAAGCCTTAGTTCCACAGAAAAGAGTCTGGAGGGTTGAAATGGTCCTTTCGGCATGCTGAGCTTTGGGGATAGCTCAAAAACAGGATGATGCCTCGAAGCCAAGGCCTTGGGATAGCTGATGTTCTTGCAAAACTGCAAGACACCTTGAAGCCATTCCCTAATTTTCAGAGAGCACAAAACCTGGCATATCTCTGTAAAAAGGAATTCCCATTCTCTCAGATGAATACAGTTGTTTAATTCAACAGCAAACGAGGTGAAAAGCAGATTCTTTAAGAAAATTTGGAAATATTTTTTTCAACAAATAGTTTATGACAAAAATGACAAAACTGTCAAAACACATGTGTTACTCACAGTTCACACCTTCTTATACTCGTTTGTTTTCATAATAGAATAATCCAGCAATGGTGTTTTATTGGGCAGAAACATACCTTGCTTGTTGTTAAGTTAAGACAAATAGTTTCACTTTAATATCTACCAAACTGAGAAAAGCAGAATTCATTCACCTTCTTTAACCTAGCTCAAGTGGCTCAGAACCATGCTTAAGGGTAGATGGAGCAAGAGTAAATGGATGCATCTATAAGAGACTGATAATCTCTAGAAGTTCCAAGAACTAAGTCTGGCAAGTTGAGGATCCATGGCCGAATGCAATCCCTGCATGCCCTTTTTTAGCAGCTCCCAGAATGCCTTCTAACCATCATGATGAATATCAGTGTGTTGGTTCCCTTCATTTTCAATCAGGCAATGCGTGAAAACTGAATAGAAGACATTCAATAAACCTAGTTTATATAGCATGGCCCTGATCTACACATGATTTAAGAATCCTGTAAATCTGGAATTCAGTAATGGGGAACTTTAGCTCTGCAGGGATTAACTAAACTAGTAAGTTAGCTAGGAAGGGATGCTGGGATCTGAAGTTAGTAATAGGTGGAGGTTTTCTACCTTGATTATAGCTGGAATTGATATAGTAGTTTCTGTTTTCGAATACTGTTATCAGCAGAGTACAACTATTATTTTCAGAAAACAGTTCAGTTCTTTCATGCTGATCTTTTTTCTTCTGTTTTTTCCAATTAGTTTAACGGCAAAGAATGTATTCACTATTGATATGATTTTTCATCCCACTTCTTTTATTCTTGCTGTCTATTTTGGATTCTAATTTAGCTCAGTCTGTCAACATGTTGTTTTGGTTTTTTAAATATTTCATACAAATGGACAGTTCCTGATATTTATCTTTATTCAGAAGAGCAAAATAATCAATTTTAATGGTTATTTATTTATTCAACCTTTCAAATATATTTCTCATGTAAGCATCCCAAAATGGTGTACAAATAATAAAAGAAAAATATAATAATACATTAATAAATAATATACAAACATCCATCAATAGATAAAGGATATAAAAAGAAAAAAAGAAAAATACATAGCATTCAGAGAGGGAATACGTAATACGTCTGTAGAAGAAGGAAGGATTTTTGCACCCTAGGTTTTCTCAGAAAATAAGTCTTGTAATAATTTCATAGGTATTTATTGGTTCATTCCAGAGGGACATATGGTGGGGGTGGTATGGACTCATTTCTCCATACAGTCTATTCGGATCTTTGGTATCCATAATCTGAGAATATTAAACAGAATAAAGTACTGTAGTTCCCAAAAGGCAACATCATACCTCCTCTGATGGTGGAGTCCAAATCAGAATGTATCTATTGTGGCTTCCTTTGCAAACAATCATATCAACTGTTTAGAATGAGGCATAAAGTCTTCCAGCTTCTCATCCCACGCTCCCAGCAATCCTGGTGGAAGAGATAGAAAAACAGATGCAATGGAAAATAGGTAATTGTTGCTGTCTCTGCTGCCATGGAATAATGTTCTTAAATCAACCTGAACCTTTGGTGTCCTGACTGATCCCAAGATTTATTCCAGATGTTCTCAAAAAGCTGCCATGCCCTTTGTTTCATCCTTTTCAGCTCCCCATCAAATCAGGTGGGAGGCAGTCTTATGTATTGTTCACACTGTTTTTGTGGTTCCACTGGTCAACCAGTACAGGGAAAACCCCATGTGAATTCAATTCAGGATTCAAATCCATCAGACACTAGGGGAAAACCATTTTGACTAGTCCATAACCTGTGCAAAAGTTTATACTGATGGCCAGCCTAAGGTAACCAGATAATGATCTGTCTACAACAGTGAAATTACATAGTGCTTCTCTACCCTCCAGTCACTTATTATCATCTGAGCAGAATAGTGACACATGGGGCCAAATATTAATTGATACTCTCCATGGTTGCATGCCAAGACTGGATGAAATCCTGAATACCCTAAAATGAAGCTAGAGTAACCCAGTGCCATATCCCAAATGGCTGAGCCAGTCCAGGAAAAAAGTCTGTGAGGAAAGTGGTATAACAAGAGAAACCCTATATTGTTCTAACTGCCCAATTATAAGAACATACATTCAACATTAGTGGACTGCTAGTGCAAATATCAAGTCAGTGAGAGAAAAATCCATGTACATTCTAACTTTCATATGTCACTTAACTGGGAGAGCACTTATGTAATGCTTATAAAAACTGTATACGTGAGAAGGCATTCTTATTGAAGGTTTTCAGATGTATTACTGTACATATGAAACAGGAGGCAGAGCAAGTAGTATGCTGATCTGAGAATCAAAATGAGTTAAGGTTGATTCAGCCCATGTATGATTCTGGGATTGAGGCTAATAATAATATAAAAATATAATTAAAACTAGAGGCCACTTCTTTGAAAATACTTCGTATTCTAAAAGTAGTTTATCACAGGTGACCAAGAGGTAGACCTTCTGTTGCAAGCCCACCCACCCCCCAACTCTCCCACTATGTGGCAATATTCTGTGTCTGTTACCAGCATCACTATTGTTATGTTTGGAAGGATGGGTCAAAGAATGGAGACGAGACTCAGAAAGTAACTACAGCTCTTTATTAGTGACTTCCGATCTGAGCGAATCATCCTAGTTGCTGCAGCCCCTTTTATAGAGCTGGCTGCGGCTAAACGGCCAATGACAGTGGTTTGAGCTTGCCGCACTTGGTTTGCCCAATCACAGCAGCCCATTTACTAGC
Organism: Hydrophis major; assembly: GCA_033807585.1. NCBI lineage: Eukaryota > Metazoa > Chordata > Lepidosauria > Squamata > Elapidae > Hydrophis > Hydrophis major. Next base: position 164,856,517 of record CM066329.1, read on the forward strand.
CAATCGGATCAGTCTGGAGCAACCAATCACGACCCACTGTTAGCAGACCAATCCGCTTTGCAGGTTTTCAAGCCTGCTAGTCCGGAATACCCCTCCCCTCCCCCCATCTAAGGGGTGGGGTTATATAGTCTCGCAGGTAGGTGGGTCTTCGCACCTGTCTACCTGACTTGCACTGTTCGAATTATCTTTGCTCGGTCTCGGGTTCCGACAGGCAGCTTGCCGGAATTCCCTGGAACGGTGAGCCAGTTCCGTAGTTGTGACTCCCCTCAGGTGACCTCAGGATGATTGACATGCCTCCTTCGTTGCTACCGCTTGGGCTTTCAGGGTTCGCTGGACCTGTTCGGTTGCTGCTACTAGGTGAGACGATCAATTGCCAAGGCTCTTCATCAGCTGGTGAGTAGTGTAGGCTTTGATATGGTGATCGTGGGGTTCTTTCTTCCATGCCAGATGTTGGTTCAATTTCAGAACCCCCGGTTTCCCTTCCCCCTCTGGTTTCGTGGTTAGGGTCACTGATGGGAGATGTGGTTAGCCTGGATCGCAGCTGGTCAATGTGGCGTTTCCACACTCTCCCATCTGTGGTTTCTAGCCGGTAAGATCAGGGGCCTGTAATTTGAGTTATCTTGTCAGGGATCCACAGCGGGTCACCTGAAAAGTTCTTTGCAAATACAGGGTCTCCTACCTTGAAGGCACGGTGTTTACTGCTGGAACCCAGGAGTTTTTCCGGGGTGTATGCAGGGTGTAGGCGGTCTAGAGGCGATCTGAGTTTTCTGGCTATCAGAAGTTCAGCTGAACTTCTGATAGCCAGAAAACTCAGATCGCCTCTAGTCCGTCTAACTGACTCCTTGTTGGAGCGGCTATTAACACGTCGTCGAAGTAGGGCACGACCCCTTTAATGACCTGCAACAACCTTTCCATCAGACTTTAGAAAATGCCTGGTGCTACGCTTACTCCAAACTGGAGTCTGTTACATTTGAATGCACCTCTGTGCGTAACTATGGTTTGGGCTTCGGCGGTTTCAGCATCTACTGGTAGCTGTTGATAAGCTTGGGCCAGGTCAAGCTTTGCAAATATTCTGCCACCCCCAAGTGAGTGAAGGAGGTGCTGGGTACTGGGTACTGGATAGGCGCTCTGCTGTAATGCGTGGTTGAGGGTGGCCTTGTAATCCCCACAGATTCTCAAAGATCCGTCAGGTTTTATGGGAGTTACAATTGGGGTCTCACATCGGGCGTGATCAATGGGTTCTAACACGCCCTGTGCAATTAGTTTGTCCAGTTGCTCATCAATTTTTGGTTTGAGAGCAAAAGGGACACGGCGTGGTTTTAGGCGAATGGGCGCGATATCAGGGCGGAGATTAAAAAAGATAGGGGACCCCTTGTACTTGCCTAGATTTTCACTGAAGACTTCTTGGAAGTCCCGGACGAGGGCCGCTTCCCAGTCTTCGTCTACAGTCTGATTGATGCCTGCCATTTCGATTCCTAATGGCGCGAACCACTGTAGACCCAGTAGTCTGGGTCGGTCTCTGTCAATGACGGTGAGAGGTAGTATTGCGGTGTGGTTCTTGAAGGAGACCTGGAAATGACTGGAACCAGCAACCGGAATCCGGTTGCCCTGGTAGTTCTTTAATATAAGCCTTTGAGTGCTGAGGTCCTGGCAGCGGATGTTGGGAATCAGCTGCTTCAGGGTTTTCCAGGAGACCATGGATAGGGAAGACCCAGAGTCCACTTCCATGATGCATGGCCGATTTTCAATGTTTACCTCTACACGGATTTTTCTGGTGTCTAAAGATGAAGCGTGGCCAATGGTGATAATCTGATGTGCTTCTTCCCGTCTGGGTGTGCCAGTAAATTTCCGGGTTCTGTTGTACTGGCTCCACTGGTTGTTTGGGCGGTCCCAATTTGTGGTGGGGGTGCCCTCTGTTGTCAGAGACCATTTTCTTTCCTCTTTTGTTGCAGCATACTTTCGCAATATGCCCTCTTCTCTCACAAAAACGACAGATGGTGTCTAGGAATCTGCATTCGGATTGTGGGTAGTTTCCACCACATCCGGTGCATTGGAAATTAAATTTATGACCCCGCAGGTCTCATTGTTCTCGCTCTGACCTGATTCTGTGGACTTCTTCCTCTTCTATATCTGATGAGGATTCGATATCTTCATGATGGGTGGCTGATGTGTATTTCTCTGATGGCGTTGCTGTATCGTTGGTGGGTTGGCGGCTGGCCCCATTTGTCTGGCGCATCCGTGCTGCTGATTTTCGGGTGGCTTCAGCTGCAGTGGCATCAGCTATGGAATCTGCAAGGGAGTTGTCTCCTTTGGCCATGATTTTGCTTTGGACCTTGGGGTCTCTTAGGCCAAGGACAACTCGATCCCTCATCGCTTCTTCTAGATTTGCGAAGCCACACAACCTGCCTAAATTCCTTATGTCAGCTACAAAGTCCCCGATGCTCTCACTTTCGCGTTAATCCCTTTGGTAAAATTCGTGTCTGAGGATGAGGGTCGGTACTGCCGGGGCGTAGTGGTTGCGAAGGATGGGAGCAAGGTTATCCCAGTCCATCGACTTGACTTCAGCCGGTTTGGCAAACGCTTTGGCCATTTTAAAGACGGCGGGTCCGCAATGCATCAGGAAAACTGCTCGTTTTTTGCTGGGAGTGGCATCCTTCAGATTGTTGGACTTTAGGAACATTTGAAACCTGTCCATGTATGAGTCCCAGTCTTCGCTGGCTGGATCGAACAGGGCGGGTGATATAGCACTGCTGGCCATTCTGCCGACGTCTGTGCGCTGTCAGCCACGTGCTCTGTTGATCGTTGGAGAGTGCTCAGTCAGCTCTGCTGTCTCCGCATCCCATCCTCGTCACCAGTGTTATGTCTGGAAGGATGGGTCCAAGAATGGAGACGAGACTCAGAAAGTAACTACAGCTCTTTATTAGTGACTTCCAATCTGAGCGAATCATCCTAGCCGCAGCAGCCCCTTTTATAGAACTGGCTGCGGCTAAACGGCCAATGACAGTGGTTTGACCTTGCCATGCTTGGTTTGCCCAATCGCAGCAGCCCGTTTACTAGCCAATTGGATCAGTCTGGAGCGACCAATCACGACCCGCTGTTAGCGGACCAATCCGCTTTGCAGGCTTTCAAGCCTGCTAGTCCGGAACAACTATAAAAAGAACAGAGTAAGACAATGATTTGGATTTTCTTTGCTGTAAAAGCAGAAATGGGTTCAGGGAAAATAACCAGAAATGCAACTGTATATCAGGGATATTTTAGTGAGAAATCCCTTTTGAAAAGAATGCACTCAAAGATCCAGATATAAATAAAAATTTACTGGGAATGGGAAGAATAAGGGAAGGCAATAATCATATGAAGAATATTCCGAATAGAAAAGAATGAGGCCACGCCTTGTTGCACGATTTCTATCTGAGGAAGCTCACTCTTTCTTTCTAAGATACATGGATAGTTCCTTATAAAGTGGAAGGTATATGATGGGGAATATTCAACTTCCTGTATTTAAAAAAAACATTATTGAGAACAAACATATTTATGGAAGCTAAGAGCAGCAAAAGCCATTGTTTTAATGAAAATTGAATGTTCTTCAATCTAAAGTATCTTTCATTTCTGAGTTTCTGGAATTTTCTTCTTACAAATTCCAGAAATATCAATTCCTATGGAATGAAGTTTAAGAAAGAGCATAAATGTATGTGTTGTGTATGCATAAAGATTTAATAAAGTGTGAGCTTGGAGTTAAGTGCAGGGTCCTGGCCCTGCTCTTCTGATTGGCTGTTAAGCGGCTGGACCGGATTGGCCCGTCCCGGGGAATCCGATTGGCCCTTAACAGAGAGTTCCTATTGGTTATATGAGCTAGCGCTCCTAGCTCATTATTGGTTAAAAGTTACAGGGTTTGCCTATATAAGGCGGGTTTAACTGCTATTGAGTGAGAAGTCACAATGTAAATAAAGAGCTGAAGATCACCGTTCAGAGGCTTGTCTCCATTCTTTCTTGCCCATGCTCAAAACTTAACACTGACGACGAAGGTGGGATTTGGAGATATCTGAACCAACAAAACTTCGAAGAACACCGAGCACGTGACAGACGACGCCAACAACAGAACCATGTACGGCGGCATCGTACCACCCGCTCCGTTCGATCCAGCACAGGAAGACTGGGAGTCTTACATGGATCGTTTCCAAATGTTCCTAGAGACGAACAACTTAAAGGACGCCACAGCTGGGAAGAAACGGGCGGTGTTCCTAACGCATTGCAGTCCAACCGTATTTAAGATGGCTAAAGCACTAGCCAAACCCCGAGAAGTGAAGGCCATGGATTGGGATGACCTCGAACCTATCCTACGAGACCACTACGCCCCGACCATGCCTACGCTCATGAGACGCCATGAGTTTTATCAGAGGAGCCAGCGAAAGGGAGAAAGCGTGGCCGACTTCATAGCAGACCTCCGAAATTTGGGAGGCCTCTGCGGATTCACCGATTTAGAAGAAGCACTAAGAGATCGCATAGTTCTGAGACTAGATGCACCAGGCGTCCAAAGCAAGCTGATGGCGAAAGGTGACATCAGCCTTGCCGACGCCATCGCCGATGCTACTGCAGCAGAAGCAACCAGGAAGTTGGCTGCACAACTACGCCAAAACCGCGCTCCGGTACCACCACCGGCCAGTGACATCTCACCTAGGTCAGAAGGGCAGCTTGCGACAACACACTACTAGGACCTCTCTTCATCATCAGACAGCAACGAAGAAGGGGTCCATCGACTGTGGTCCGACCGGGACCATCACCCGAAGCCCTTACGCCCTTGTGCTGGTTGTGGAGCCAACCATGCCAGGTCCGAATGCAAATTCCGCGACGCACTCTGCCATGAGTGCAGGAAACGAGGCCACATCGGACGGGTCTGCCGCAGCTTGCCAGGACCCAGCCAGGCCTCAAAAGGGGTTAACTATTGCCAATCGACAGGAAACCGTCCTGTATGGCGAGAGCCAGTAAACCACTCCTACAGAAATCGAGCTTTGCAGAGAGAAGAGGCTCACCATACTATCACTATCAGTCACGCCTCAGCCTTGGACACTAAGAAAATCCGAGTCACAGTAGCCATCGAAAACCAGCTTTGCCACATGGAGATCGACTCGGGATCGTCCCTCTCGATGGTGTCCTGGAAGACACTCAAGCAACTCATCCCCACAATTCAACGCCAGGATCTCCGCTTCCAACGCCTCATCCTCAAGGACTACCAAGGGAATCGAATCCCCATCGTCGATTCCTGCCGAGTCCGAGTCTCCTTCAAGAAGCACACAGCATACTTACCTTTAATGGTCATCGATAGAGGTAGGCCTAGCCTACTGGGCCTCCAATGGTTCGCGCCACTCGGCATTGAAGTGGCCGGCATAAACCGAGTCAGCGGCGGTGACTGGGAGGAAGACCTTATCTATGAGTTCAGGGATGTCTTCACGGACAGCTTAGGCGAATACAAGGGGACCCCGATTTCATTCAGTCTAGATCCAAAAATAGCTCCCATCCGTCTAAAGCCCCATCGAGTTCCGTTTGCCTTAAAATCGAAAATCGACGAACAACTCGACAAACTGAAAGCTCAGGGGGTGTTAGAGCCCATCGATCGCTCCCCTTGGGAAACCCCAATTGTAACACCCATTAAGCCAGACGGGTCAATCTGAATTTGTGGGGACTACCGGGCCACTTTGAACCACGCCCTGCAACAGAACGCTTATCCAGTTCTGGTGGTGCAGCATCTCCTCCATTCCCTGGGGGGCGGGAAAGTCTTTGCTAAATTAGATTTAGCTCAGGCATATCAACAATTACCAGTAGATGAAAAAATGGCACAGGCCCAATCTATTGTGACGCACCGAGGTACCTTTAAATGTACCTGGCTGCAATTCGGAGTTAGTGTAGCCCCGGGGATTTTTCAGAGCCTTATGGAAAGGTTATTGCAAGGAATTAAGGGCGTGGTCCCCTATTTTGACGATGTATTAATCGCAGCCCCTACAAAAAAAATCTTACAGGAATCTTTTTTTTTTTTAGAAATCTTTTTTTTTTAGAAATTAGTCCTAAAAAAATTCCAAGAGGCCGGTCTTAAGGTTAAAAAAAACAAATGTAAATTGTGTACTGACAGTGTTGAGTTTTTAGGGTACCTGATTGATAGCCAGGGCATTCACCCTACTGAAAGTAAACTAAAAGCGATAAAAAACGCTCCCAGGCCACAGAACAAGGCCGATCTCCAGGCGTTCCTAGGCCTCATCAATTTTTATAATGTATTTTTGCCACACAAAGCAACGGTCGCTGAACCATTACACCGGTTGTTAGATAAAAAAGCAAATTGGCTATGGGGTTACCGTGAAGAACAGGCGTTCCAAAATGTTAAAAAACTGCTCACTTCTGACTCTGTACTCATGCAGTATAACGAGACTTTGACGTTAGTTATAACATGTGATGCATCGCCTTCGTGGGGCCAACCAAAGGCCACACCTTCCTGCTTACCGTCGACGCCTACTCGAATTGGCTCAAGATCCATCGCATGACGACTACGACCTCCGAGGCGGTTATCAAAACCTTAGACAGACTCTTTGCAACCCACAGATTACCAGACGTCCTGGTATCCGATAACGGCCCTCAATTTACCGCACTAGCATTCGAGCAGTACCTCACTGACCGCGGCATTCGCCATGCGCTCACCTCGCCTGCGCACCCTGCGACCAATGGCAAAGCAGAACGCATGGTCCAATTTGTGAAGAAAACCTTGCAGAAGGTAGACTACGACAACATTGACGACAAGGTCAATCAAATCCTCTTCTTGCAACACATCACCCCACATTGCGGCACCAACAAAACTCCCGCCGAACTGCTAATGGGACGAAAGCTGCGCTCCCACCTCGACCGGTTGCACCCAGCTTACGAACCGGAGAAACCACTAGGATCCAGGGGAAGGGGTGTTGTGTATGCATAAAGATTTAATAAAGTGTGAGCTTGGAGTTAAGTGCAGGGTCCTGGCCCTGCACTTCTGATTGGCTGTTAAGCAGCCGGACCGGATTGGCCCGTTCCAGGGAATCCGATTGGCCCTTAACAGAGAGTTCCTATTGGTTATATGAGCTAGCGCTCCTAGCTCGTTATTGGTTAAAAGTTACAGGGTTTGCCAATATAAGGCGGATTTAACTGCTATTGAGTGAGAAGTCACAATGTAAATAAAGAGCTGAAGTTCACCGTTCAGAGGCTTGTCTCCATTCTTTCTCGCCCATGCTCCAAACAACAGTATGAATGTGTGCTCAGAAACAAAACTGAATATCTAATTATTCAGGCTTTCTGGTGTGAGGCCAGCTTACAAAGAAAGGGCTAGGCTGGGGCATAGTTGTATTTCCAAAAAAAGAGGTGTGTGTTAAATTTGGAATACTTTTGATGTTTTAAAACACCAGAAGATTAAAATAAATATTGCTATGTGTGCGAGAGAGAAAGAAGAGGGGGGAAAAAAATCACTTGGATGACTACCAAACTAAATTTAAGACACAGAACTATAGGGAACTGTGAATGGGGAGTGTGATGTGATATTCCCCTGCCCCCAGGGGTGGGATTCAAGTTTTTTAACAACTGGTTCTGAGGGCATGGCTAGGTCGATGTGGCCATGTGACTGGGTGGATGTGGCTTCTTTTTTGTGGCAGCCCCCCCCCCCCATTTTTTGCCTCCTGGGCCTCAGGAAAGCCTCCTGGGGGCGTTTTGCTCCCAGGAAGCTTCCCTAGGGGCCTGGGAAGGCACATGGGGGGGGCAGCACCCACCCACCCCCCATCCGCTCCACGCGCTTCTCTTTGCTTCCTAGGCCCCAGGGAAGCTTCCTGTGTGAAGCAGTAAGACAATGAGGGGGATCTCAGCACAGCTGATCATTGGAATAGCTGATCATCGGGAGGGGAAAATAGAAATAACTTAAAGGAGTGGCTGGGCGGGGAAGAACACAGTCAGCAATGTCGGGCATGCACACAATGTTGCACATGCATGATAAGGATTGACTGGGTGGGGAGGGGAGGGGCGGGCAGAGAGGGGTGAGGCCAGCCAGGGGCACAATTTGCCGGTTCTCCGAACTGTGCAGAATCATAACAACTGGTTCTATAGTACCAGTCCAAACTGGTAGAATGCCACCCCTGCCTGCCCCCAATTTCATTTGCAATACATAAATAAAACCAGAGGGCAATAGCAGAGGGCAAAAGTAAAAGAAGCAGCTTTATAGACATCAGCATGATTGGATAAAGATGAGTAAGAAAACAGAGCCCACTAAGCAGTTTTTTGACTAGTAACATCGGACACACACAACCTCATCAGAGAACTGGAAGAGATTTTTATTTTTATTTTCTTATCTCATATCTTCTCACCCATTTCTTTCTGGTTCACCCTCTGGCATCGGCAAACATCACAGAGGAAGTCTTCCCTTCATTATGTATACAGAAAAACAAGTCGCAGTGTTTAGTCACACACACTTTCTCTTTCCTCACTCCTAAACTTACCCTTGGGGGAAAAACCCTATGAAAAACAGTTAATAAATTCTTTCTTAGAGAGCAAGGAAGAAGAGACAAGACTATTAAGGCTTGGGAATGTCAGTTGGCCTGGAGAAATAGTAATGTAAAATAGTAATTTTTACCTTACCTTGGATTTTATAATCACTATCTGTTGCTCAGGATATAAGTCATTTAAATTTCACTTAAGGTCCTTAAGTTTCTCCTTGTGGCTTGTTGTATAAATGAGCACTTTGGTGTATTCTTGCCATAAAATGTGCAGCACAAACAGATTCTGGTCCAGAGGTGGTATTCAGCAGGTTCTGACCAGTTCTGGAGAACCAGTAGCGAAAATTTTGAATAGTTCAGAAAACTGGCAAACACCACCTCTGACTGGAGATTTTACAGTATCCTTCCCCTGCCATGCCCACCAAGCCATGCCCATAGAACCAGTAGTAAAAAAATTTGAATCCCACCACTGTTCTAGTCCATTTAGCCAGTAGCTCCATCTTATCAAGCATTGAGTCCGTCCCTTAAAAACCATCTTCGTTTTCTCAAGGCAGCTTGCCCTGTGTACAAAGTTGAAGAACCTTTTCCAAAGGTAGGAGGAAGATGTGAGTAGTGAAGCTCCAATGTTATCCAGGCTCATCTTTTTATATATATAATATATTTGTTTTGTTTTATTAACAAAAGTAAAATACAAAATGGAAAAACAACAAAAATATACATCCAGCACTAATAACAACAAAAAAGAAAAAAGATTGATGTACAAAGAAAAAAGAAAAAAAATCCAAGTATCAACTAAATTTAACATCCAACATATAGAATCCACCCTTGCTGGATGCTGGGGAGAAAAAAAAAAGATGAATTAACCTCCCCTTTATATATATATATAACCTCCCCTTTATAACTACAAATAGTTATAAGCTTTCCCATCCTTATTTGTTTAATATTAAATGAGCAAATGTTCCAGGTGAGGGGAATCAATGCCCATCTTGAATTACTCGTCTCTCTTTCTACAGGTCTTGGGCACTTGGAGCCATTACTCTGCTTTTTCTCCTGGGCCTCACCTGGGCCTTCGGCCTCCTCTTTATCAACAAGGAGTCTATTGTCATGGCCTACCTCTTCACTACCTTCAATGCTTTCCAGGGCATGTTCTTCTTTGTTTTTCATTGTGCACTGCAGAAAAAGGTGCGTAGTCTTAGTATTGAAGAATATGACACGGGTTAGAGTGGGAGGTTGAGATAACCCGGTGGAGCTGATGCTGCAAGATGCTGATTAAGCAGCTTTATAAAAGCAAGAGGGGCTTCCTAGTCCAAGGTCTAGGCTTCTTTGCAGAAAAGCAGCATTGACTGTAGGATACTTTGAATCTGCATTGACTAGTTATGGATCGAACTTTCTGATGAAACAATGTTATTCAATCACAGACAACCTATGACCATTAGGTTATCATTTCAGAGATATTTCTTGACAGACCCCTCAATGCCTTTAACCATGGAAGAGCTTCTAATGTACTTGAGCAGTTCTTTACAATTCAAGACACCTATTCAGAAACATAAAATGCCTTGAAAGTAGCCCATGTTGAATTGTGTAAGCACATTCAAGCATCAAAATTTGATCAGAGGAAATGTTTTATAATATATTTTTTATTTTTTCATAATATGCTTTATAATAATTTTATGTCATAAAATGTTTTATAAAATTTGCCAAATTCCAGGAGTCCTGGGTCCTGAGTTTTAGGTGCATTCTCTAAGTTAGCCCATTTGAGGTACCTTCGTTGAAAAAGTTTTGCCCTGTTTTGCTTAGTTAAGAGTTACAGACACAAGATTAAGCTGATTAAGACATCAGATTGGTATAGATTTTGTATATGAATAAAAACTCTAGTTTTGAACCTAGATGAATTAAATCATGCACAACTCATTGTGATTTGTGAGAAAAAGGATATTTTAGTTTTTCAGACAGTGATTGTCACCTGGATTTGTTTGGTTTTGTAACTACTACTCTTTATTTTAAAAATATTGCTGATAAATTGAGACATCTTTTTAGTTTATACACTGTTCCTTATTTATGCAATTAAGTGAACGTTGCATCTTTAGTCTTGCATGATGGTAATGATTGTTTCTGAAAAGCTAAGAATAGTTGGTAAAACTACAGAACATCATGGAGAGTCCTTGTGTTACTGGGAAGTATTCTTATGCACACCAGTCAAAGCAGAGGTGGTATTCAGCAGGTTCTGACCAGTTCTGGAGAACTGATAGCGGAAATTTGGAGTAGCTCGGAGAACCGGTAAATACCACCTCTGACTGGAGATTTTACAGCATCCTTCCCCTGGCACACCCACCAAGCCATGCCCACAGAACCGGTGGTAAAAAAATTTGAATCCCACCACTGAGTCAAAGGATATTGTGTAAGCATTTTGTTTTTCTCTTGTTAATGCATGTACATACGTGGTAAGTAAAGAAAAAGACAGAAGCAACAGCAAAGGAAGTTCCAGGCGCAATGTGTTGCCAGTTGGACCCCTCTTAAGGCCTAGTACAACGAATGACTTGTCTGAAAGAGAGTGGAACAATGCATTTTCTCCCTTTCCTTTCTTCTCGTTCCCCTCTTTTGCATTAGGTGCACCGCGAGTTCAGCAAATGCCTGCGACATGCATCCTGTTGCCTCCGGAGCCAACCAGGTGCCACACTAGGCTCCCTCAAGACCTCAGCTATCCGCAGCAACAACCGTTACTACTCTGGAACACAGGTAAAATCTGGCAGCGATTAGTGAAAATCAGTCATTAAATAGATGATTTAGTTAAACCTATTTAGCCAAACTAAAAGTTTTTAAGAAGACCAAGGCATGAATGTAAGGTGAATGGGGGAAACAGACAGATAAAGTTCTGTTAAATGCAGAATGGGGCTGTTTTTTCAGAGCCGAATCCGGAGAATGTGGAATGATACTGTGAGGAAACAGACTGAATCCAGTTTCATGGCAGGTGATCTCAACAGCACTCCGACACTTAACCGAGGTGAGTGGTCCATCATTTCCAATGACCCTGTTCTAAACCAGAATGGCAATCTGCACCCGTACAAGTGAAGAGGGAAATCAGTACCGCTGAGTAAGAATATCTCCTGCCTTAAGCAGGCAGTTACAAAGCCCCCTCTTCAACTCCTTAACCCAATACTCTGAATCAATTTCTTCTGAAGTAGCCTTCTCTTTCTTAGCTATCTCCAGATGTCCTCCCGAGAACGATAGATCTCCAGTCTAGTTTATATGGTATATATCATTCCTCCAAAGAGCTTCTTTATGTTTTACCACTCTTTGCCACCCACCACTCTGACACTTTTTCTTGTCTAGATACGGACATTTGTGTCCTGCAGAATCGTAACACTTATGCATACACTCTCTTTGCAGGTACAATGGGAAACCACCTGTTGACCAACCCTGTGCTGCAGACACGGGGCGGGAGCAGTCCCTACAACACACTCATTGCTGAGTCTGTGGGCTTCAACCCTGCCTCACCCCCTGTCTTCAACTCTCCAGGTAAGATAGTCACCCTCTTGAAGGAGAATCCTTCCTTTTCATTTCTGAGTTTGTGGTTGGAAAAAGGCCCTGCCTACCTCCATGCACCTAGTAAGTAGAAGGGACATGATACAGATCTGGACCACAGGACATGCATTGTACACACTGGGGCAGAGCAACCTTTTCAACTCTGCAGAGGTTGGATTTGAGACTATCCATGCAAACCACACACTCTTCCACCAAACTTTGACCAGTTGGGATACAACGATTATGGATCATATCTAATATTTGACAAAAAGCTGTGGCCACCTGGGTAACTCCCTTTTCTTTTTCTTTTTTCCCCCTTTTTTCTCTCCTAATCGATGCTGCCTCCAGGGAGCTTCCGAGAGTCCAGTACGTCCCTCCTTTCCAGTTCCATTTCGCAGTAATGTTTCCTTCATTGCTAGTTTGACTGGCAGGCTGGGGTGGGTGCACAACAGGCATGGGCAAGCATGTGCCATTCTATCTGTTGGCTGCAGGGAGTGCTGGCTCCGGGAGGGACTCTTCGGGCTTTACTTTTCCATATCTTTCTCTGTGGGGAGGCCACATGGTTTTTGCAGTACTAGCTGTGGGCACCAGATGGAGCAAATAGCAACCACAGAGCCCCCAAATACCCAACCTAGCCACTCTCCCAGTCACACTGGGTTAAAGCAGTGGGCCCAGTGATCTGGCTGGGGCTCCCTCCCTAAAGTATCTCCTTCACTGCTGGAAGATAGTTTACTCTGTTGCCTTTCAACATCTTTCTTCTGTGGGCAAAGAGGTAGCATCCATACTGCATAATGCATGTGGCTGTGCTTGGCTAAATTAGGCATTTCCCATATGGCTGCTTTCTTCTCCATCACCCTATAAGTTATGCGCAATTACACTTTTCTACACACGGACACATTTAAACACCTAAAAACCCCATTTGACATATGTAAGTGGGCATTGCTCAAGATGCAGTGGTTCTAACACAAGCATTTTTAAATCCTGTACCCTTGAATCCTGAGTGATTTTGCACACAACCAAAGGAAAAGTGAATTACAGATGCCGACTACATGAACAAGACAATCAAAATTATCCAACGTCTATTTAGAAGTACACCTTCTTAATGACAACAGCTCCATATGTTTGTTCTTTGTTTTAGAATGCTGGGGTCTAATAATCAAAGTGACTCTATGCTTGTTTTTAAAGCTTGTGGATATAGGGAGCCCAAAACAAGGGAAAAAATAAGATGCTATTGCATACACCCATTCTGAACACTTCCGGAAATATTTGAGCCTTGCTTATTTAGGGAGTGGCTCCTTTACTTTGGGACAGCAACTCCCTATCTTAATTTGAGTGTTTTCTCAAAAATGTAGAGATTATCCCACATTGGGTATAGTCTGATAATTTTTTCCCCAGTGGTGCAGTTATATAACTTGATATTCTAGGGTTTTCTGGGGGAGGGACTATTTTCTTCGATCAGAGGTCTTCAAACTTGGCAACTTTTAGACTTGTGGACTTCAACTCCCAGAATTTTCCAGCCAGCTACAAGTCTTAAAGTTGCCACGTTTGGTGACCCCTGCCTTAGATGAATACTTCTAAATGTGGTTATCCAGCCCTGTTGCCTTTGGGTAGCCGGTGTCTGTTGCATCTGTGCCTGAAAATCCTACTCTGAAGGCTCTTCAGCCAAGAGCAAATCAGTAAAAACCAATTGGCATTTCCCATATGGCTGTTTTCTTCTCCATCACCTTCTTTTGTTTACTAGGAGCAGGTTTGGTTAAGAAGGTCCCTTGTCTTTTCCACAGGATGGTAGAAATAGTTAGATCAAATCTTCAGAGCATCTTGTTGAAATAAAGGAGCCCGTATTAGAACTCTGAAATAAGCCCTCCCCCACCCCGAAATGCACTAGCCAATTCAGTTCAGCATAAATTGCCTTTCCAGCAGCAGTTTTAGATTCACTTCTCTTGGGTTTTTGTTTTTTTTTTGCAGAGGGTAGAGGTGGAGTCAGTTTGATGCTACCTTCTTTCTCTGAGCACAAGCCAATTATCTTGGGAATCATCCCATATGATTCCCATCCGGGCAATTCTCCTTTGTCCCAGAGCACAAACACATCCATAGTGCTTGTGTGCCTGAACGTTCATAAGTTCATGCTGCTCAGCTGTCTTTCATATGTTTCTGGTGAACAGCTTGCCTTTTAATGTACATCTTGGAGTTATTGCTTCCACTACCCCCAGAAGGTGCGCAGGGCCTCCCTCCCTATTTTCTGCCACTAATGCCCCTATCTGTGCTGCCCCTTACAGAGCACCCCCTGAACAACAGCCGAGACGCTTGTGGCATGGACACCCTCCCGCTCAATGGCAACTTCAATAACAGCTACTCCCTCCGCAGTGGTGACTTCTCCGCCGAGGGTACCAAGATGGCTGATTGTCGACGAAACCTGAGTGATGCTGCGGCCTTTGAAAAAATGATCATCTCTGAGCTGGTGCATAACAACTTGAGAGGGGGAGGCAGTGTGGCAGTCAAGGGAGGCGGGGGCTCCACTGAGACCTCCAACCCCCCTGGGCCTCCTCCCCCTCCCAATGTAGTAGCAGGGGGAGGGGGAACCAACAATGAGGATGACGCCATTGTGCCTGATGCCCCTTCCTTGACACATGAGGAGAACATGGAAATTGAACTTATGTATAAGGCCTTAGAGGAGCCACTCTTGCTTCAGAGGGCACAGTCCATCCTCTACCAGAGCGACCTGGAGGAGTCAGAAAGCTGCACAGCTGACCTGACAGAGGGGGGTGACGGCCAAGTTCCTTCACCCAACAGGGACTCATTATACACCAGTATGACCAATCTGAGGGACTCCCCGTATCCGGACAGCAGCCCTGAGGCAGTTGGGGAAGTGCTTCCTCATGCCCAAGCCATCAATGAGATCTACTATACCAACCGGCCAGCCTTGGTGCCACGCAACCAGCTCCAGGCCTACTACCAAGTCCGGAGACCCAGCCATGATGGGTATTTGGTCCCAGCAAGCTTAGAGAACCCTGCAGTGGAGGGAGATGGCCAAATGCAGCTGGTGACCAGCCTTTGAGGGGCTGACAAGGGACTTAAGGGACCATACCTCCTAACCCCAACCTGGCATCCTTGCTGTGACCTGAACATTTTCATTTTTTGCTGGAGAAATGGTGGGGAAGAAGAGAATGGAGCAGGCTGGGGGATGAGTGGAAGAGAGAAAGTGGAAGAAAGAGTGGAAGGCAGAGGTCTTCTCCAAAGGGATGGGTAGCCATTTCATCCAGTTATCTTTCCATCCACTTCGTTTTCCAGACAGAAAGTGAGACATTGCCGATTAGAAGATCTCATTTCCTTTTCCAGGCAAATGCAATGGAGGAAAGAGAGCAGTATCTAGGCAAGAAGATCAGACTTATGACAATACCTCCTAGAAAATGGAGAAGGAACAATAGATTGAGAAAGTTTGAAAGTTGAAAATTAATTTTTATTGCTTCAATAATCAGAGCCATGAGGGTGCCATGTGCAGAGAATGGGGCACATGGAGAAATACCCTGCACCCACTCTCCACCCTTCCTTTATTGGCTTGTTTTCAACAACAAGAAAACATGAACAAAAAGGCATACGGCCTTCTTAGGGTTTAGATGTTGCCAATGGCCACCACCCAGCCCCATGTCATAGGGAAAGGTACACGTGGGGGGAAAAGAAGGAATTGTTCAGTTGATACTAAGACCACAACTGGCCTTCCAGCATTTGTTGGAAAGCCCACAGGTTATCAGTGGGATTTCTTATTGGCCCCTTATTTGTTGCCTCTGAGTGGCAAGACTGCAGGGAAAAAAATGATCTTCCTTTTTTTTCCCCTTTGTCTTTTTAAAGCTACATAGATGTACTTAAGCTCTGCAGCATTGCTTCTAGGGAAGAAGGAGGAAGTAGCACTAAGCTGGCTTATTTTCATTTTTGCTTTACTTTTTGTTGCCACATTTAATGGTCATTCCCTCTTTTAATTTCTTTTCTGTGGCCACCAAGCTTGAAATTGTACAAAATACAGATGAGGAGGGGATGGCATCGAGGGCAGCTGTCAACTGGGTTGATCCCTCAACCCAATCTACTGTGTTCCTTCTCCAACACTTAAGAAGAATCATCTTCCTTCTCTTTCATTCCTGCCTGTGAAGATGCAAAAGCAAAAATCAGGAGTACTTGCAATGCAAATATGGCTGCCATCCAAACATATTTGGGACCATGCAGGGAGAATGAGTGTTGAACTCCCCCCCCCAAACTGGATGGATTGTGTCTTTCAAACAAAGGAAGAAAAACAAAACAAAAACACTAACTCAGACTGCACTTTTTCCCCAAAGGAAGAAATAGCAAATCTCCCTCTTCAAGCACAACTCCGACTTTTCTCAGCAGCTCTTGAACCTGGGAGAGCCAGAAGAGGGACCGGTCTCACTTAGAGGCACCATATCTCTGGCGGGGCGGTAGGCAGGGTGAACAAGCGGGAAGGGATATCAGTTGAAATGCTGTAAATAGGAGATCCTCAAAACAACAACCAAGAATTGATTTACTCACTTGAAAAAAGGAAAACTACAAACCAAGGAACTTTTTCTGTCTGGGTTTGAAATATATATCTATATCTATATCCCGATATATATAGATATATAGCACTCCACTCTGCTCTGGCCCCATGTGTATATGGGAGCGTTCAAGAGGAAAGAAAACCTCTGCTTTGATGAAGACAGTGGGTGGGGTGGAGCTTACCAAGAGCAGATTTTTACAATCAATGGGGGGAAAAAAAAAACATTTTGGCACAATTTTTATGTAATATATAACATATACTGCGTCATTTCTGTGACCTTGAAGCATTTTCCCTTTCCTTCCAGATGAGGTACTTTTTTCATACATCCTGATGACGTTGGTTATTTTCTCATTAACTGACACTTTGCAACTGTGGGTGGGTGGGGAAAAAAATCAAAGTTTTTACCGCAAGACCCAAAGATGCTGTAGTTCTGCAATGCTGTAGGTGCCAGGAAAATCCTTTGCTTTTAGAAATTTTAGTAGCAGGGGTGGGCAGAATTGCATTTCATTTCCTTTTTTTTTTTCTTTTTAAAGGAACCACACTGCGCGTATTTATTTGAACCATCCAGGCTAGCATTTGCCAGGTGACATTCTATCAAAAAAGGGAAGTGATGTGTGGTTTCACTGGCCAGAGCCTCAAAGCATTCAGTGTTTTGGTTTCGTTTTGTTTGGCTTTTGATCCTCTGAGAGTTGGTAGATCGGTGACTGTTCAAAGCAAAAACAGAGAATCAGCTCTTTTTAAGCAAGCTTTCTAGATAGCTTGGGCTTTCTCTCTCAGCATCAGCGAGGAAGATGAACCATCCTCCGGTGTCTTGTCCCTTTGTCTCTTACCTCACTGCCAATATTAATGAACCAACCCCCCCCCCCCAGTAAATTACCACATAGGATCCTTTAGTTGCTTTGGATTTCACCAGGAGACAAGTCTAATCCCAATGCATTTGCATTTTCAGTTCCTCAGTTTTCACCTGGAGTGTGGCTTGACCAGATCTCTCTAACAAACTCTAGGGCACACCCACATACACCCCACAAACTGTCCTTGAATAATTTGGGGGAAAAGAGAAACCATGCTACATGTCTTTTTCGACCAGTAACCCAAATATTGTGGAAGGTTATCTGCCAGCAGCAACAAAACTTGTAAGCGAACTGCATTTCATAGCTTTACATCTAAGATAAATAGACAGCTCTCTGGAGTGCAGAGCTTGGGCTGGTGTGTGTTCAGAACAAGAGGAATTATGCATAGTAGAATTAGATGGAATATTCCGCATAAAACCTCCCCCCCCCCGCTCCAGCTCACAGTAATAGCCACACTCCTGTATTAAGTCACAATGAAACTGGCACTTATAAAAGGTGTTCAAACATCTTTTGCTTTATATCCAGATCATAAATTCACAGGGCACAAGGATAGCAGGGCTTTTTGTGCTATTTTATTACTCATTGGTATGGTGGCACAAGAAATGGGGAGGATTGGCTAGGGTTGCTAATAAACCCTTCAGAGTCCAAACTCCTTCTGCCACAATTTTGATTTTGCCCCCAAGTCATTGTGTGATTAAGTGAAAATAAGGTCCACTTTCATTTCCCTGTTCCATCCACAACCTATGGTTTTGATCGGTCCCCTTCCAATACCAAATGGCCTTATTCACCCCACATCCCTTTGCTGCATTGATCCAAGGAAGGCTCTTGGTTCAGGAACCTCCTTGGCTTTTATACCAAGAGGTACCTCCATGCGGAAATCTCGCATTAAAAGCAAAATGAAAACAAAGAAACCAAAGACTGCCCTTGTTCTCCTTGGGAAGAGTTGAAGCTATGAGGATTGAGTTTCTGGCAGCCCAACATAAAGCTTTGCACTTTCCTGCATGTCAGGTGTTCAAGGTCCATTCAGCTGGTGAAATTTGGAGGAAGGAAGAAATCAGGCAGATGAGTTAGTATCAGTGTTATTGCATGCACTTTTCTGGTATCAGAGAAAATGTGGGGAAAGGGGCTATATTGATAGGAGCTGTGATAAGGGGATTTTAGGGTCCAGCTTCAAACATTGTCAGGTTTATACAGACAGGCAGCCTCTTCCTGTTCTCACATTTGGAATTTAACATTGCCCCGTTCTTTGAATGCTAGTTGCC
Organism: Hydrophis major; assembly: GCA_033807585.1. Taxonomy (NCBI): domain Eukaryota; kingdom Metazoa; phylum Chordata; class Lepidosauria; order Squamata; family Elapidae; genus Hydrophis; species Hydrophis major. Next base: position 164,875,184 of record CM066329.1, read on the forward strand.
TCCATGCAAAACACTACTGTTTTGAACTTGAACAAGCTATATAGACACAGAGACGGGTATTTTAAAATTAAGCTCAACAGAGAGGCCCCAAAAGTTCTTTATATTAATGAGAATGAGTAGAGATACAACTAGCTGTAAGCAAACACCGGGGTGGGGAGGACGGAAGAGGGGCCATATGTCACTCAATATGACTGTCTAGAGCAGTGCTTTTCAACTTCCGCAGCTTTCTGATGGGTGGATGTCAACTCCCAGAATTCCCACCCAATGTAACATACTGCCTGGGGGAATTCTGGGAGTTGACGTCCACTCATCTGAGTTGAGAAACACTAATCTAAAGCTGCAAAAATTTCATGTAGGAATAAGGAGAGGAGATTAACAGCATCACAATGTCCCTGATGTAACAAAGCAGTGCAAACAGTGAGTTCTAGTTTAATTGCCCAGTAGCAGAATTTTTAAAATGGTTTTGTTTTGCATTTGGAAGGCAGGCCCAAGAAACATATCAACAAGCTGTGAGAATCCAGATATGTGATTTGCAGAAACTAGTTTTAAAACAGACTGAGCTTATTATAATTGAAATGGAGGATACCTCCATGCTCAATATTTCAGAAGATAACATGCCTGGGCTGCAATTATATTTCAACATTACACCTCTTTATTTATGGTCACATGATATAATCTTTCTCCTCAGGCTTTTGAAGTTTCTCACTTCTTTGTTCTTACAGCTCTTGTAAGGGACAGGAGGGACATATAATATCCAAAATAACATTATGCTCTAAATAGGGTTTTACCATAGGTTGTAGAATGGCACTGTGTTGCTTGCTGCTCCCCTAACACTGAAGTTGCTGGGGGTGGGGGTGAGGTTTACTGCCACAGCAAAGCTGATACCATTGTACTTTCCACCTTGAATCCAAGACCTTGTGTTTGTGTGTCACTAAGATCTATTAGCAGGTTGTAGAGAATTGGTGGGTGAATATAATTTCCCTCTGCAGTAATGATATTACTTCTCTCAAAATTGCATTTATTGGAAGAATATAGAGTTTTGCTTCTTAAGATTTTTCCTGGGGACCGCATCATTCAGATGCCCTCGCCTCATTCCAGCAACATACACTAAAGAAGGACACCACTGAGTCCTGTTGTGCTGCTTCCAAAAAACTCAGTGTCATTTAAGTCCGAGGTCCTGGGTTGAGTTGGTCAGGGGGAATGTTGTTAGCTAAGGTCTTGTGCAAATTAATATAGTACAGATACTGAATTGTCATGTCGTTGTACAGGATCCCTCTTTACATTTGTCTTTTATTTTATAATGCTGAAATCTCATTCTGGAGGTCATAGGAAGGAATGAAAAATATCAAATGTTTGAAGAAGAAAACCAGGAGATAGGTATCGCTCATCATCAGTGCTAGGAGACAGTAATTGCTACTTACATGCTGATAGCCAGAGAGGGCATAGGCTTCCTGATGAGAGCCTGCCCAGCTTCCCATTCAAGAATTGTTTGAAATGTCTCTGGTTGTTCTGTACATGGCGTTCGTTTCTGCTTGCAATCCATTAATTGAAGGGCCTGGACTACAGTTCTCTTTCTCTACACTTTTGTCTAAGACTTATGCAAATCCGTGAGCTCCACTCACTTTAGCAAAAGTATTCTATTCAGCTTTTCCAGAGCCATTTCTTAATCACTGCCTTGGTGCAATGCAATCAGATGTGCAAGTTGATCCAAATTGTCCCCACTGGCCTTCAGGCCAGCATAGCATGGAGGATATGGGTCATTATATGGACTATGTTCTCCATTCTTCTGAAGATGGGCGGGGAAGTCAGCCCTCACCAGCTACACTGTTGTCTGCTCATCAAGGCCATCTCTGTTGTCTCTAAACCTGGCTGTCTGCAAGTCAACACAAGGGGCACATATGCATAAGCTAGTTCAGGACAGCACTACCTCTAAGGCAACTTTAGAACTCAGACTCTGCTGCTCTAATCACTCTGAGCTTATTCATTGGAAGCAGTGGCACACGGGCTCTGTTACCTTTTTGTGTGAGAGTGAAATGCACTTCTTTCTCTGCTAGGAACTCTCAGGCTGCTTCCAAAGTCTTCATGCGTGAGACTGAAGGGTTATTATTTTGCAAAGTCCATGCAAGGACAGCTATAAAGCCTGAACCAGCAACCAGCAGCTCTCAAAAGTGGAGAACTGCTCATCCTTCTCAAATTACATGAACAAGGCTGGTGTTCCCATAAGATCTCTGTTTAAGGGGAGTCCATTTTCCTATTATTTCATGAGGAAGAGTCTTCTGTCGGCTCCTTATCCCAGCAGTTCCTCGCTTGAAACTGGTCTTGTTTTTAAGGTCCTATGCACCAGCCTGTGCCTCTCTGTGTGTGCTGGGATGCCCTTAAAACAAGACCGCCAGGGGTTCCAGCGAGAGCTCTTATGCCAGTAGATTAGTCTACCCCAACAGTGGTGCTGGCTGGGATTGTGAGACTTACACTGTCAGAGAGAGACTGAGTTGGGGAAGGTTGCATTAAATGTTTCCATATCAAGCAAGCACAACAGTGTAAGAGAAGTGTTTGCACTAGGACAGGGAGGGGATGTGTGATGGCAGAAGAGATGATGGCGGCAGACTCTGGAGAGCTTCACTCTGGTTTCCGGTTCAAGCCACACTGCCTCTTTGAAGCTGTCCCATTCCAGCCCTTTCCCTGCCTCCATTGCTTTCCCAGTTCAGTTTCCCTCCAGGTTTACCAGTGAAGCCGTGCCTTTTGAATGGCAGCGTGAAGGAAGGCCTGGGCCAAGTACTTCAGGGCTAGTGGGGAACAGTTTGACTCATGCTCTCCCACCTTGGTCCCTCACTTCCCCTTCTTCCCCATGGTGCTGATCCATTTCTCTTTCCACTCCATTGCTTTGGTCTAGTACGTCTCTTCTTCCTTTCCATTTCTCTGTCTTTCAGTTCCTTTCCCTTCCCTTCAACATGCCAAACCAATTTTGGGTCGAGTGCATTAAACAGAAAAAAAATATATAATGAAAAATTTAAAAATATTTAAAAAAAAATGGAAACTTGTTGAGTTACAAAAAAAATTAAAATAATAAAGGAAATACAATTTCTTGGAACTTTAGGTGGCTGTGAATTTTTTTTTCAGTGTTCATTTGTTCAGCAGAACAAAGCCAAGGATGGTTAAGCCTCTTAACTAACAATTTAATCTAACATAATTCTCCTGGGGGCTCTAAAACAAGCCAAATCCTTGTGTCGGTACTGAAATAACGAAGCCTCAATCAGGGTCATTCATTCTAAGGATGAAACCAACTATTGAGCGTAACACTGTTCTAACATGCATGGTTTTTTTAAAAAAAAAAAGGTCTGAGAATAGTCTTGTTTTCCTAGCAACGGCCGGAATTAGCTAAACATATTTTGCTTTGCTTTGTCTGGATAAGAACTGAAAAGTTGACAAGAGTCTGTTCCCATTTCACAGCTTAAAATAGTTGCTGCTGTGATGAAAACAAGAAGTAAGAAGTAGAGAAAGGGACACAACTCATTGGTACAACCCAAACAACAGTTCCCATTTGTTGGATCAGGAAAGGCCTCAGTAGCTTGGTTATTATGCTGCTGATCTAGAAAAAAAAAACCAAACTACTTTAGAAGGGCAACAATTTGGTCCATAATAAGAGAAATCCTGTGTTTTTAAAGGAGCCAAACTATCAAAAAATTTCTAACTCGTGAGATTTCTTTCTATTTTGTTGGGAGCTGGAGAGAAAGAAAGGTGTCTGGATTGTGAACTCCTGTGGAGGGGGCGTCTCTCCACCATTTTTTCTGCAGGACACCTACAGGAGAACTCGACATGCCAGGCTAACCACAGCCTGGACCTAGAGGCTGTTGTGCTACCCTTGCCACCCTCTCAAGGAGACCCACTATGATTCTTCATTATCCTCATTGGTTGTGCTCAGGAATGGCCTCTCCATGAGAAGGCTGGGGGTGAGGGGATCCTGGGGCTACTCATTATTAACTCCCGGACTCCTCAGGCATTCTGTCAAAGGGAAGGGATGCTTGGTGTTGTAATTCCAGAATATCTGAAAGGCCTCAACTTAGATGTAGACTGTGCAAGGAGCTGCCGTGCTGTATTCTACCTATTCTACAACTATCTCTGGAGCCATTTTTCTTTCCTCACAAAGCACTCAGAGCAGCCTCCGCTCTGGCACTGCCTTTGTATGGATTTTAACCTCCTGCTCAGTTGTCTCTGAACAGATTACTTAGACCAAAAAAAAAAAAAGAAACCTGGTGTATGTATACTGATTCTTGTTCCATTCCATCTCTTACCTCATGGTGGACTCTTTTCAGGGGAACACACTGAGGATGAGAGTGAAGGAACTGTTAAATGCACTTGGATACAAACAAAAAACGGAACGAACTGCAGCCAACTTTGCTGCAAGATTCATGTTTTCTTTTGTATATTTTATGGCATTTTTATGGAGAAGACAGTTATACAGAATTAAAAACAATGGAAATACAAAGAAAGAAGGAGAAAAAGGAAAAGAGAAATGGTGAGAAGCAGTAAAAGTCCAAAAAAAAAAGTAGAGAAAAAAGAAAAAAGAGGCAGTGGGCTGGAAACAGGATATTGTGCATTCTAGTCTTATTTTAGGCATGAGAGTCAGCAGGGTGATTTCCTCTCCTCTTAGCCCAACTTACCTCACACGACTGTTGTGGGGAAAATAGGAGGAGGAAAGAGTATTAAATATGTTCTCTGCCTTATTTAAAAAAACAAAGTTGGAATAAAAAAAATCTAAATGAGTACCTTCCGATCTACTCTACAGCGGTTATAAACATGATAGTATTTACACCCTCCCAGCCTTTTTCCTATAAATCCTTTTTTAATTAGTAAATCCCAAGATCATCAGTTCATTTTTATTTATTCTCAACAAAAAATCCATAAACTGTTTCCATCTTTTATCAAAGTAGTTATTTCTTCCCCAATAAGATAAATCAATTTAGCCATAAGATTTGTATTCACTGTAGGGTGGCTCAATTATCACTGGATACTAACCTGCATCTCATTAAACCAAGGTTTACTGAATTAATGTACGGTAATTGTCTGGATTCATACACTGAACAATAAACTAAATATGCTGGCTGGATTTACACATTATATTGAGATACAAACTAATCAATCATATTTCAGGGCTTTGGACCATAGTTTAATGTTGTTTATACTGATACCTCGCAACTATTAAAGTATTTTTTAATCCCCTCTGTATTATTTTTATAAATAACTTAAGACAGGGAGCATCTTGCCTCCTATTTTTCTCACAACAATTCTCTAAAGATCATCTAGCTGGATTTCATGCCTAATGTAGGGCTAGAACTCACACTCTCCCAGTTTCTAGGCCGCCACCTTAACCATTACACCAAATTGACTCTCCTTGTTTAGAAGCTTCTGCATGCAAAACACGCAACTTAAACATTGATGCATGATCTGTCTTAGGATAATTAAATCTCATGCCCTTGAGTCAAGAACCCTCCAAAGACAGAATTATGCTGAGCTCTAATTTGGAGGTGAGCTACATATCCATGATGGAGGTCATAATCTAGACTGGACTTCAGGTCATCTGCCAACCCCTAAATTTTAATACTCTTAAATCTATGTTGTGTGTATACCAATATGGTACACTAATCCCTTCGTATGGCTTGGAGGTCTGTTCCGCATAACTTCTATCACCACCTCCTTTTCATGCCACAGACTCATGGGGTAGTTTGACAATGGCACAGAATGGAGCTCTGAGGCACATGCTGAAACTCCACTGATTTAGACAATGTTCAAGACAGAATCTGTGGTTGTAATAATAATGGCAATCATGACAGTAGATCTAGCAGTGATCATGGTATTATTGGTGTTACTGCTTTTGCCACAATATGTTCTCTGTGGTTCTGGCGTTGTAAAGCATCTTTGTATTGTGAGGAACAAGCTTCATTTTATCTTGCAGGTGATGATCAAAAGGGAATTTATTGAGAGGTGTATTCAGCAGGTAGTGGAAATTTTGAGTAGTTCAGAGAACTGACAAATGCCGCCTCTGACTGGCCCCTTCCCCATCTATTCTCTGCCTCCTGAGTCCCAACTGATTGGCTGGGTCTTCTTTTGTTGCCCTGCACAGGAGAACAGAGCTGGAAAGCAGGTTAGTGGGGTGGGGTGGGAAGGGAATGGGATTTTGCAGTAACCTTCTCCCAGGAGTGGGGAGGGAATGGGGATTTTTCAGTATCCTTCCCCTGCACTCCCACCAAGCCATGCCCACAGAACTGGTAGTAAAAAAAATTGAATCCCACCAATGAAATTATTCTATGATAATGCAGCTGATGTAAATGCAGCTGTAAGAAGGAATGGGACACAGGCAATTCTTACCACTTCATTAAAAGGTTGCACTTCAGTTTCTTCTTAAAACATTTTAAAAGCTGCAAGGCAGCCTTTCTGTTCCATTCAGACACATTGAACTACAACTCTTATAGTCTTGAGCCAGCATAGCTATTTGCTGAGGCGATGGCCGCTGTGGTCCAATCAATCTGGAGGGTACTAAGCTGAAAAAAGATATATTTCCTTCCTTCCCTTTTTCCTCCTTACAAGCTACTTTCCTGCTTTCCCACACAAGAGCAAAAACCACCTTGAAGTACATGGAGAGAAATGAAGATTGCATTGTGGGTAGCAAATTATCTAGCATTTTGACCCTGAGTCAAATATGAATTACATTACACCTCCTCACCTGCATTCATAATGAGCAAATAGTGCACAAGATCCTATCATTGATGTCTCAGTCTCATCTGAAATTCACTGCAGCAAAGAGAGTATTCATGTTGGCTAAACTGCCAATATCCTAAATCTTTATGTAGTTGGGATTTGGCCAGGATATCATTCCCTACTGGCTTGTGATTAAAAAGAATGCAGCTACTATATTCTGTTTGTAGTGAATGCTAATAAAGATAAGCATGCTTACTGCAAGTTGGAAAACTGAGGTTTTTTAGTTTAGCTACAATTCTATTCTGCCACTCTTCATATAAATATCCACTGAGCATGCACACAAAAAAACACACAGAAGTTTTTAAGAAACAAGGACATGAATATGCAGTGAGATAAAACAAGATGCAGACACATGAAATTTAAAATAAATGAAACTTAGTCATACGGCCTATGGATGAATTATATTTGGGAACAATGTTGAGTTTTGTGAATTTACCTAAGGTCAAAGGATATTTGCCATCCTGGATGATGGTGGTGATGGTGATGGTGATAATATCTAATCAGTCAGACATGACTGACCGTGCTCTGGCCGGTGTTAGCTTTGATGATGTCTGGCCACCATGTTCTTTGACAGCCTGGTTTCTTTTTACTGCTAACTCTTCAAAGCATAATTGCTTTCTCCAATGAATTCTGCCTGCATGACATGGCCAAAATAAGCGAAAAACAGTTTTGTGGGTTTTGCCTGCAGAATTTCAGATATTTGTTAACATTTTCTTTCCGTTCTTGGTAAAACAGACAGGCCTACTGACTTTTATAGGGGAACTATAATAAAGGTATTTGTCTGTAAAGTCATACCCAGAATCAAATGGAATAAAACTTTCACAACATGACCTGTCTACAACATGGTGGGAGTAAATCACATGCTCTGGAAAGGATACATGCAATGCACCTTTAGAGTTGTATTGTCATGCTTTGGCAGAACCAATGGCTCCTTGTAAGGAAACATCAAATGATCTGGATTCAGTCCCTGAATTGTTTCTCTCTTAATAAAATGCTTTTTAAAAACATATCCACCCACACATCCATGCTGAATTCTTATTAGCCAGGACGTTATATCAGAAAGATCAGTTACCTTTCCGCTAAGCTATAAAATTTTAGAAGGAGCTAAGAACACAAATACAAGTTTATGGGCAGCATTTTCCTCTACAACTTTTGTGTTGAAAAGCTGAACTTCTTTCTTAAATTAGCACCATAATTCTTCCTGGCTTTAAAAATAAAGAGGGAGCATGTGTTACAAGTTGCTGGCCACAAACATTCAAGCATCCTCATGGCAGATGGTTCCCAGATGGAGGAGATGGACTTGAAGCTATTTTTAATAAAAACCAAATTTTGGCTGTTTATTTGGCTGAGTATGTGAGAACTTAGCTCTGTGAAGAACCAGAGCCCTTGAACAACTGGGAAGACCTTCTGGAAGCTGGAGAGCAAAGTGACAAGCTTAATATGGCTCTCCTCCCAGATCTGAAGGTGTTCTTTGAGTGTCCCTAAACTGATGATTTCCTCAAGCCTCAGAATGGACTGTGATTTCTTTTTTAAATGCTTATAAAGAGTGAGGCAGCTTTTCTGTGCTATCCAGACACATTGAACTACAAATGGACACTACTATAGTCTCCAGCCAGCACTAATATTTTCTGAGGTGATGGCAACTATGGCCCATCCAATATGGAGGAGTCCAGGCCAAGTAAGCCACTCCAATTCGAAATAGGGAGATTTTTCAACTTCCTTTGCCCCTTCAACATAGACTATCCCAGATTTAAAATCCATAAACATAAGGAAGATACCACAAACCCGGCAGCAAGAAAACTATGTATTTATAGGTATTGACGTTCCTCTCCCCCAATTGCAAATTTATTTGTTAGTTTGGGATCACTGCATATGTAAAAATATTGATCACCCTTGCTCAGTGTAACCATTTCTCCAGAATTAACTCAAGGAACTCAGTTAATTTTTATTTATTTATTTATTTTATTTGGTTTGTCAAATGCTTACAAGATAATAGGTATAAGTAAAAACATAGTTATGAATACATGGATACATATAAGAAAAATAAAAGAAACAATAGGACAGGGATGGTCCTGTGCACTTATGCACGCCCCCTACAGACCTCTTAGGAAAGGGGTGATGTCAATAGTAGAAAGTCTAAGGTTCAAGTTTTGGGGTTTGGGGAATCTTTTACTTGGAAGCTGGACGGGGCTAGATTTCCAGGATGATTTAAGGTAACTAATCTTTCACTGGGGAATAAAAAAATTCTAAGTAGAGGGAAAGTTCTTGACCAAATTAGAATTATTGTCTGAATTTCTCCCCCATTCTCGCTGGCTATTTTTCACATAGTTTTCTCACTGAGGAAATCAAGCTCTATCCAACTTTCATACTCAGAATCAACCTGTGATGTTCCATCATTCCAGCTACTGGAGAGTCACAATGGCAAAAGTAGATTTGTATCTGAGAGGCATGTGGTTTCCAATTGGCTGGAACTCCCACCTTGTCCATCCTCTGAGAATTTACCTTCTCTCACAACTGATGGGGCAACAGCTCCTTGCTGCCATTGTCGCCATGACTCTGTCTCTTTTGGAGAATGGCAATATTGTGCCTCTCTACAGTAGACAACTGGAGGAGTTTGAAGGAAAAAGCCAACTCCAGAGGGGAAGAAGGAAGGGCCAGTGGGCTACCTATCTCAAATGAATAGAACAGAAGGATCTTGGAGGTTCTGTAGTCCAACCCCCTGCTTAGGCAGGAAACCCTATACCATTTCAGACAAATGATTGTCCAATCTTTTCTTAAGAACTTCCAGCGTTGGAGCATTCACAACTTCTGGAGGCAAGTTGTTCCACTGGATTAATTGTTTTGTCAGGAAATTTCTTCTTGATTCTAGGTTGCTAAGTGTTGCTCTTAGAAAAGGATAAAAGTGGACAAAGCCATGCCAACACACAGGACCCCCAAGAGCCCACATAATGGCATAAAAATGTTGGGGATGGTTTGTTGGGGGGGGGGGCAAAGCCAGTGGCCCCATGGAAGGATCCTATTATGGGAGGGATTATAGGGTATGCTAAGATACAATTTTCTTAACCAATAACGCAGCATAAACCACAGTTGGAATAGTTATATTTTTAAAACCTTAGTGGTTGGGTTCAAATACCAAATGAGCAGTTCACACTTCAGCAATTCTAGAGGTCTCAGTAATGTTTTGTAGTTTCAGTCTAACATGCTCTATCTTATACTGTGCTATATTAACATTGCCATTCAGAATACTAATATGCTAATAATTATATATTAATTATTATTAACATTAATGTTAAATTAACAATTGATATTATTAAATATGAATGTTAATAATGCCTTAGCATTATACCTATATACAAAGTGGGGATTTTGAAAAGGCAGATTTGGGTAACAGACCTCTTTTTACATATGTTTTTCTTTGGAGCTGGGTGGAAATGCCATTAGAAATAACAGTTCATTTTATGTAAAGCCACAAAGCATTACAAAATCATAAAAGTCTGAACTCAGTAATGCACACATAGTATCTTGACTTGTGGGAACTAAAAGAGTGAGCCAGCAAACCATCAAGATTATTAAAGGGGAAAAATATTTTCAAGATAGGAGGTTAACCCATTTGTGCCATAGCGGGAGTGACAAAACTGCCCCAAATTGCAATAAGCTACTCTAGAGGATTAGCACAATAAGTGTGTGTTTATGTGTGTGTTGTCATCTCCTTCCTTATATAAACTAAACAACCAAACATTTGTAGCTCCTATTTTGAGTTATCAGAAATCATAATTTGAAATCAAGGTTTACAGGCTTTAAGGATAGGTTAGCATTGTGTGGGAACTAAATATGTGTTTTGATATTCTTTATTCCTTTTCTTACAAAATTAAAGACAGTTATTGAGCCTTCGTTATTTTACCTATATTTTGTTGAATAAAGCATAGTAGACAAGTCCATTCCAAGTCACAATGACTAAGTTTGTTAAGTATTGCCTTAAATGGTCACTAAGAGTAGAGTCTGATGTCAGACTCCATTCATTGCCTCAGCCACTGGTGGGAGAAATAAAGTCCGTTAGTGGCTTAAACGTTGGACAGTGCTGGCTATAAAAGCCGGTGCCAGCCATGGCTGAGCAATTTTTCTTCCGGATTGAAATAAACAGTTTACCTGGAGTCTACGCGTCCTGCCTCTTCATTCAGTGCACCCACTTAACAAAGTTCATACTACCACACATTATGATTGGGCAAGTGGTATGGTACCATCCAGTCTGTACACAACACCAAAATGGCAAGAAGGAAAGGAGGAATAGACTTATAGGACTACTTTGCACTTGCAGGATACATATTTTTTTGACCTGCATGTTTGCTCTATGTAGACTTAAAAAAAGAATCCACTTAATTACAGAAAAAATATATTTCATATATGCATATACGCTTCTGTAAGACATTTTGACTACAAAAATGTTCAGCATGGAAAATCTGTATAGTTATTTCTAGGGCTATGAACATGTAGCTATCTGAAATCTGAAAGACCACTTGTTATAAGAACTGAATTCACTCAGATAGTAGAGGGGAATGTTCTTCAAGCAGCCATCATAGGGCTATAGTTATCAGAAGGTTTTATAGTGAGATACAGTATCAATGAACCTTTAGTCTTCCTCACCCCACAGTCTATCAGTCAAAGATCCTGTCCTCCCTTAAATCAGTCTGAATGTTCACCTCTCCCAGCAATCTCTAGGCCATCCAGTGTTCTTCAGAAGGAAATGTCTACTCAGTTTCAACCGGTGCAGAACATTTGGTTGTGCTTGCTGTCTGTTGATCTGCATGTGACTCTTTTTGGGGCATGCAGTTATGCAATGTACTATTCAGTCAATCTGTGCAAATGAAAAGTATGCAGTTGAGGTGTGCTGTGCAGATTGTCTTGTCTCAACCAGGTTTGACTTGGTTGTGTGAGAGAATTAGAATTCCAGCTACTTCCACTTCAAGCCTGCGTTCATACATTATATGAATATCACGTGTTTGGTTTGGTTTTGGCTTGATCTGCATCCAAGATTGTCCCCTTCATATCAGCAAAGTCAATAGTCAGATGGGGCTGAGGAGAGAAAAACCAGGGGGTTTGGGACAAGATGTAATATGAACTACACAAACTACATCTGCAGTTAAACAATTAACCATTAAACAATATTACTGTGCCATTTATGGCTTGGGTGAGACCTGCTCCCATCACAGAAGGTGAGAGAAGTAGGATCTGGCTTTGGGCAGGAAAAAAAAATAGGAGACCAATGGGCACAAATTGCCCTTCCTGCTTTTGTGCTGTGCTTGAAGCTCTCAGAGTGGAAAGAAGCTCTGCTGTAATTAAACAGGAAATAGTTTGGATTTAGTTCTGACTAATACAGCTATGAATGGCCGAGGCTCTGCTTTTAATTATGGTGAAACTCCTGGATCCAAATACCAAAGAGCATCAGCTTTTCATATATGAGCACACAGATTAATTAGATAGTCTAAAACAAAGTACTCTAAAGGATAAACACCTGAATGCTGTTTTTCCCAGCAAAGAAACAATTATGGTTTTATCAAAACAATTAGACTAACCTGCCTGGGATCATCTCTTGGACATGTCTGTGGTTCTGTGCTGCTTCCTTCCTACTAAGAACTAGGGCCTTTAAAGGGTTCTATTTTCTGCCTTCCTCTTTTCTGGGCATGGCTGTTCTGAAGAAGGGACAGTGTGGTGCCACACAAAAGAAGAAGTGCACTTTTTAGAGAATTTGTATAGTTTTAGGAACAAGATTTACGTACTCAAGATGTGCATGCTGCATCAGCTTTGGAACAGCTAATTTGTTTTTAGTTGTGTGATTTGATTGGCCTTGACGTGACCTTGACATTATGCATGTAGGCACGTCAGCTAAGTTGTAGTGAAGGAGTATGCTGAACACCTGGATCTGCTTTGGTGGACTTCCACTTTATGTTCAGGAGGAAGTCTAATAACCAACATATCCCATTTGTGGCAGTCCTCTTGATCTTTATGCGCTCTAAATCTTGTCCATCCCAGCCTGCTTGGCCATGAGAAATTTTAACTGAGTGCCACTTATCTGTACAAATGGATCGATGAAGGAAAACATTCCCACCTGGTCAAGGTGTGCCAATCCCACAGAGTCCTTGCTTGACCTATTTTCTTCATGTTCTAAATAGCAATAGCACTTAGACTTATATACTGCCTTACAGTGCTTTATAGCCCTCTCTAAGCAGTTTACAGACTCAGAATTTTAACCCCAACAGTTTGGGTCCTCATTTTACCCACCTCATTTTACCCACCAAATAATTGGGCAATGTTGTTAATAATAAAATGCGCGTAAACCAATTCTTCTTTATTTATTTGTAGCAGTATCTTCACTCTCTTACTGACTTCTAGTCTTATGCACTTGTTGTTTCACAAGCAGAGAAAGCAAAGGCATTGAAATACAACATTTAGATGTCTCATCCTATCACCTTTTCCCAGGACAAAGCAATAGGCCTCTGAGCTACTTCATGGAAAGAGATGGCCTGGGTTTGTATTTTGAGAGATATGTATGTATTTAAGTCTTCATATCACTAAAACAGGCTGAGATCATCCACATTGTTATGAACTAATAAAACGCTTAAATAAAGTTTTATCAAACCTTTAGAAAAAGCAGGGTTCTAATCCTGCACTTCTGATTGGCCGATAATAGCAATATCGGATTGGTCCGTTCAGGGGAATCTGATTGGCTGTTAACGAGCCACTCTCATTGGTTCAAGGGTTTAACACTCCATGTTTCTCATTGGTTACTAGATCAGCAGCCTGCCCTATAAAAGGGCTGCTGCTGCCCTAGGGTTTTGCTCTGTTCAGAATGATTAATAAAGAGTGGAAGTTCACTGTTCACTGCCTCGTCTCCATTCCTTGTGCCCATGCGCAGAACTTAACACACATAGTCTCACAATAGTCGTGTATTTATCTCTGGCTGTCATTACTTAATGGGAGAGGAAGTGAGAAGGAAAAGGTCATGGCACAGATTGTGCCTTTGAGTTAAACATGGTGTGAATAGGATAATACTGGTCCGAACAGAATGCACAATCAACAATTCAGACACAACAGCAGGCACCCCTGTCTCCAGTATGCCAAACAATAGACTTAGTGCTGACACTGCAATAGGAAACTACAGACTAATTTACAGGTGGGTGGCTGCTTCTCCCATCCAGCCTCTGCAATAGAGGAGAAATCATTTGGGTTGTATTTTCTGATGACAGGAGAGCAGAAATGGAAACAGCAGTGTGACATTAAATGTTCCACAAAATGATATGATCTGTACATCAGGGGATGTGAATGAGTAACCCAAATGCAGTTATGACCAGTATGTTCACCCAATACACTTAACCTAATCATGAATTAAATCTTTTCCTGGATTCATAAGCTAAAATGAGCTGTATTCACATAACATACACAGAGAGAGAGATACTATGGTAAACACCAAACAAGCTTATGATCCTAACAATAAGGGCTCAGTAAGTCCCCCTGCTTTACAATTCAGGGGTACTGAGGGAAAAAAAGTAAAACTGATTTTAAGGGTGTGATCTGAAATGGCAGCTAACTACAGACAAATAGTTAAGATACCTGGTCATAAGAATTTCATAGGTTATTATACAGACAGACTAGTTCTTAGATAGCAACCAGGATATGTACAAGCAGAGGAATGAGATACATGCCCAGATTCTAGATTTAACTGGATCTTCTTGGCTGCATTATGGCAGTGCCATATTTGCTCAGTAGAAACCAGTTGCGAGCTGACCACTCAGAGCTTCCATTCTGATGCCATTTCTTTCCCTGGCACATCACTTTCTCTCCCTTTCTTTCTCTTTTACCTTTCTGATGTTTTGTTTTCTCTCTTTCCCAAAGTTCGAGCTGATTTCTGGTAAAGAGCTTTTGAAATTTTTGGCCCTACAATCACATTTCTCATCTAGAGAAAGGCAAACATAAAATAACACTTATGAAAGTAAATACATCCATTGGCTGAAAACATTGATGAATCATCAGCAGGAGTAAGTCTCCTCAGAAGGGCTCAGGGGCCTCCTTTTAAAAAAGAAATCTCTGTAAAGTGCTCTTCTCTTTCTTGTGACTTTCTCATCCTCTTCATAAGGAACCGTCATCCTTTATTTTTTAAAAAAACAAGGAAGTAATACATAGCCTGTGACCTTCCCTTGTGTTATCCACATGAAATGGCAGATGAACTTTTATAAACTGATGAAGCGTAGCTCTAAAGCAAGAAAGAGTGTGAGGTTTTTCCATCTCTAAAGTACTCCTGGCATAATTCTTCATTAAGCTCTCTCTCCTGTGTCCACCATCTAAATTCTATTTCTATTCCCCCACCCCACCCCAAACACTATTCTTATTGTCCCTTTTTCCAGGATTATCACACTGCAATTTCAGCATCATAACAATTTTGTGAAGCAAATTAAATGGTGAGGCAATCTGGGCAAAGGTGTGAATTGGGCATTTGTACAACTATCTCCAAAGGTCAGTCTATATATTGCGGCACATTGTGGGTACATTCTCCCTTTGGAAATGTAGTGCTTTGGACTTTGTCTGCCATGTAACGCAGATAACACATGGGAAGGTCACAGGCTATGTGTATGACTTCCTTGTTTCTTTTCCCAAGTTCTTCTGAAAGTCAGCCCATGGCCTGAAAAGTTATTCTGCAAAAGCATCTTATTCTGCACTGCATAAAACCATGACTGGCCAAGACTGGCCATGCATCTAGACATCTACTAAATATCAATTGTATGAAGTCAGAGAAAGGAAGCAGTCCAGAGAGCATAGCTCAATGGGTGAAACATGCTAATTTGCACTGAATGGGCCCTAAATGTCTCTCTCCCTCTTTGTTGAATGCTTAATAAAGAAGAGGGAGGTTACAATTACAACCATATTTAAATGGGAGTTAACAAATAGTTTTACTACTAAACGTATGCTCTGGGTCATCCTTCCTTCCTTAATTCCCAGTAACAGAAAAATAAAATGACCAAGGTCAAGCAAAAAGTAAGTGGAAGAAGGAATGATTTCTGACTTCCTACTGGCTTTCCTTTCCTTCTCCCTTCTCCCTTCTCTTCCCTTCCCCTTTCCCTTCCCAGTGGCTGCTGCTGGATGGGGAATGGAATGAAGGATTGTGAGACTGGTTGGGAAACTATCACAGAATGTTGAAAATAAACATCATGTGACTGCACCATTAGCCCAGCAGCCATAAGCCCCCTAAAAATTTTTTTATTCCCTTAATTGGGAATCATAGTTCCCAGATTTTGGACACATCCTATATGTTAGCCCATTCGAGGTACCTTGGTTCAAAAATGGTTGCCCTACGAGGCACCATTTTTCCCAGTTACATGTCATGACAACAAGAGTTTTAGTAGTATATAGATATAATATATTTACCCTTCAATTTACAAGGAAGAATCCAAAGGAGATGTTCAAACCAAGTGTGTCAAAATGAGGCCTTTCTGTCTTAATATCCCATATATATAATAGGTTGGTCATACTAGTACACAAACCAAACCATGATTCTTGCCTATGACCACTATTTACAAGACACGAGTATATATCCAACACATGTGGAGTCTATGATGGCCATTTAGTATGCTGGAGATATTAATATTTGCTGTCAATCATATAAAACCAGATATTTGCTCCTCAATTGTGGGGTTTAGATTGACTTTCCAGTGACTATTTAATCCCAAATTACACAACCAAAACCATCGCCTCATTTTTATGTGATAATATTTTCTGGATATTCCCTCACACTGCAGCAATAAAGAGTTTATTTTTCTGTATCTCTTTGCTACTATCTATTCATTATCTGGAATTTTTACAAGCTTTATGTGGTAGCTCTATTTGCAGCCTTGCTTAGTGCAATAACCTCTTTAAACTCCAGTAATGCCATAGGAAATGATATAATCATGGGTAAAACAACTAGTTCATTGGCCACAACAGAAACAGAGAATCTGGTGCTTTCCAAATTTAAGCTGTCAATTGCTTCCCCCATTCTGCGGAGGACGCAAATAGTGATCAACATGTTGTGCTATACAGGCACACATATGTTTGTAGCAGGGAATTGTTTGCACACAGCTACAGTGGCTTTCTAGAAAAACAAACAGGAAATTCTCTTGCTAAATTACAGTTCCGTTATTCTTATCCATAACCTGAAATGCAAGCATTGCATTGCTGTGTTCAACAATAGCAAGACAATAGCAACATAGGAGTAGGCAAGGCTGATCAAGGATTTGAGGAAGGGAACATGTGGTCACATCAGCCTGAAATGTCCAAAGTCACACTCTATAATCCTTCCAACGACTGGTCACCTGGCTCTGACTCTAGTGTAATGAGCGGTGACATTTCATATTATTTGAAGCTGCTGTTGGATGCTTTTGGCTTAAAATGGAAAACATCACCATAACTTTCTAGTATGCCTGAAAACGACATAAACCTGTCTCTCACATGGGATGGGAATGAGATAAATACAACTTCATGGCAGCCCTGAAGAATAAAATTATTAGCAAGTGATGTTTATGTTCCGCAAGTATAGAATTAAATTAGGGCTCCTTAATTTAAGTCAAGCATCCTCCTTAGCCCATATATCTCACTGGATATATCCACTGTTCAAAACTCTTATGAAGTAATCAGCCAATTTATTTCATTATAAATGCAGGTTAATCAGAGAACTAAATATTGGAATTTAGATGAATTTAGATGAATCCTCTCTTGGGGATTGCTGTAAATATAAGTAATGTTTCAGAAGCTTACATACAATCCTACAAAATTTGGAATTGTAAAGAGATTGCAGATAAATGTAAATTATAGTCCTCCTAGCAATCAATTGGATTCTTAGAAAATTGCAAAATATTCTAAGCAGTAAGGCTCAACTCTCCATGCATCTCTCATTTGCTGTTTCATACTGTTGATTGGGTTTGAAAAGACATAATCCTGAGAGTATGGCTATGCCTACCAGTATAGGTGCAAAACAGGAATCCAGAAGAGTTTGTCTCATTATTTCTTTAAGTCAGACCATCATTCCAAACTTTTTGATGTGAAAACTGCATGTGCATGTGTCAGTGCCTATATCCATGATGGTGAACCTATGGCACACGTGCCACAGGTGGCACACAGATCCATTTGTGCGGGCACATGAGCCCCAGCCAAATTTATCTGCACTGCGCATGCGTGCCCCTCCCAGTTGATTTTCAGTTCGTTGAGGCCTTTTTTTACCTTCCCAGAGGCTTGAAGGAAGCCTCTGCAGACTTTGGAGGCCAAAAAATGGGTCCATTTCAGCACTTCCGGTATTTCTGGAAATACCAGAAGTGCTGAAACTGGAAGTGCCGAAACAGGCCCATTTTTCGGTCTCCAAAGGCGCAGAGGCTTCCCTCGAGTACCCAGGAAGGCGAAAAAGGCCTCAAATGGGCTGAAAATCAGCTAGGAGGTGTGCACGCGTGCAGTGCAAATAAGGGGGAAGTGCGCAGGACACATTTCATTGTGGGTGTTATGTACTGAGCGTGGCGCGAAAGAATGGAGACGAGCTGGTGAAACGGTGAACTTCAACTCTTTATTTACATGGTGTGACAGCTCAAACTGGATGGCTGCTATAGCCTTCCTTATATAGGCAACTTATTAACTATTCAGCCAATGAAAACCCGGGAGCGCTAGCTCCGTTAACCAATGAGAACGGCTCGTTAATGGCCAATCAGATTCTCCTGAACGGACCAATCTGATCTCGCCATTTAACGGCCAATCAGAAGTGCAGGGACAGAAAGTGATGCATCACAAGTGATCGTTAACGGCAAGTTCTCATTGTACTGCATCAGTACAGTGTCAGAAGTCAGTAGTTTTTTCACATTTCGAAACGCTTGCTCTTCTTTATGTCCCCATACCCAAATTGCTTTTTTGTCCAATAAATGATGTAGGGGTTCAGCGACAGTTGCTTTGTGCGGCAGGAATACGTTATAAAAATTGATAAGGCCTAGAAATGCCTGGAGGTCGGCCTTATTCCGGGGTCTGGGAGCGTTTTTTATTGCTCTCAATTTGCTATCGGTAGAGTGAATGCCCTGACTGTCAATTAAATACCCTAAAAATTTGACACGATCTGTACACAATTTACACTTATTTTTCTTCACTTTAAGAAGTGAACTTTAAGACCTGCGTCTTTGAATTCCTGGAGGACCATTCTCAAGCAATCCAGTAAAATTTTTGAAGTAGGGGCAGCGATTAACACATCATCAAAGTAGGGGACAAAGCCTTTAATCCCTTGTAATAGTCTTTCCATCAAGCTCTGAAAGATCCTCGGGGCTACACTCACTCCGAATTGGAGTCGTGCACATTAAAAGGCACCTCGGTGCGTCACGATCGTTTGTGCCTGTGCCGTTTTTTCATCTACCAGCAGTTGCTGATATGCCTGAACTAAGTCTAGTTTAGCGAAGACTTTTCCGCCCCCCAGGGAATGGAGGAGGTGCTGCACCATGGGTACCGGATATGCGTTTTGCTGCAGGGCGTGGTTCAGGGTGGCTCGGTAGTTCCCACAAATTCTAATTGATCCATCCGGCTTAATGGGTGTTACGATTGGGGTCTCCCAGGGAGAGTGATCGGTTGGCTCTAACACCCCCTGGGCTATTAACTTATCAAGCTGCTCGTCAATTTTTGGTTTTAGGGCAAATGAAACCCGACGAGGCTTAAGGCGGATGGGTGCTATTTTTGGATTAAGGTTAAATGATATCGGGGTCCCCTTGTACTCGCCTAGTTTTTCTGCAAAGACGTCCCTGAATTCTTGGACGAGATCCTCCTCCCAGTCGCTGCTGCCGATTCAGTTAATGCCTGCCACTTCAATGCCAAGTGGCATGAACTATTGGAGGCCTAACAGGCTAGGCCGGTCCTTGTCGATCACAGTCAGAGGTAAGTACGCTGTACGGTTTTTTAACGAGACCCGGACTCGACTGGATCCTACAACTGGAATTCGATTCCCCTGATAGTCTTTAAGTATGAGTCTTTGGGAACGGAGGTCTTGATGCCAGATAGTAGGGATGAGTTGCTTGAGGGTCTTCCAGGAAACCATCGAGAGAGACGATCCCGAGTCGACTTCCATTTGGCAGGGCTGATTTTCGATGGCCACTTTAACTCAGATTTTTTTGGCATCCAAGGAGGAGGCGTGACCAATAGTGATAGTTTGGTGAGCCTCTTCTCACTTCGTGGGGCGGTTTAGGGTTCTGTTTCTGTAGGAGTGGTTCACTGGTTCTCGCCTTACAGGACGGTTTCCTGTCGGTTGGCGATTGTTAGCCCCTTTTGAGGGCTGGCTGGGTCCTAGAAGACTTCTACAGACCCGTCCAATGTGGCCTCGTTTCCCGCACTCATGGCAGAGCGCGTCGCGGAATTTGCATTTGGACCGGGGGTGGCTGGCCCCACAGCCAGCGCACGGGTGTTGGGACTTCTGGTAATGGTCCCGTTTGGACCGCAGTCGATGGACCTCTTCTTCGTCACTGTCTGATGATGAAGAGAGGTCCTTGTGGTGGGCCGTCGGGAACTGTCCTTCTGACTTGGGTGAAAGGTCGCCAGTCGGTTGGTGAACCGGAGCACGGTTGCAGCGCATTTGGGCAGCCGACTTCCTGGTTGCTTCTGCTGCAGTAGCATCAGCAATGGCATCGGCAAGGCTGATGTCGCCTTTCGCCATCAGCTTACTCTGCACATTTAGCGCATCTAAACCCAGAACTATTCGGTCTCTCAAGGCCTCTTCCAGGTCAGCGAACCCAGAGAGGCCTCCCAGGTTTCAGAGGTCCACGACAAAATCTGCAACGCTCTCTCTTTTCCGCTGGTTTCTTTGGTAGAATTCGTGCCACCTTACGAGTGTTGGCACGGTCGGTGCATAGTGGGCTCTCAGTAGGGATTCGAGGACGTCCCAATCCATAGCCTTTACTTCTGCCGGTTTTGCCAGTGCCTTGGCCATCTTGAATACGGTCGGCCCACAATGCGTTAGGAATACCGCCCGTTTCTTCCCGGTTGTGGCATCCTTCAAATTGTTGGTTTCCAAGAACATTGTAGGATTCCCAGTCTTCTTGCGCTGGGTCGAATGGAGCGAGTGGCATGACGCCGCCGGTCATGGTTCCGCCGTTGTGCATTCTTAGCCACGTGCTCGGTTATTTTCTTCGTTGTTCAGTCAGCTCTGACGTCTCCACATCCTATCCTCATCGCCAGTGTTATGTACTGAGCGTAGCGCGAAAGAATGGAGACGAGCCGGTGAAATGGTGAACTTCAACTCTTTATTTACATGGTGTGACAGCTCAAACTGGATGGCTGCTATAGCCTTCCTTATATAGGCAACTTATTAACTATTCAACCAATGAAAACCCGGGAGCACTAGCTCCGTTAACCAATGAGAACGGCTCGTTAATGGCCAATCAGATTCTCCTGAACGGACCAATCTGATCTCGCCATTTAACAGCCAATCAGAAGTGCAGGGCCAGAACCCTGCACTTGACTTCAAGCTCTTGATAACTTTATTACACAATTATTCATTCACAACAGTGGGTGCTGGCACTTTTGGCACACCACAACAAAGGTTCGCCATCATTGGCCTCATTCAACAAAGCTGATTACTGGGGTTTTTTTGTGGGGGGGAGTCAGTTGCTTCCCCCATTCTGTGGAGAATGTTGAGGTATTTGCATTCAGATTGATTCTATCACTAGATGTTGGTCTGACATTTGTTATATTTATTAAGCAGAAGCATATGAATATTTCCAAAGAAACACACGTTTGGAAATCCAGAAGTGGTAAAACTCAGGATTTGGTGGCACATCAATCAAAGGGCATAATTTACGTCTTCAATTCTTTTCAGGCAGCCTTTCCAAACCTGGTGCATTCCAGCTATTATGGATTTCAATTCTTTTTGAACTTGACTATTGGCAGAGGGTGGCATGAGCTATAATCCATCACATCTGGAAATTATTGGGTTGGGAAAGACTATCTTATAATATTCTTGCCATCAGTGAGACTAGTTTGGCGGGGAAATTATAAAAAATTTCAGAACAGTAATTATTCAGGATGGCTAATTTTAAGTTTAACAAAATTGAAATCATTATCAGTAGAAGATCTGGTTTATGAAATAAAACCTTTCTTTGGAATTGTCTTGGGCTATGATCTAGATTCTAGAATTTGGAATTCCCTTTAAAATTCTTGTTAAGATTGTGCTGCAAAAACAATTCATGCATTTTGAAATAATATAAGGAGGACCACATTTGCTCACTTGTCACTTCAGCAAGTTCCCTGCCCTAATACAATCATCAGTTTATTTAGTTCAGCATTCCATAGACTCCATACAGCACATGCACATCGTAGACTTTTTCACACGTTTATAAGTAGGTGTTAAGGAAGCGGTGCGGTGGCCTAGAGGTGAAGACGCTAGCTTCCCATTCAGAAGATTGAGAGTTCAATCCTAGGCAGCAACAGATGTTTCTCTATCAGGGCACAAAGAGAAAATACCTGCTGCGAACTCTGCGTAGGTATCAGGAAAGGCATCCGGTCAGTAAATGCTCAGCTCCATTCAGTCGCCCTGATTCCACCATGAAACAAAAGATATCTGGGTTGTAAAAAAAAAAAAAAAAAGTAGTCGTTAAAGATTGATGAACCAAAAACCACTGCAATATAATGTGGATGTGATGAATAGGCTCTTCTTCCCTGTCCAGATGTGGAGATTGATCTAGAATTCTAATGCTAAATAGTTTAGAAAAACAACTACCACACTCATAATTGGTTGATTTATAAAGGAAGTTACACAGGAAGTAAACAGAGATATTTGTCACAGTAATTTGCTTTCTACTGGTGCTAGGTCTGGAGTCACTTTTTAATTTTTCTTTAGTGAGAGGTGGGAACAAATTCAGGATTAAATATAGCTGAATTTCTTGGAAATGACAATATCAAAATTCAACATATGTAGAAGGAAAGATTTTAGGGAGAAAAACATTGTATTTAAGAGTTAACTTTCTATTTGAAGGAAAGGAAGAGATCTAAAAAAACATAGCCATTAATTAGAAAACAATGTGAAAAAATAGTTTATAAGGCAAAAATCCCTGAAGAATGTGTGGGCAAAGTTAAAAATACTAGTATTACCACATACACAATCTGTGAAAACAATAAGCACATAATCACACTGCAAAAGTAGTGAGCTAAAATAAGCTATCTGAAGTATATATTTAAATACTCATATTTCAAATGAGGGAGAATGACTTTTTTTAAATAGCTAGGAAAAGCTCATGACTATAAAAAATTTAAAATGCAGGAAAACCAAGCTTGGTTTTTAGTGGATAATTTGGTTAAGTTTATTTATTCTGTCTTCTGTAAATATTTCTGAGTCAAAGTAGTTTCTAGTATTAGTTGAATGTTTATGAAGGCATTTTGTGGACTGTGGGTTTTTCTTTTTAACAACAATTGCTGAAGCTTTAATAGATAGCACCTACCTACCTACCTATTTATTGATTTGTACTTCATATTTCTTAACCACCTAGCTCCTTCACTGTACTATACATTTTCATATTTAAATGAGATGTTAGCAATGCTTTGAATAGAAGTTCTTAAATTTTGTATGTATTTTGTTTGTATAACAGATTTGTATCTTACAGACACGACAAATTCACTCCAACCACTAAAGGCCAAGTCAACAAATCTTGAAGATGGAGAGAGAGGGCTTGTTTAAGTATAATCTTTTGCACAGAAGTCCTTCACACTAACCCAGATTTTCATTTCCTGCTGATTATCTAGAAATCCAGCTCATCTCTCTTCAGAAACCCATTCTGCCTATTCATCATACTGTCACATTAATATTTTATTCAAGTGCACATTTCCTTTTAATTGAGACTATTATTTACTTTCTTAAATTTATATGACATTCATCTCATTCTATAATAAGACACTGGACAGCATATCTCCAGTTTGCCAAAACGCAGGATTCTGGCCTAACCAGAATGTACCAAGCAAACATTCTGGCAGGTATGGCTCATGAGAATAATAAGAGAACTTACATTTACAATACATTCTCCCTTTCCTAAAATGGAGTTGCTGCTCCTTCATGTAGAAGTAACATACTGAGGGTGCAAAAGCTCACATACTCACAAGATAATAGAAAAGAGAGATAGAAACATTTAACTTTTTACAGTTACCTGTTGCTAGATATGGTGTGCACAGATGAGATTTCCAAAATAAATATAAGGACATTAAGCAACAGGCACTAAACTAATAAAGTAATAATGTAATTTTGTGTAAGGGAATTTCCTAAGATGAATTGACGCTATAGTCTTTTGAACTCTTGCATCTTGGAGTTTTTATGGTTGACTTACCACAAGTTCACCACCATTGGGTTTCCTCAACTTAGAGCTTTCAATATATGCTAGAATGTAAATACCACATCTGGAAAGCCCCCAAATTATTCTACAATAATTGGCAAGCATTTGTGGTTTCAAGCATATACCTCTTTCAGTTCTACCTGATGTAAATCCAAAAATTAAAAGAAAGCTATTTGATTATCACTCTTTTTGCCCCTGAACTGCAGTTTTGGTTGAGAACTTCCACCAAGTTCTTCGTTACTGGCTGCTATTCTACCATCTGTTCAGGAGACTTCTGGGTTCTGCAAGCATGTTTTCTAGACACAAAAATATGTTTGCATTCTGCTTTTGCCTTCTGGTCCTCAAGAAAGTATATCAAAAAAAGCTGAAATGCCGTGAAAACAAATTCCAACCAAGTTTAGGAAAATGTATTCTGATGTAATAAACAAAGTTGTGCGGGACCAGAGGTTTAGGCTTCTGAGCTTTCAGAATCTTCCTGGAGCCCACCTTCAGGGAACTTCTCTCTCATCAGAATGTGTTGGCAAAGAATCCCTAATGTGTTGGCACATTCTGGTGAGAGAGAAGTTCCGTGAGAGTGGGCTCCAGAACAAGCCCTAAAGCTCAGAAGACCCAGTGCCTCTAGTCCCAGTGACACTCTCGGACTGGATCCTGAAACACAATCCTGGGTCACATATATTTGCCTTCATTCGTAAAGTCATTACGTCTACCTGTGAGATCAAGTTTCAAATATGTTTTCCATAGAAGTTGCCATGTGGCATAAATCCTCAACTCAATGACTACAGAGACAAATTTGGTTGAGCCAACTTGCCTTTCATAAATAGATTTAAATGCAGGATGATTTTAAGCATCGGAATTAATTGTACATGCATTTGCAGCAATTATTTATTCCCATTGTTTCCTGGTTTTGTTGCTATAATCCAAAATTAGGGATTCCTTTGGGTTGCTATGAGGAAAGAAACATGTCCTTAATTTATGCAGTTATTTTTAACTTTTGTGCATTTTCAGCCTTCTCTTTCTCATCTGCTCATTCTCCTGAGAAAATGGTCCCATGGTGGTGGGGGTGAGCGGGCTTGTCCGACAACGATCCTTCTTCTGTGGCTTCCTGAACTCTTCTCTCTCCCCACTTCGGAGAATTCTACAAATTATGTCAATTCTGTACTGCAATGCATTTCCCTACTCAAGGGAAGAAAATACATATTAATTAATCCCAAGCCATAAAATGCAATAGCACACCAGCTACCATCTCTCATTTAATGAATTCTTTTGTTAGTAGGACAATCAAGAAGGGAGAGAAGAGCTATCAGGCAGAGTGAGAATCGGCAGGTGGAAGTTCCCCAGCTGATCCTCCTGAATTTTCTGGCTTTTTCTCATCTGTGCAGAGGATTGTGCAGGTCTTGACACCCACTCTGGGACTAGTAACTAATAATTCTCTACTAATACACCAGAATACTCTACACGGAACTAGATCTTTGTACAGCTGATACATAGGTCCAAAACATTTTATAAATGGCATGTCAGTGTTCCAAGGAATGCGCCCATAGAAAGCAGAACTCTGAGGCAAGCAAATTCCTCAAAGAACAATTTATTGGATGCATCATATTGACACACCTGGTGAAAGCCAACTCTGAAGTTCCTGCGGCTTTCACCGAATTAAAAAGTAAAAAATTCCCCTTTCTTCCAAGTCACTGGTCACACTGTCCAATCCAGGTGCTGGCTGGTGGCTTGGTCTCTTCACTCCTCCTCTGGCCAGCCACCTGTGAGAATG
Organism: Hydrophis major; assembly: GCA_033807585.1. Lineage (NCBI taxonomy): Eukaryota > Metazoa > Chordata > Lepidosauria > Squamata > Elapidae > Hydrophis > Hydrophis major. The sequence continues at coordinate 164,901,050 of CM066329.1, forward strand.
TCCTTGTTCCAGGGGTGGGATTCTACCGGTTCAGTAAAACCAGTTGTTACGATTCTGCACAATTTGGAGAATCGGCAAATTGTGCCCCTGGCTGGCCCCGCCCCTCAACAGCTGTGCCTCCCCTCCCCGCCCAGTCAGTCCTTATCGCACACAGACTGCATTCTCCCCTGCCCACCCCGCCCAGTCACTCCTTGCGGTATTTCTTTTTTTCCCTGTTCCAACAATCAGCTGTGCCAGGATCCCCCTCACTGTCTTACTGTTTTGCCCAGAAGGCTTCCCTGAGGCCCAGGAGGCAAAAAAAAAAAAAAAAAACAGAGTGGGGGGGGGGGTTGCTGCAAAAAAAGCCACGCCCACATAGCCACTTCTCACCTAGCCATGCCCACAGAACTGGTTGTAAAAATATTTGCATCCCACCCCTGCTTGGTTCCCCACAGGGAAACTTTATGGTTTTGGCTACAAAATCCCATCCAGCTATTTCCTCACCTCCCTCTGTTGGATGGCAACCCTGAAGCCTCCAAGATGGCCTCAGCCAGGTTCACTTCCTGGTTGATATGGTCACTTGGATAGGGAGATGGACGGTTTAAATTTGTTAAATATAAACAAACAAGCAAACAAATGGGACAAGACAGCTCGAAGGACAATGTTTAAGACCTAAATGCAGCCCATCAAGCTTTGGTAAATGAAACTGCAAAAATAGCCATCTTGTATTTTGCCCTAGGCAACAAAACTCTTTATAGCAGACTTCAGGAGAACTTTGTGGACAATTAGAAGTTGCTTCAGAGCCAAGATATGATGAATTTTTAGGTGCACAGTTCTTTTCTGTATATCACAGAGGGTCTACAAATGCATTCAAATTTATGTTTGTGTTTAAAAGAATATCCTTTGCTGCTTGGGAATCAGACATTTTTAGTGAGGAATTTCTTTGGTGTGTCAGATGCTACAGCTTCTCAGTCTGTGGCATTTGTCAGCAGAAATCTAAAAACAATTCTTACTATTTGGTAACCCTATTCCCTCCCCCCAAACTAAAAGCTAGGGGTTGTAGAGGAGAAACTGTGGAATCTATGGAAGGCAAAAATGTCTGGTAGTACCTTTTCAGACTAACAATTGTTATTAAAAGTTAAAAATGTGAGCTATACAGTAATTCACTTCATCAGTTGTTTGGAATGACTATTAGGATATGTCAAGCAGCGCATGGGCAACACAATGTGTTTTTAACTTTTAATAAGGTACTTGTAATCTGCCTCACATGTAGCTAGCATCTGCATAACCAATTTGTCTTCTCTTCCCCACTCCCAACTTAAATCTTACCATAGTAGTCACTCTGTACATCTGATTGAGCTACAGTTTACAAAAGCTTGTTTTTTAAAAAATAAAATCTGTTCGTTTGATAATGGGTAGAGGTTGATGTTATTAACTAAATGTTCAAACAACTGCACTTTTTACTCATTTAGATGGTGTGAATTTCAGTTGATTATTATGAAATTTTACTGTGTATTTAACTATATCAAGAATTGTAAAGCATATTTTAATTTAGTATTGGGATTTAGATTTTTCTAAGCCATCCTTAAGCCCCCTAGATAAAATTCTGTTTTCTTCTACTATCTTTGTCTCTTTTTTCAAAGTTCTTATCTTTATCCCAGTCCACTTATAATTTCCATGAAATAACTCCAATAAGTCTCTTGTATTTCCATTTTAAAAAGTAGTCCACATCTTTCTTTTGATACATTATTAGTTTGCCCTTTTGTATTTTTTAAATGATCACCCAAAATCCATTAGTAAATTCAGTATTTCTATCACGTTCTTCAAAGAGTTATCTTCAAAGGAGTTTGTTTATCTTTAGTTTGGTTCTAGTAGAGTTAAAAAGTTCAAGCACTTCACAAACTCCATATCAACCATTTTTTTAAAAAAAGTAATCATATGCTTTGGTAATCATTTTGTTTTGCATGTAAAATGTAAACAAGAGATTTTTCCAACAAAAGAGGATATTTCTCATTAAGTTTCAAAGTCTTTCTTCCAATTTCGCTTTTAGCATCTTGCCTAAAGCCATTCCTTTGCTGCATATTGCACACACAAAAAAAAAAAAACTGGCAAAAAATAAAGATCTTATAAAGCTGAAAAGATAATTTTTGAAATGGATCGAAGGGAAATTCTCCCAGAGACTGGTAGGCTTGCAGTTCAAAAGGTTTTTCAATCTTAAACCGACAATTTTTGAAGAATAAAACAAAGTCATTAAAAAGCGGTTTGGTCAAGCCTTGCATTTATGAAAGGCTGCAATCATAACTCAGAGTATGATGGAACCCATAACTGCCATCTTATTGCAAACAGCTGCAAAAACATTGATTTCTTCTGTCTACTTACAAAAATCAGCTGTTTGGACTACATACAGTAGATATAAAAAGTCTACATATCCCCGTTAAAATGCCATGGTTTTGAGATGTTAAAAAAAATCAGACCAAGATAAATCACTTCAGAATTTTTTTCACTTTTAATATAACATATACACTATGCAATTCAAATTGAGAAACAAATTGAAATCTTTTAGAGGGGAAAACAATAAAAAAACACAACACGGTTATATAAGTGTGCCCACACTTCAATTAATACTTAGTTGAAGCACCTTTTGATGTTTATGACAACATTCAGTCTTTTGGGTTAGGGTTAGGGTTAGGTTTCCATGAATTCAGACAGGAAAATGGACATCACCAATGGATTTCTAGCCCATCAGTATGCTTAGGAGGGCACTAACTTTTTGAGTCTGATTTATCTGCGGTACTTGGTAAAATACAAGGGAAAATCCCATTGGGGTGCGATTCCATTTAGGGTTAGGGTTAGCTCTCCATGAATTCAGACAGGAAAATGGACATCACCAATGCATTTGTAACCCTTCGGTTTGCTTAGGAGGGCACTAACTTTTTGGCTCTGACATATCTGCGGTTCCTGGTAAAATACATGGGAAAATCCCATTGGGGTGCAATTCCACTTAGGGTTAGGGTTAGGTGTCCATGAATTCAGACAGGAAAATGGACATCACCAATGGATTTATAGCCCATCGGTATGCTTAGGAAGTCATTAACTTTTTGTGTCTGACTTATCTGCGGTTCTTGGTAAAATCCATGGGAAAATCCCATTGGGGTGCGATTCCATTTAGGGTTACGGTTAGCTCTCCATGAATTCACACAGGAAAATGGACATCACCATCGGTTTGCTTAGGAGGGCACTAACTTTTTGAGTCTGACCTATATGCGGTTCCTGGTAAAATACTTGGGAAAATTCCATTGGGGTGCAATTCCACTTAGGGTTAGGGTTAGGTCTCCATGAATTCAGACAGGAAAATGGACATCACCAATGGATTTCTAGCCCATCAGTTTGCTTAGGAGGGCACTAACTTTTTGAGTCTGATTTATCTGTGGTTCTTGATAAAAAAAAAAGGGAAAATCCCATTGGGGAGAAATTCCACTTAGGGTTAGGGTTAGCTCTCCCTGAATTCATACAGGAAAATGGACATCACCAATGGATTTCTAGCCCATCAGTATGCTTAGGAGGGCACTAACTTTTTGAGTCTGATTTATCTGTGCTTCTTGGTAAAATAAAAGGGAAAATCCCATTGGGGTGCAATTCCACTTAGGGTTAGGGTTAGCTCTCCACGAATTTAGACAGGAAAATGTACATCATCAATGGATTTCTAGCCCATCAGTATGCTTAGGAGAGCACTAACTTTTTGGGTCTGACTTGTTAGGGATAACATTGTTTTACCCTAACTGGTTTAGGTAAATAATAATAAGTAATCAAAGTGTCTGCAACTTTAACTGTGGGATAGTAATTAAGGGAGTGGTTGTGAAAGCACTTTAAAAGAAGCAAGGCTGCAGCTTGCTATCTCTCTGGCTTTGATCATCCCTGATTACTGCAAGGACACAAGACTGCATTGCTCGAACGGGAGAGAAAACAAAGGACTGACTTGTAAGTGAATTGACATAGGATATTTCTACACGGACTTTGCTAACTGAATATCCCTGAATGGACTGACTAAATGATACATGACTATTGGACTGTTATTTTGACTATGCTATGAACTCATAATGGAATAAACTATATTTTTTGATAGCACAAGCGTATCTGTTATTTTTACTGTATGTTAATAAACATACAAGCTTAGCTCACTCATTTATCTGTGTGCCTATCTGACTAACGCTGCACATTCTTTTTAGCTTGTCTCCCTAACCCTGGTTGGGGAAACCAGGCTTAACACTGGTTATGGGCCCAGAGGCTGCAAAGTCAGTTTAACTAGGATAAAACAGATTTATGTAAAAGTGAGAGTTTGTGTTGTTATACATTACAGTAAACAGACAGCTGTGTTTTATTAATTATAGTTTTATATCCATATAATCAAACATGGCACAAGTCAATTTACAAAGTTTGTCCCTTATATCCAAGTTGGATGGAACAAACTATGTATCATGGTCTATGAAATGTAGTCTGCTTCTACGAAGAGAAGGTTTGTGGAATATAATTGAAAATCCACCAAACGTAGAAGAATGGGATCCAGAGGATAAGGAAGATAAACTAAAGATAGAAGAATTTATGCATAAAAATCAACAAGCTATTTGCATTATTGCTTTAACCTTAACTGATCAGCAACTTGTTTATATCCACGGAGAGAAAACAGCTGTTGGGTGTTGGCAGAAGCTGAAGAGGATTTATGTTCGAGATAATGTTGGTGCTCACATAAATCTAACACGGAAACTTTTCAGTACACATCTCCATAAGAATGGTGATATGCTGAGTCATTTAAAAACTATGCAAAGCATTTTTCAAGAACTGCACGAGAAAGAGCTTATTTTCTCTGAACTACACCAAGTCTACATAATTCTATCTTCCCTTGACGAAAGTTATGATAACTACGTAACTTCCCTTGAAATATTGCCAAAGGAAATCCTAACTTTAACTGATATAACTGGCAGATTGATTGAAGAGGCCAGAAGAAGGCTTGAAAGAGACGAATTAAGGAGGCAGCAACCTCAAAAAGAAGACAATGAATCTCCTACTGCATACGCAATTAAAAAGTGCTTTAATTGTGGAGGAAGAGGACATTTGGCAAGATTTTGTAAAAAAGCAAAGTACCAGAACGCTGGCCAGAATACAAAAAGTCATCAAAAGATAAATAAAAATTTAGAGTTAGCCATGTATACTAACGGAGCTGTAAAAAATAATTTATGGGTGGTTGATAGTGGAGCATCCCATTGTATATCAAATGATAACAAACATTTTATTAAAATGTCCAAGAGTACACAGCAGATATCGTTAGCCAATGGCTGGAAACTGAAAGCTAAAGGTCAAGGTATAGCATATTGTTCTTTTATAAAAGAGAATGTAAAAATGTTATATGTACCACAACTTAAGTTTAATTTAATTTCAGTTAGAATTTTGGTTAAACTAGGATATGTAGTTACATTTAGGGGAGATAACTGCATAATTGAAAAAGAAAATAAGAAAATTACTGCATCTTTAAGAGGTGAATTATATGTGTTAAATGATGATGGTTTAAAGGTGGCTAACACAGTTTATGAAAATAAGAAACCTCATGATGAATGTATTCACTTGTTACATCGAAGGCTCGGGCATTTAAATTTTAAAATGCTTAAGAAAACTGTTGAATTATCTAAGGGAATAAGTTTGAAACCTTGTAATAAGTATTTGCAATGTAATGCCTGTAATCATAGCAAAGCCAGGGTCACACCGGCTAATAGAGTTGATGGATTTACTACTAAAGAGCCTTTAGAAGTAGTATTTGCAGATTTAATAGGTCCTAAAAAACCAAGTGTAGGAGGAGCTCGTTACATATTAAGTATAATGGACCATTATTCTAGATATGGGTTTTGCTATTTAATGAAGAGCAAAACTGAAACGTATCAAAATCTCTTTAATTGGATAAAATTTGCAGAAAGGAAAACTAAAAAAAAATTAGTAACTCTTATAACAGATAATGGTACGGAATTTACAAATAATAAATTCCAGAACAGACTAAGAATGTTAGGTATTCAACATAAAAAGTCTGCACCATATAGGCCACAACATAATGCCTTTATAGAGAGAAGAGGCCAAACATTACAATCAATGACACGAACTATGATGTCTGATTCAGGATTACCTGACAATTTATGGGGAGAAGCAATAATGTGTGGTAATCATATATTAAATAATGTTGTTAATTCAACAACAGGTGAATTACCATTCACACTGTGGCATGGTACAAAACCTGATTTAAGTTACATGCACACATTTGGAGCACCAGCATGGGTGCATAACCCTACACAACTTAGATACAAAGGACAACATAGAGCTAAAAGATTATATTTTGTAGGATATACATCTAATCATAGATCTTATAGATTCTGGGAACCAGGTACATCTAGAGTTTACACCAGTGCTAGTGCAAAATTCCTAGAACATGTAGGATGGAATAGATTAGAGCAAGATTTAAATAATGAAGTAATTATTGAACCCTACAAAAGGCAGAAAAATCAGATTAGTTATAAGAAGAGTCCAATTAAAGAAGAAGTCCATGAAGAACTAATAGGACCAGAACAAGAGGAAACAGTTGATCAGGAAGAGTTAGATAATCAAGAAGAGTTAATAAATGAAAGTCCACCTGTAAGTCCTGTAATACCTAGACGTACTACACGTGTAACTAGACCACCTGATAGGTATCAAGCAAGTATAGTTTGCCAAGTAACTCAAGTTCCAACTAGTGTAGATGAACTTAGGATGTATCCTGCTAAGGATCAGGAGAATTGGCAAAAGGCAATGAAAAAAGAACTAAATTCATTAAAGGTAATGAAAGTTTATGAAGATGCTAAATTACCTCCAGGAGAAAAATCCATTGGGTGCAAATGGATATTTAAAGTAAAAACTGGAAATGATGGGACTGTTACCCATAAGGCTAGGTTAGTAGCTCAAGGATTTAATCAAACTGCATCTGATTACGATGAAGTTTTTGCATCAAGTCTTAAAGCAACATCTTTAAGAGCAGCATTAGTGTGGGCAGCTAAGAAAAACTATGTCATTAACCATTTAGATGTAGAAACTGCTTATCTACATGCACCATTACAGCACACTATATATTTAAGAAAACCAGTAGGTATAAAAGACAATAAAGTAAATAGTAATGATTGTTGGAAACTCAAAAAGAGTCTTTACGGGTTGAAAAAATCTGGGTTTGAGTGGAACCAATATATTGTGAAAGAGTTAAACAATATAGGTTTTAAATCTGGTTTAGCAGATCCATGTGTGTTTAAAAGAGAAAATAATGGAACGGTTTCATTATTGCTATTATTTACAGATGATATTGCTTTGATAACTAAGACTAATAATGAAGCTAATGAGATTATATCATTATTAGCCAAAAAGATAAAATTAAAGCATTTAGGTGAAATTAAAAGGTATCTAGGATTGACAATTAACAAAACAAAAAAATGGTTTTAAGATATCTCAAGAAGATAAAATTTGCCAATTAATTAAAACGTTTAAAATGGAACTTTGTAAACCGGCAAAGACTCCAATGAGTCAGGAAGTTTGCCAAACTGATGATCAAAGTCCCAAATTTGATAAGTCCATATATCAATCTTTGATTGGTAGCTTATCATATATAAGCAATTGGTCTAGGCCAGATATAGCTTATAGTGTAAATCAACTGGCACGTTTTAATACAGATCCACATCAATGTCATTGGCAATCATTGAAGAGAATTTTAAGATATCTTAAAGGAACACTGAACCATGCATTGTATATAGAACCAAAGGGTGATTTGAGTCTTAGTGCCTATGCAGATGCAAGTTTTGCAACTGATATAAACACTAGAAAATCAACATCTGGGATGGCTATATTATTTGGTTAGACACTAATAGGGTGGAGGTCAATCAGACAACAGCATATCAGCTTGTCCACGATGGAAGCGGAATTTTCATGTCTGTCATTACTATGCACTGACTTGATTTTGTACAAACAGTTATTATTAGACATGGGTATAACTGTAAAAGATTCCATTATTGTGTACGAGGATAATCAAGCAGCTATAAAATTAGCTACTAGTATTGCTGTAAAAACTAGATCAAAGCATACTGATTTAAGATACTTAAATGTTAGAGAATCTGTAAAGAATGGGCTAATTAAATTGGAATACTGCATGACAGAAGAAAACATTGCAGACCAATTTACAAAAGCTCAAGGATTAATTAAGTTTAAAGAGAGTTGTAACAAATATGATTTAAAGATGTAAATAGTTATATTATTATTTTCCTAAAAGGGGAGAATGTTAGGGATAACATTGTTTTACCCTAACTGGTTTAGGTAAATAATAATAAGTAATCATAGTTTGTATGTTAAAGTGTCTGCAACTTTAACTGTGGGATAGTAATTAAGGGAGTGGTTGTGAAAGCACTTTAAAAGAAGCAAGGCTGCAGCTTGCTATCTCTCTGGCTTTGATGATCCCTGATTACTGCAAGGACACAAGACTGCATTGCTTGAACGGGAGAGAAAACAAAGGACTGACTTGTAAGTGAATTGACATAGGATATTTCTACACGGACTTTGCTAACTGAACATCCCTGAATGGACTGATTAATGATACATGACTATTGGACTGTTATTTTGACTATGCTATGAACTCATAATGGAATAAACTATATTTTTTGATAGCACAAGCGTATCTGTTATTTTTACTGTATGTTAATAAATATACAAGCTTAGCTCACTCATTTATCTGTGTGCCTATCTGACTAACGCTGCACATTCTGTTTAGCTTGTCTCCCTAAACCTGGTTGGGGAAACCAGGCTTAACATGACTTATCTGCGATTCCTGGTAAAATACATGGGAAAATCCCATTGGGGTGCAATTCCACCTAGGGTTAGGTTAGCTCTTCATTAATTCAGATAAGAAAATGGAAATCACCAATGGATTTGTAGCCCATCGGTTTACTTAGGAGAGCACCACCTCTTTGAGTCTGACTTATCTGCGGTTCCTGGTAAAATATATGAGAAAATCCCATTGGCGTGCAATTCCACTAAGAGTTAGGGTTAGCTCTCCCTGAATTCAGACAGGAAAATGGACATCACCAATGAATTTGTAGCCCATCGGTTAGCTTAGGAGGGCACTAACTTTTTGGGTCTGACTAATCTGCGGTTCCTGGTAAAATACATGGGAAAATTCCTTTCGGGTGCAATTCTACTTAGGGTTAGGGTTAGGTCTCCATGAATTCAGACAGGAAAATGGCCATCACCAATGGATTTCTAGCCCATCGGTATACTTAGGAGGGCACCAACTTTTTCATTCTGACCTATCTGCGATTCCTGGTAAAATACAGGGGAAAATCCCATTGGGGTGCAATTCCACTTAGGGTTAGGGTTAGCTCTCCATGAATTCAGAAAGGAAAATGGACATCACCAATGGAATTTTCGCCGTTCGGTATGCTGAGGAAGGCACTAACTTTTTGGCTCTGACTTATCTGCGGTTCTTGGTAAAATACATGAGAAAATCCCATTGGGGTGCAATTCCACTTAGGGTTAGGGTTAGCTCTCCATTATCAGACAGGAAAATGGAAATCACCAACGTGTTTGTAGCCCATCGGTTTACTAAGGAGTGCACCACCTCTTTGAGTCTGACTTATCTGCGGTTCCTGGTAAAATACATGGGAAAATCCCATTGAGGTGCAATTCCACCTAGGGTTAGGGTTAGGTCTCCAAGAAATCAGACAGGAAAATGGACATCACCAATGGATTTGGAGCCCATCGGTATGCTTAGGAGGGCACTAAAATTTTGAGTCTGACTTATGTGCGGTTCAGGGTAAAATACATGGGAAAATCCCATTGTGGAGAAATTCCACTTAGGGTTAGGGTTAGCTCTCCCTGAATTCAGAAAGGATAATGATCATCGCCAATAGATTTGTAGCCCATCGGTTTGCTTAGGAGGGCACTAACTTTTTGGGTCTGACTTATATGCGGTTCCTGGTAAAATACATGGGAAAATCCCATTGGGGTGCAATTCCACTTAGGGTTAGGGTTAGCTCTCCCTGAATTCAGAAAGGATAATGATCATCGCCAATAGATTTGTAGCCCATCGGTTTGCTTAGGAGGGCACTAACTTTTTGGGTCTGACTTATCTGCGGTTCCTGGTAAAATACATGGGAAAATCCCATTGTGGAGAAATTCCACTTAGGGTTAGGGTTAGCTCTCCCTGAATTCAGAAAGGAAAATGGACATCACCAATGGATTTGTTACCCATCGGTATACTTAGGAGGGCACCAACTTTCAGATTCTGACCTATCTGCGGTTCCTGGTAAAATACATGGGAAAATCCCATTGGGGTGCAATTCCACCTAGGATTAGGGTTAGCTCTCCCTGAATTCAGACAGGAAAATGGACATCACCAATGCATTTGCTACCCTTCGGTTTGCTTAGGAGGGCACTAACTTTTTGACTCTGACATATCTGCGGTTCCTGGTAAAATAAATGGGAAAATCCCATTGGGGTGGAATTCCTCTTAGGGTTAGGGTTAGCTCTCCATGAATTCAGACAGGAAAATGGACATCACCAATGGAATTGTCGCCGTTCTGTATGCTTAGGAAGGCACTAACTTTTTGGGTCTGACTTATGTGTGGTTCTTGGTAAGATACAAGGGAAAATCCCATTGGGGTGCGATTCCATTTAGGGTTAGGTTTAGCTCTCCATGAATTCATACAGGAAAATGGACATCACCAATCTATTTGTTACCCATCTGTATACTTAGGAGGGCACCAACTTTTTGATTCTGACCTATCTGCAGTTCCTGGTAAAATACATGGGAAAATCCCATTGGGGTGGAATTCCTCTTAGGGTTAGGGTTAGCTCTCCATGAATTCAGACAGGAAAATGGACATCACCAATGGAATTGTCGCCGTTCTGTATGCTTAGGAAGGCACTAACTTTTTGAGTCAGACTTATTTGCGGTTCTTGGTAAAATACAAGGGAAAATCCCATTGGGGTGCGATTCCATTTAGGGTTAGGTTTAGCTCTCCATGAATTCATACAGGAAAATGGACATCACCAATCTATTTGTTACCCATCTGTATACTTAGGAGGGCACCAACTTTTTGATTCTGACCTATCTGCAGTTCCTGGTAAAATACATGGGAAAATCCCATTGGGGTGCAATTCCACTTAGGGTTAGGGTTAGCTCTCCCTGAATTCAGACAGGAAAATGGACATCACCAATGGAATTGTCGCCGTTCTGTATGCTTAGGAAGGCACTAACTTTTTGGGTCTGACTTATGTGTGGTTCTTGGTAAAATACATGAGAAAATCCCATTGGGGTGGAATTCCTCTTAGGGTTAGGGTTAGCTCTGCACGAATTCAGACAGGAAAATGGACATCACCAATGGATTTGTAGCTGATCAGTATGCTTAGGAGAGCAATAACTTTTTGAGTATGACTTATCTGCTTTTTCGGGGAGAGTACATGGGAGAAATCCCACTGGGGTGCAATTCCTCTTAGGGTTAGGGTTAGCTCTACACGAATTCAGACATGAAAATGGACATCACCAATTTATTTCTAGCCCATCAGTTTGCATAGGAGAGCACTAACTTTTTGAGTATGACTTATCTGCTATTTCGGGTAGAATACATGGGAGAAATCCCACTGGGGTGCAATTCCACTTAGGGTTAGGGTTAGCTCTCCATGAATTCAGACAGGAAAATGGACATCACCAATGGAATTGTCGCCGTTCTGTATGCTTAGGAAGGCACTAACTTTTTGGGTCTGACTTATGTGTGGTTCTTGGTAAAATACAAGGGAAAATCCCATTGGGGTGCGATTCCATTTAGGGTTAGGTTTAGCTCTCCATGAATTCATACAGGAAAATGGACATCACCAATCTATTTGTTACCCATCTGTATACTTAGGAGGGCACCAACTTTTTGATTCTGACCTATCTGCAGTTCCTGGTAAAATACATGGGAAAATCCCATTGGGGTGGAATTCCTCTTAGGGTTAGGGTTAGCTCTCCATGAATTCAGACAGGAAAATGGACATCACCAATGGAATTGTCGCCGTTCTGTATGCTTAGGAAGGCACTAACTTTTTGAGTCAGACTTATTTGCGGTTCTTGGTAAAATACAAGGGAAAATCCCATTGGGGTGCGATTCCATTTAGGGTTAGGTTTAGCTCTCCATGAATTCATACAGGAAAATGGACATCACCAATCTATTTGTTACCCATCTGTATACTTAGGAGGGCACCAACTTTTTGATTCTGACCTATCTGCAGTTCCTGGTAAAATACATGGGAAAATCCCATTGGGGTGCAATTCCACTTAGGGTTAGGGTTAGCTCTCCCTGAATTCAGACAGGAAAATGGACATCACCAATGGAATTGTCGCCGTTCTGTATGCTTAGGAAGGCACTAACTTTTTGGGTCTGACTTATGTGTGGTTCTTGGTAAAATACATGAGAAAATCCCATTGGGGTGGAATTCCTCTTAGGGTTAGGGTTAGCTCTGCACGAATTCAGACAGGAAAATGGACATCACCAATGGATTTGTAGCTGATCAGTATGCTTAGGAGAGCAATAACTTTTTGAGTATGACTTATCTGCTTTTTCGGGGAGAGTACATGGGAGAAATCCCACTGGGGTGCAATTCCTCTTAGGGTTAGGGTTAGCTCTACACGAATTCAGACATGAAAATGGACATCACCAATTTATTTCTAGCCCATCAGTTTGCATAGGAGAGCACTAACTTTTTGAGTATGACTTATCTGCTATTTCGGGTAGAATACATGGGAGAAATCCCACTGGGGTGCAATTCCACTTAGGGTTAGGGTTAGCTCTCCATGAATTCAGACAGGAAAATGGATTTCACCAATGAATTTGTAGCCCATCGGTTTGCTTAGGAGGGCACTAACTTTTCGGGTATGACTTCTCTGCGGTTCCTGGTAGAATACATGGGAAAATCCCATTGGGGTGCAATTCCACTTAGGGTTAGGGTTAGCTCTCCCTGAATTCAGACAGGAAAATGTACATTGCCAAAAGATTTGTAGCCCATCGGTTTGCTTAGGAGAGTACTAACTTTTTGAGTCTGACTTATGTGCAGTTCCCGGTAAAATACATGGGAAAATCCCATTGGGGTGCAATTCCACCTAGGGTTAGGGTTAGCTCTCCCTGAATTCAGACAGGAAAATGGACATCACCAATGGAATTGTCGCCGTTCTGTATGCTTAGGAAGGCACTAACTTTTTGGGTCTGACTTATGTGCGGTTCTTGGTAAAATACATGGGAAAATCCCATTGGGGTGCAATTCTACCTAGGGTTAGGGTTAGCTCTCCATTAATTCAGACAAGAAAATGGAAAACACCAATGGATTTGTAGCTCATCGGTTTATTTAGGAGAGCACCACCTCTTTGAGTCTGACTTATCTGCGGTTCCTGGTAAAATACATGAGAAAATCCCATTGGCGTGCAATTCCACTAAGGGTTAGGGTTAGCTCTACCTGAATTCAAACAGGAAAATGGACATCACCAATGAATTTGTAGCCCATCGGTTAGCTTAGGAGGGCACTAACTTTTTGGGTCTGACTTATCTATGGTTTCTGGTAAAATACATGGGACCATTCCATTGGGGTGCAATTTCACCTAGGGTTAGGTCTCCCTGAATTCAGACAGGAAAATGGACATCACCAATGGAATTGTCACCGTTCTGTATGCTTAGGAAGGCATTAACTTTTTGGGTCTGACTTATGTGCGGTTCTTGGTAAAATACATGGGAAAATCCCATTGGGGTGCAATTCCACCTGGGGTTAGGGTTAGCTCTCCCTGAATTCAGACAGGAAAATGGACATCACCAATGGAATTGTCGCCGTTCTATATGCTTAGGAAGGCACTAATTTTTTGGGTGTGACTTACCTGCGGTTTCTGGTAAAATACATGGGAAAATCCCATTGGGGTGCAATTCCACCTAGGGTTAGGGCTAGCTCTCCCTAAATTCAGACAGGAAAATGGACATCACCAATGGAATTGTCGCCGTTCTGTATGTTTAGGAAGGCACGAACTTTTTGGGTCTGACTTATGTGCGGTTCTTGGTAAAATACATGGGAAAATCCCATTGGGGTGCAATTCCACCTAGGGTTAAGGTTAGCTCTCCATGAATTCAGACAAGAAAATGGAAATCACCAATGGATTTGTAGCCCATCGGTTTACTTAGGAGAGCACCACCTCTTTGAGTCTGACTTATCTGCGGTTCCTGGTAAAATACATGAGAAAATCCCATTGGCGTGCAATTCCACTAAGGGTTAGGGTTAGCTCTACCTGAATTCAAACAGGAAAATGGACATCACCAATGAATTTGTAGCCCATCGGTTAGCTTAGGAGGGCACTAACTTTTTGAGTCAGACTTATTTGCGGTTTCTGGTAAAATAAATGGGAAAATCCCATTGGGGTGGAATTCCTCTTAGGGTTAGGGTTAGCTCTCCATGAATTCAGACAGGAAAATGGACATCACCAATGGATTTGTAGCCCATCAGTATGCTTAGGAGGTCACTAACTTTTTGAGTCAGACTTATTTGCGGTTCTTGGTAAAATACAAGGGAAAATCCCATTGGGGTGCGATTCCATTTAGGGTTAGGTTTAGCTCTCCATGAATTCATACAGGAAAATGGACATCACCAATCTATTTGTTACCCATCTGTATACTTAGGAGGGCACCAACTTTTTGATTCTGACCTATCTGCAGTTCCTGGTAAAATACATGGGAAAATCCCATTGGGGTGCAATTCCACTTAGGGTTAGGGTTAGCTCTCCCTGAATTCAGACAGGAAAATGGACATCACCAATGGAATTGTCGCCGTTCTGTATGCTTAGGAAGGCACTAACTTTTTGGGTCTGACTTATGTGTGGTTCTTGGTAAAATACATGAGAAAATCCCATTGGGGTGGAATTCCTCTTAGGGTTAGGGTTAGCTCTGCACGAATTAAGACAGGAAAATGGACATCACCAATGGATTTGTAGCTGATCAGTATGCTTAGGAGAGCACTAACTTTTTGAGTATGACTTATCTGCTTTTTCGGGGAGAATACATGGGAGAAATCCCACTGGGGTGCAATTCCTCTTAGGGTTAGGGTTAGCTCTACACGAATTCAGACATGAAAATGGACATCACCAATTTATTTCTAGCCCATCAGTTTGCATAGGAGAGCACTAATTTTTTGGGTGTGACTTATCTGCGGTTTCTGGTAAAATACATGGGAAAATCCCATTGGGGTGCAATTCCACCTAGGGTTAGGTTTAGCTCTCCCTAAATTCAGACAGGAAAATGGACATCACCAATGGAATTGTCGCCGTTCTGTATGTTTAGGAAGGCACTAACTTTTTGGGTCTGACTTATGTGCGGTTCTTGGTAAAATACATGGGAAAATCCCATTGGGGTGCAATTCCACCTAGGGTTAAGGTTAGCTCTCCATGAATTCAGACAAGAAAATGGAAATCACCAATGGATTTGTAGCCCATCGGTTTACTTAGGAGAGCACCACCTCTTTGAGTCTGACTTATCTGCGGTTCCTGGTAAAATACATGAGAAAATCCCATTGGCGTGCAATTCCACTAAGGGTTAGGGTTAGCTCTACCTGAATTCAAACAGGAAAATGGACATCACCAATGAATTTGGAGCCCATCGGTTAGCTTAGGAGGGCACTAACTTTTTGGGTCTGACCTATCTGCGGTTTCTGGTAAAATACATGGGAAAATTCCATTGGGGTGCAATTCCACCTAGGGTTAGGGTTAGGTCTCCATGAATTCAGACAGTAAAATGGACATCACCAATGGATTTCTAGCCCATCGGTATGCTTAGGAGGGCCCTAACTTTTTGGGTCTGACTTATGTGCGGTTCTTGGTAAAATACATGGGAAAATCCCATTGGGGTGCAATTCTACCTAGGGTTAGGGTTAGCTCTCCATTAATTTAGACAAGGAAATGGAAAACACCAATGGATTTGTAGCTTATCGGTTTATTTAGGAGAGCACCACCTCTTTGAGTCTGACTTATCTGCGGTTCCTGGTAAAATACATGAGAAAATCCCATTGGCGTGCAATTCCACTAAGGGTTAGGGTTAGCTCTACCTGAATTCAAACAGGAAAATGGACATCACCAATGAATTTGTAGCCCATCGGTTAGCTTAGGAGGGCACTAACTTTTTGGGTCTGACTTATCTATGGTTTCTGGTAAAATACATGGGAACATTCCATTGGGGTGCAATTCCACCTAGGGTTAGGTCTCCCTGAATTCAGACAGGAAAATGGACATCACCAATGGAATTGTCACCGTTCTGTATGCTTAGGAAGGCACTAACTTTTTGGGTCTGACTTATGTGCGGTTCTTGGTAAAATACATGGGAAAATCCCATTGGGGTGCAATTCCACCTAGGGTTAGGTTTAGCTCTCCCTGAATTCAGACAGGAAAATGGACATCACCAATGGAATTGTCGCCGTTCTGTATGCTTAGGAAGGCACTAATTTTTTGGGTGTGACTTATCTGCGGTTTCTGGTAAAATACATGGGAAAATCCCATTGGGGTGCAATTCCACCTAGGGTTAGGTTTAGCTCTCCCTAAATTCAGACAGGAAAATGGACATCACCAATGGAATTGTCGCCGTTCTGTATGTTTAGGAAGGCACTAACTTTTTGGGTCTGACTTATGTGCGGTTCTTGGTAAAATACATGGGAAAATCCCATTGGGGTGCAATTCCACCTAGGGTTAAGGTTAGCTCTCCATGAATTCAGACAAGAAAATGGAAATCACCAATGGATTTGTAGCCCATCGGTTTACTTAGGAGAGCACCACCTCTTTGAGTCTGACTTATCTGCGGTTCCTGGTAAAATACATGAGAAAATCCCATTGGCGTGCAATTCCACTAAGGGTTAGGGTTAGCTCTACCTGAATTCAAATAGGAAAATGGACATCACCAATGAATTTGGAGCCCATCGGTTAGCTTAGGAGGACACTAACTTTTTGGGTCTGACCTATCTGCGGTTTCTGGTAAAATACATGGGAAAATTCCATTGGGGTGCAATTCCACCTAGGGTTAGGGTTAGGTCTCCATGAATTCAGACAGTAAAATGGACATCACCAATGGATTTCTAGCCCATCGGTATGCTTAGGAGGGCCCTAACTTTTTGAGTCTGACTTACCTGCGGTTCTTGGTAAAATACATGGGAAAATCCCATTGTGGAGAAATTCCACTTAGGGTTAGGGTTAGCTCTCCCTGAATTCAGAAAGGAAAATGGACATCACCAATGGATTTGTTACCCATCGGTATACTTAGGAGGGCACCAACTTTCAGATTCTGACCTATCTGCGGTTCCTGGTAAAATACATGGGAAAATCCCATTGGGGTGCAATTCCACCTAGGGTTAGGGTTAGCTCTCCCTGAATTCAGACAGGAAAATGGACATCACCAATGCATTTGCTACCCTTCGGTTTGCTTAGGAGGGCACTAACTTTTTGACTCTGACATATCTGCGGTTCCTGGTAAAATTCATGGGAAAATCCCATTGGGGTGCAATTCCACTAAGGGCAAGGGTTAGGTGTCCATGAATTCAGACAGGAAAATGGACATCACCAATGGATTTGTAGCCCATCAGTATGCTTAGGAGGTCACTAACTTTTTGAGTCAGACTTATTTGCGGTTCTTGGTAAAATACAAGGGAAAATCCCATTGGGGTGCCATTCCATTTAGGGTTAGGTTTAGCTCTCCATGAATTCATACAGGAAAATGGACATCACCAATATATTTGTTACCCATCGGTATACTTAGGAGGGCACCAACTTTATGATTCTGACCTATCTGCGGTTCCTGGTAAAATACATGGGAAAATCCCATTGGAGTGCAATTCCACTTAGGGTTAGGGTTAGCTCTCCCTGAATTCAGACAGGAAAATGGACATCACCAATGGAATTGTCGCCGTTCTGTATGCTTAGGAAGGCACTAACTTTTTGGGTCTGACTTATGCGCGGTACTTGGTAAAATACAAGGGAAAATCCCATTGGGGTACAATTCCTCTTAGGGTTAGGGTTAGCTCTCCCGCAATTCAGAAAGGAAAATGGACTTCAGCAATGGATTTGTAGCCCAACGATTTGCTTTGGAGGGCACAAACTTTATGAGTTTGACTTTTTTGTGGTTCCTGGTAAAATGCATGGGAAAATCCCATTGGGGTGCAATTCCTCTTAGGGTTAGGGTTAGCTCTGCACGAATTCAGACAGGAAAATGGACATCACCAATGGAATTGTCGCCGTTCTGTATGCTTAGGAAGGCACCAACTTTTTTATTCTGACCTATCTGCGGTTCCTGGTAAAATACATGGGAAAATCCCATTGGGGTGCAATTCCACTTAGGGTTAGGGTTAGCTCTCCCTGAATTCAGACAGGAAAATGGACATCACCAATGGAATTGTCGCCGTTCTGTATGCTTAGGAAGGCACTAACTTTTTGGGTCTGACTTATGTGTGGTTCTTGGTAAAATACATGAGAAAATCCCATTGGGGTGGAATTCCTCTTAGGGTTAGGGTTAGCTCTGCACGAATTCAGACAGGAAAATGGACATCACCAATGGATTTGTAGCTGATCAGTATGCTTAGGAGAGCACTAACTTTTTGAGTATGACTTATCTGCTTTTTCGGGGAGAATACATGGGAGAAATCCCACTGGGGTGCAATTCCTCTTAGGGTTAGGGTTAGCTCTACACGAATTCAGACATGGAAATGGACATCACCAATTTATTTCTAGCCCATCAGTTTGCATAGGAGAGCACTAACTTTTTGAGTATGACTTATCTGCTGTTTCGGGTAGAATACATGGGAGAAATCCCACTGGGGTGCAATTCCACTTAGGGTTAGGGTTAGCTCTCCATGAATTCAGACAGGAAAATGGATTTCACCAATGAATTTGTAGCCCATCGGTTTGCTTAGGAGGGCACTATCTTTTCGGGTATGACTTCTCTGCGGTTCCTGGTAGAATACATGGGAAAATCCCATTGGGGTGCAATTCCACTTAGGGTTAGGGTTAGCTCTCCCTGAATTCAGACAGGAAAATGGACATCACCAATGGAATTGTCGCCGTTCTGTATGCTTAGGAAGGCACTAACTTTTTGGGTCTGACTTATGTGCGGTTCTTGGTAAAATACATGGGAAAATCCCATTGGGGTGCAATTCTACCTAGGGTTAGGGTTAGCTCTCCATTAATTCAGACAAGGAAATGGAAAACACCAATGGATTTGTAGCTCATCGGTTTATTTAGGAGAGCACCACCTCTTTGGGTCTGACCTATCTGCGGTTTCTGGTAAAATACATGGGAAAATTCCATTGGGGTGCAATTCCACCTAGGGTTAGGGTTAGGTCTCCATGAATTCAGACAGTAAAATGGACATCATCAATGGATTTCTAGCCCATCGGTATGCTTAGGAGGGCTCTAACTTTTTGAGTCTAACTTACCTGCGGTTCTTGGTAAAATACATGGGAAAATCCCATTGTGGAGAAATTCCACTTAGGGTTAGGGTTAGCTCTCCCTGAATTCAGAAAGGAAAATGGACATCACCAATGGATTTGTTACCCATCGGTATACTTAGGAGGGCACCAACTTTCAGATTCTGACCTATCTGCGGTTCCTGGTAAAATACATGGGAAAATCCCATTGGGGTGCAATTCCACCTAGGGTTAGGGTTAGCTCTCCCTGAATTCAGACAGGAAAATGGACATCACCAATGCATTTGCTACCCTTCGGTTTGCTTAGGAGGGCACTAACTTTTTGACTCTGACATATCTGCGGTTCCTGGTAAAATACATGGGAAAATCCCATTGGGGTGCAATTCCACTTAGGGCAAGGGTTAGGTGTCCATGAATTCAGACAGTAAAATGGACATCACCAATGGATTTGTCGCCGTTCTGTATGCTTAGGAAGGCACTAACTTTTTGGGTCTGACTTATGTGTGGTTCTTGGTAAAATACATGAGAAAATCCCATTGGGGTGGAATTCCTCTTAGGGTTAGGGTTAGCTCTGCACGAATTCAGACAGGAAAATGGACATCACCAATGGATTTGTAGCCCATCGGTTAGCTTAGGAGGGCACTAACTTTTTGGGTCTGACTTATCTATGGTTTCTGGTAAAATACATGGGAACATTCCATTGGGGTGCAATTCCACCTAGGGTTAGGTCTCCCTGAATTCAGACAGGAAAATGGACATCACCAATGGAATTGTCGCCGTTCTGTATGCTTAGGAAGGCACTAACTTTTTGGGTCTGACTTATGTGCGGTTCTTGGTAAAATACATGGGAAAATCCCATTGGGGTGCAATTCTACCTAGGGTTAGGGTTAGCTCTCCATTAATTTAGACAAGGAAATGGAAAACACCAATGGATTTGTAGCTCATCGGTTTATTTAGGAGAGCACCACCTCTTTGAGTCTGACTTATCTGCGGTTCCTGGTAAAATACATGAGAAAATCCCATTGGCGTGCAATTCCACTAAGGGTTAGGGTTAGCTCTACCTGAATTCAAACAGGAAAATGGACATCACCAATGAATTTGTAGCCCATCGGTTAGCTTAGGAGGGCACTAACTTTTTGGGTCTGACTTATCTATGGTTTCTGGTAAAATACATGGGAACATTGCATTGGGGTGCAATTCCACCTAGGGTTAGGTCTCCCTGAATTCAGACAGGAAAATGGACATCACCAATGGAATTGTCACCGTTCTGTATGCTTAGGAAGGCACTAACTTTTTGGGTCTGACTTATGTGCGGTTCTTGGTAAAATACATGGGAAAATCCCATTGGGGTGCAATTCCACCTAGGGTTAGGTTTAGCTCTCCCTGAATTCAGACAGGAAAGTGGACATCACCAATGGAATTGTCGCCGTTCTGTATGCTTAGGAAGGCACTAATTTTTTGGGTGTGACTTATCTGCGGTTTCTGGTAAAATACATGGGAAAATCCCATTGGGGTGCAATTCCACCTAGGGTTAGGTTTAGCTCTCCCTAAATTCAGACAGGAAAATGGACATCACCAATGGAATTGTCGCCGTTCTGTATGTTTAGGAAGGCACTAACTTTTTGGGTCTGACTTATGTGCGGTTCTTGGTAAAATACATGGGAAAATCCCATTGGGGTGCAATTCCACCTAGGGTTAAGGTTAGCTCTCCATGAATTCAGACAAGAAAATGGAAATCACCAATGGATTTGTAGCCCATCGGTTTACTTAGGAGAGCACCACCTCTTTGAGTCTGACTTATCTGCGGTTCCTGGTAAAATACATGAGAAAATCCCATTGGCGTGCAATTCCACTAAGGGTTAGGGTTAGCTCTACCTGAATTCAAATAGGAAAATGGACATCACCAATGAATTTGGAGCCCATCGGTTAGCTTAGGAGGACACTAACTTTTTGGGTCTGACCTATCTGCGGTTTCTGGTAAAATACATGGGAAAATTCCATTGGGGTGCAATTCCACCTAGGGTTAGGGTTAGGTCTCCATGAATTCAGACAGTAAAATGGACATCACCAATGGATTTCTAGCCCATCGGTATGCTTAGGAGGGCCCTAACTTTTTGAGTCTGACTTACCTGCGGTTCTTGGTAAAATACATGGGAAAATCCCATTGTGGAGAAATTCCACTTAGGGTTAGGGTTAGCTCTCCCTGAATTCAGAAAGGAAAATGGACATCACCAATGGATTTGTTACCCATCGGTATACTTAGGAGGGCACCAACTTTCAGATTCTGACCTATCTGCGGTTCCTGGTAAAATACATGGGAAAATCCCATTGGGGTGCAATTCCACCTAGGGTTAGGGTTAGCTCTCCCTGAATTCAGACAGGAAAATGGACATCACCAATGCATTTGCTACCCTTCGGTTTGCTTAGGAGGGCACTAACTTTTTGACTCTGACATATCTGCGGTTCCTGGTAAAATTCATGGGAAAATCCCATTGGGGTGCAATTCCACTTAGGGCAAGGGTTAGGTGTCCATGAATTCAGACAGGAAAATGGACATCACCAATGGATTTGTAGCCCATCAGTATGCTTAGGAGGTCACTAACTTTTTGAGTCAGACTTATTTGCGGTTCTTGGTAAAATACAAGGGAAAATCCCATTGGGGTGCCATTCCATTTAGGGTTAGGTTTAGCTCTCCATGAATTCATACAGGAAAATGGACATCACCAATATATTTGTTACCCATCGGTATACTTAGGAGGGCACCAACTTTATGATTCTGACCTATCTGCGGTTCCTGGTAAAATACATGGGAAAATCCCATTGGAGTGCAATTCCACTTAGGGTTAGGGTTAGCTCTCCCTGAATTCAGACAGGAAAATGGACATCACCAATGGAATTGTCGCCGTTCTGTATGCTTAGGAAGGCACTAACTTTTTGGGTCTGACTTATGCGCGGTACTTGGTAAAATACAAGGGAAAATCCCATTGGGGTACAATTCCTCTTAGGGTTAGGGTTAGCTCTCCATCAATTCAGACAGGAAAATGGACATCAGCAATGGATTTGTAGCCAAACGATTTGCTTGGGAGGGCACAAACTTTATGAGTTTGACTTTTTTGTGGTTCCTGGTAAAATGCATGGGAAAATCCCATTGGGGTGCAATTCCTCTTAGGGTTAGGGTTAGCTCTGCACGAATTCAGACAGGAAAATGGACATCACCAATGGATTTGTAGCTGATCAGTATGCTTAGGAGAGCACTAACTTTTTGAGTATGACTTATCTGCTTTTTCGGGGAGAATACATGGGAGAAATCCCACTGGGGTGCAATTCCTCTTAGGGTTAGGGTTAGCTCTACACGAATTCAGACATGGAAATGGACATCACCAATTTATTTCTAGCCCATCAGTTTGCATAGGAGAGCACTAACTTTTTGAGTATGACTTATCTGCTGTTTCGGGTAGAATACATGGGAGAAATCCCACTGGGGTCCAATTCCACTTAGGGTTAGGGTTAGCTCTCCATGAATTCAGACAGGAAAATGGATTTCACCAATGAATTTGTAGCCCATCGGTTTGCTTAGGAGGGCACTAACTTTTCGGGTATGACTTCTCTGCGGTTCCTGGTAGAATACATGGGAAAATCCCATTGGGGTGCAATTCCACTTAGGGTTAGGGTTAGCTCTCCCTGAATTCAGACAGGAAAATGGACATCACCAATGGAATTGTCGCCGTTCTGTATGCTTAGGAAGGCACTAACTTTTTGGGTCTGACTTATGTGCGGTTCTTGGTAAAATACATGGGAAAATCCCATTGGGGTGCAATTCTACCTAGGGTTAGGGTTAGCTCTCCATTAATTCAGACAAGGAAATGGAAAACACCAATGGATTTGTAGCTCATCGGTTTATTTAGGAGAGCACCACCTCTTTGGGTCTGACCTATCTGCGGTTTCTGGTAAAATACATGGGAAAATTCCATTGGGGTGCAATTCCACCTAGGGTTAGGGTTAGGTCTCCATGAATTCAGACAGTAAAATGGACATCATCAATGGATTTCTAGCCCATCGGTATGCTTAGGAGGGCTCTAACTTTTTGAGTCTGACTTACCTGCGGTTCTTGGTAAAATACATGGGAAAATCCCATTGTGGAGAAATTCCACTTAGGGTTAGGGTTAGCTCTCCCTGAATTCAGAAAGGAAAATGGACATCACCAATGGATTTGTTACCCATCGGTATACTTAGGAGGGCACCAACTTTCAGATTCTGACCTATCTGCGGTTCCTGGTAAAATACATGGGAAAATCCCATTGGGGTGCAATTCCACCTAGGGTTAGGGTTAGCTCTCCCTGAATTCAGACAGGAAAATGGACATCACCAATGCATTTGCTACCCTTCGGTTTGCTTAGGAGGGCACTAACTTTTTGACTCTGACATATCTGCGGTTCCTGGTAAAATACATGGGAAAATCCCATTGGGGTGCAATTCCACTTAGGGCAAGGGTTAGGTGTCCATGAATTCAGACAGTAAAATGGACATCACCAATGGATTTGTAGCCCATCAGTATGCTTAGGAGGTCACTAACTTTTTGAGTCAGACTTATTTGCGGTTCTTGATAAAATACAAGGGAAAATCCCATTGGGGTGCGATTCCATTTAGGGTTAGGTTTAGCTCTCCATGAATTCATATAGGAAAATGGACATCACCAATCTATTTGTTACCCATCGGTATACTTAGGAGGGCACCAACTTTTTTATTCTGACCTATCTGCGGTTCCTGGTAAAATACATGGGAAAATCCCATTGGGGTGCAATTCCACTTAGGGTTAGGGTTAGCTCTCCCTGAATTCAGACAGGAAAATGGACATCACCAATGGAATTGTCGCCGTTCTGTATGCTTAGGAAGGCACTAACTTTTTGGGTCTGACTTATGTGTGGTTCTTGGTAAAATACATGAGAAAATCCCATTGGGGTGGAATTCCTCTTAGGGTTAGGGTTAGCTCTGCACGAATTCAGACAGGAAAATGGACATCACCAATGGATTTGTAGCCCATCGGTTAGCTTAGGAGGGCACTAACTTTTTGGGTCTGACTTATCTATGGTTTCTGGTAAAATACATGGGAACATTCCATTGGGGTGCAATTCCACCTAGGGTTAGGTCTCCCTGAATTCAGACAGGAAAATGGACATCACCAATGGAATTGTCGCCGTTCTGTATGCTTAGGAAGGCACTAACTTTTTGGGTCTGACTTATGTGCGGTTCTTGGTAAAATACATGGGAAAATCCCATTGGGGTGCAATTCTACCTAGGGTTAGGGTTAGCTCTCCATTAATTTAGACAAGGAAATGGAAAACACCAATGGATTTGTAGCTCATCGGTTTATTTAGGAGAGCACCACCTCTTTGAGTCTGACTTATCTGCGGTTCCTGGTAAAATACATGAGAAAATCCCATTGGCGTGCAATTCCACTAAGGGTTAGGGTTAGCTCTACCTGAATTCAAACAGGAAAATGGACATCACCAATGAATTTGTAGCCCATCGGTTAGCTTAGGAGGGCACTAACTTTTTGGGTCTGACTTATCTATGGTTTCTGGTAAAATACATGGGAACATTGCATTGGGGTGCAATTCCACCTAGGGTTAGGTCTCCCTGAATTCAGACAGGAAAATGGACATCACCAATGGAATTGTCACCGTTCTGTATGCTTAGGAAGGCACTAACTTTTTGGGTCTGACTTATGTGCGGTTCTTGGTAAAATACATGGGAAAATCCCATTGGGGTGCAATTCCACCTAGGGTTAGGTTTAGCTCTCCCTGAATTCAGACAGGAAAATGGACATCACCAATGGAATTGTCGCCGTTCTGTATGCTTAGGAAGGCACTAATTTTTTGGGTGTGACTTATCTGCGGTTTCTGGTAAAATACATGGGAAAATCCCATTGGGGTGCAATTCCACCTAGGGTTAGGTTTAGCTCTCCCTAAATTCAGACAGGAAAATGGACATCACCAATGGAATTGTCGCCGTTCTGTATGTTTAGGAAGGCACTAACTTTTTGGGTCTGACTTATGTGCGGTTCTTGGTAAAATACATGGGAAAATCCCATTGGGGTGCAATTCCACCTAGGGTTAAGGTTAGCTCTCCATGAATTCAGACAAGAAAATGGAAATCACCAATGGATTTGTAGCCCATCGGTTTACTTAGGAGAGCACCACCTCTTTGAGTCTGACTTATCTGCGGTTCCTGGTAAAATACATGAGAAAATCCCATTGGCGTGCAATTCCACTAAGGGTTAGGGTTAGCTCTACCTGAATTCAAATAGGAAAATGGACATCACCAATGAATTTGGAGCCCATCGGTTAGCTTAGGAGGACACTAACTTTTTGGGTCTGACCTATCTGCGGTTTCTGGTAAAATACATGGGAAAATTCCATTGGGGTGCAATTCCACCTAGGGTTAGGGTTAGGTCTCCATGAATTCAGACAGTAAAATGGACATCACCAATGGATTTCTAGCCCATCGGTATGCTTAGGAGGGCCCTAACTTTTTGAGTCTGACTTACCTGCGGTTCTTGGTAAAATACATGGGAAAATCCCATTGTGGAGAAATTCCACTTAGGGTTAGGGTTAGCTCTCCCTGAATTCAGAAAGGAAAATGGACATCACCAATGGATTTGTTACCCATCGGTATACTTAGGAGGGCACCAACTTTCAGATTCTGACCTATCTGCGGTTCCTGGTAAAATACATGGGAAAATCCCATTGGGGTGCAATTCCACCTAGGGTTAGGGTTAGCTCTCCCTGAATTCAGACAGGAAAATGGACATCACCAATGCATTTGCTACCCTTCGGTTTGCTTAGGAGGGCACTAACTTTTTGACTCTGACATATCTGCGGTTCCTGGTAAAATTCATGGGAAAATCCCATTGGGGTGCAATTCCACTTAGGGCAAGGGTTAGGTGTCCATGAATTCAGACAGGAAAATGGACATCACCAATGGATTTGTAGCCCATCAGTATGCTTAGGAGGTCACTAACTTTTTGAGTCAGACTTATTTGCGGTTCTTGGTAAAATACAAGGGAAAATCCCATTGGGGTGCCATTCCATTTAGGGTTAGGTTTAGCTCTCCATGAATTCATACAGGAAAATGGACATCACCAATATATTTGTTACCCATCGGTATACTTAGGAGGGCACCAACTTTATGATTCTGACCTATCTGCGGTTCCTGGTAAAATACATGGGAAAATCCCATTGGAGTGCAATTCCACTTAGGGTTAGGGTTAGCTCTCCCTGAATTCAGACAGGAAAATGGACATCACCAATGGAATTGTCGCCGTTCTGTATGCTTAGGAAGGCACTAACTTTTTGGGTCTGACTTATGCGCGGTACTTGGTAAAATACAAGGGAAAATCCCATTGGGGTACAATTCCTCTTAGGGTTAGGGTTAGCTCTCCATCAATTCAGACAGGAAGATGGACATCAGCAATGGATTTGTAGCCAAACGATTTGCTTGGGAGGGCACAAACTTTATGAGTTTGACTTTTTTGTGGTTCCTGGTAAAATGCATGGGAAAATCCCATTGGGGTGCAATTCCTCTTAGGGTTAGGGTTAGCTCTGCACGAATTCAGACAGGAAAATGGACATCACCAATGGATTTGTAGCTGATCAGTATGCTTAGGAGAGCACTAACTTTTTGAGTATGACTTATCTGCTTTTTCGGGGAGAATACATGGGAGAAATCCCACTGGGGTGCAATTCCTCTTAGGGTTAGGGTTAGCTCTACACGAATTCAGACATGGAAATGGACATCACCAATTTATTTCTAGCCCATCAGTTTGCATAGGAGAGCACTAACTTTTTCAGTATGACTTATCTGCTGTTTCGGGTAGAATACATGGGAGAAATCCCACTGGGGTGCAATTCCACTTAGGGTTAGGGTTAGCTCTCCATGAATTCAGACAGGAAAATGGATTTCACCAATGAATTTGTAGCCCATCGGTTTGCTTAGGAGGGCACTAACTTTTCGGGTATGACTTCTCTGCGGTTCCTGGTAGAATACATGGGAAAATCCCATTGGGGTGCAATTCCACTTAGGGTTAGGGTTAGCTCTCCCTGAATTCAGACAGGAAAATGGACATCACCAATGGAATTGTCGCCGTTCTGTATGCTTCGGAAGGCACTAACTTTTTGGGTCTGACTTATGTGCGGTTCTTGGTAAAATACATGGGAAAATCCCATTGGGGTGCAATTCTACCTAGGGTTAGGGTTAGCTCTCCATTAATTCAGACAAGGAAATGGAAAACACCAATGGATTTGTAGCTCATCGGTTTATTTAGGAGAGCACCACCTCTTTGGGTCTGACCTATCTGCGGTTTCTGGTAAAATACATGGGAAAATTCCATTGGGGTGCAATTCCACCTAGGGTTAGGGTTAGGTCTCCATGAATTCAGACAGTAAAATGGACATCATCAATGGATTTCTAGCCCATCGGTATGCTTAGGAGGGCTCTAACTTTTTGAGTCTGACTTACCTGCGGTTCTTGGTAAAATACATGGGAAAATCCCATTGTGGAGAAATTCCACTTAGGGTTAGGGTTAGCTCTCCCTGAATTCAGAAAGGAAAATGGACATCACCAATGGATTTGTTACCCATCGGTATACTTAGGAGGGCACCAACTTTCAGATTCTGACCTATCTGCGGTTCCTGGTAAAATACATGGGAAAATCCCATTGGGGTGCAATTCCACCTAGGGTTAGGGTTAGCTCTCCCTGAATTCAGACAGGAAAATGGACATCACCAATGCATTTGCTACCCTTCGGTTTGCTTAGGAGGGCACTAACTTTTTGACTCTGACATATCTGCGGTTCCTGGTAAAATACATGGGAAAATCCCATTGGGGTGCAATTCCACTTAGGGCAAGGGTTAGGTGTCCATGAATTCAGACAGTAAAATGGACATCACCAATGGATTTGTAGCCCATCAGTATGCTTAGGAGGTCACTAACTTTTTGAGTCAGACTTATTTGCGGTTCTTGGTAAAATACAAGGGAAAATCCCATTGGGGTGCGATTCCATTTAGGGTTAGGTTTAGCTCTCCATGAATTCATATAGGAAAATGGACATCACCAATCTATTTGTTACCCATCGGTATACTTAGGAGGGCACCAACTTTTTTATTCTGACCTATCTGCGGTTCCTGGTAAAATACATGGGAAAATCCCATTGGGGTGCAATTCCACTTAGGGTTAGGGTTAGCTCTCCCTGAATTCAGACAGGAAAATGGACATCACCAATGGAATTGTCGCCGTTCTGTATGCTTAGGAAGGCACTAACTTTTTGGGTCTGACTTATGTGTGGTTCTTGGTAAAATACATGAGAAAATCCCATTGGGGTGGAATTCCTCTTAGGGTTAGGGTTAGCTCTGCACGAATTCAGACAGGAAAATGGACATCACCAATGGATTTGTAGCTGATCAGTATGCTTAGGAGAGCACTAACTTTTTGAGTATGACTTATCTGCTTTTTCGGGGAGAATACATGGGAGAAATCCCCCTGGGGTGCAATTCCTCTTAGGGTTAGGGTTAGCTCTACACGAATTCAGACATGGAAATGGACATCACCAATTTATTTCTAGCCCATCAGTTTGCATAGGAGAGCACTAACTTTTTGAGTATGACTTATCTGCTGTTTCGGGTAGAATACATGGGAGAAATCCCACTGGGGTCCAATTCCACTTAGGGTTAGGGTTAGCTCTCCATGAATTCAGACAGGAAAATGGATTTCACCAATGAATTTGTAGCCCATCGGTTTGCTTAGGAGGGCACTATCTTTTCGGGTATGACTTCTCTGCGGTTCCTGGTAGAATACATGGGAAAATCCCATTGGGGTGCAATTCCACTTAGGGTTAGGGTTAGCTCTCCCTGAATTCAGACAGGAAAATGGACATCACCAATGGAATTGTCGCCGTTCTGTATGCTTAGGAAGGCACTAACTTTTTGGGTCTGACTTATGTGCGGTTCTTGGTAAAATACATGGGAAAATCCCATTGGGGTGCAATTCTACCTAGGGTTAGGGTTAGCTCTCCATTAATTCAGACAAGGAAATGGAAAACACCAATGGATTTGTAGCTCATCGGTTTATTTAGGAGAGCACCACCTCTTTGGGTCTGACCTATCTGCGGTTTCTGGTAAAATACATGGGAAAATTCCATTGGGGTGCAATTCCACCTAGGGTTAGGGTTAGGTCTCCATGAATTCAGACAGTAAAATGGACATCATCAATGGATTTCTAGCCCATCGGTATGCTTAGGAGGGCTCTAACTTTTTGAGTCTAACTTACCTGCGGTTCTTGGTAAAATACATGGGAAAATCCCATTGTGGAGAAATTCCACTTAGGGTTAGGGTTAGCTCTCCCTGAATTCAGAAAGGAAAATGGACATCACCAATGGATTTGTTACCCATCGGTATACTTAGGAGGGCACCAACTTTCAGATTCTGACCTATCTGCGGTTCCTGGTAAAATACATGGGAAAATCCCATTGGGGTGCAATTCCACCTAGGGTTAGGGTTAGCTCTCCCTGAATTCAGACAGGAAAATGGACATCACCAATGCATTTGCTACCCTTCGGTTTGCTTAGGAGGGCACTAACTTTTTGACTCTGACATATCTGCGGTTCCTGGTAAAATACATGGGAAAATCCCATTGGGGTGCAATTCCACTTAGGGCAAGGGTTAGGTGTCCATGAATTCAGACAGTAAAATGGACATCACCAATGGATTTGTAGCCCATCAGTATGCTTAGGAGGTCACTAACTTTTTGAGTCAGACTTATTTGCGGTTCTTGGTAAAATACAAGGGAAAATCCCATTGGGGTGCGATTCCATTTAGGGTTAGGTTTAGCTCTCCATGAATTCATACAGGAAAATGGACATCACCAATCTATTTGTTACCCATCGGTATACTTAGGAGGGCACCAACTTTTTGATTCTGACCTATCTGCGGTTCCTGGTAAAATACATGGGAAAATCCCATTGGGGTGCAATTCCACTTAGGGTTAGGGTTAGCTCTCCCTGAATTCAGACAGGAAAATGGACATCACCAATGGAATTGTCGCCGTTCTGTATGCTTAGGAAGGCACTAACTTTTTGGGTCTGACTTATGTGCGGTTCTTGGTAAAATACATGGGAAAATCCCATTGGGGTGCAATTCTACCTAGGGTTAGGGTTAGCTCTCCATTAATTTAGACAAGGAAATGGAAAACACCAATGGATTTGTAGCTCATCGGTTTATTTAGGAGAGCACCACCTCTTTGAGTCTGACTTATCTGCGGTTCCTGGTAAAATACATGAGAAAATCCCATTGGCGTGCAATTCCACTAAGGGTTAGGGTTAGCTCTACCTGAATTCAAACAGGAAAATGGACATCACCAATGAATTTGTAGCCCATCGGTTAGCTTAGGAGGGCACTAACTTTTTGGGTCTGACTTATCTATGGTTTCTGGTAAAATACATGGGAACATTCCATTGGGGTGCAATTCCACCTAGGGTTAGGTCTCCCTGAATTCAGACAGGAAAATGGACATCACCAATGGAATTGTCACCGTTCTGTATGCTTAGGAAGGCACTAACTTTTTGGGTCTGACTTATGTGCGGTTCTTGGTAAAATACATGGGAAAATCCCATTGGGGTGCAATTCCACCTAGGGTTAGGTTTAGCTCTCCCTAAATTCAGACAGGAAAATGGACATCACCAATGGAATTGTCGCCGTTCTGTTTGTTTAGGAAGGCACTAACTTTTGGGGTCTGACTTATGTGCGGTTCTTGGTAAAATACATGGGAAAATCCCATTGGGGTGCAATTCCACCTAGGGTTAAGGTTAGCTCTCCATGAATTCAGACAAGAAAATGGAAATCACCAATGGAATTGTCGCCGTTCTGTATGCTTAGGAAGGCACTAACTTTTTGGGTCTGACTTATCTGCGGTTCCTGGTAAAATACATGAGAAAATCCCATTGGCGTGCAATTCCACTAAGGGTTAGGGTTAGCTCTACCTGAATTCAAACAGGAAAATGGACATCACCAATGAATTTGGAGCCCATCGGTTAGCTTAGGAGGGCACTAACTTTTTGGGTCTGACCTATCTGCGGTTTCTGGTAAAATACATGGGAAAATTCCATTGGGGTGCAATTCCACCTAGGGTTAGGGTTAGGTCTCCATGAAATCAGGCAGGAAAATGGACATCACCAATGGTTTTGGAGCCCATCGGTATGCTTAGGAGGGCACTAAAATTTTTAGTCTGACTTATGTGCGGTTCTTGGTAAAATACATGGGAAAATCCCATTGGGGTGCAATTCTACCTAGGGTTAGGGTTAGCTCTCCATTAATTCAGACAAGGAAATGGAAAACACCAATGGATTTGTAGCTCATCGGTTTATTTAGGAGAGCACCACCTCTTTGGGTCTGACCTATCTGCGGTTTCTGGTAAAATACATGGGAAAATTCCATTGGGGTGCAATTCCACCTAGGGTTAGGGTTAGGTCTCCATGAATTCAGACAGTAAAATGGACATCATCAATGGATTTCTAGCCCATCGGTATGCTTAGGAGGGCCCTAACTTTTTGAGTCTGACTTACCTGCGGTTCTTGGTAAAATACATGGGAAAATCCCATTGGGGTGCAATTCCACTTAGGGTTAGGGTTAGCTCTCCCTGAATTCAGACAGGAAAATGGACATCACCAATGGAATTGTCGCCGTTCTGTATGCTTAGGAAGGCACTAACTTTTTGGGTCTGACTTATGTGTGGTTCTTGGTAAAATACATGAGAAAATCCCATTGGGGTGGAATTCCTCTTAGGGTTAGGGTTAGCTCTGCACGAATTCAGACAGGAAAATGGACATCACCAATGGATTTGTAGCTGATCAGTATGCTTAGGAGAGCACTAACTTTTTGAGTATGACTTATCTGCTTTTTCGGGGAGAATACATGGGAGAAATCCCACTGGAGTGCAATTCCTCTTAGGGTTAGGGTTAGCTCTACACGAATTCAGACATGGAAATGGACATCACCAATTTATTTCTAGCCCATCAGTTTGCATAGGAGAGCACTAACTTTTTGAGTATGACTTATCTGCTGTTTCGGGTAGAATACATGGGAGAAATCCCACTGGGGTGCAATTCCACTTAGGGTTAGGGTTAGCTCTCCATGAATTCAGACAGGAAAATGGATTTCACCAATGAATTTGTAGCCCATCGGTTTGCTTAGGAGGGCACTAACTTTTTGACTCTGACATATCTGCGGATCCTGGTAAAATACATGAGAAAATCCCATTGGGGTGCAATTCCACCTAGGGTTAGGGTTAGCTCTCCCTGAATTCAGACAGGAAAATGGACATCACCAATGCATTTGCTACCCTTCGGTTTGCTTAGGAGGGCACTAACTTTTTGACTCTGACATATCTGCGGTTCCTGGTAAAATACATGAGAAAATCCCATTGGGGTGCAATTCCACTTAGGGTTAGGGTTAGGTCTCCATGAATTCAGACAGGAAAATGGACATTACCAATGGAATTGTCGCCGTTCTGTATGCTTAGGAAGGCACTAACTCTTTGGGTCTGACTTATGTGTGGTTCTTGGTAAAATACATGAGAAAATCCCATTGGGGTGCAATTCCTCTTAGGGTTAGGGTTAGCTCTCCGTAAATTCAGACAGGAAAATGGACATCAGCAATGGATTTGTAGCCCAACGATATGCTTAGGAGGGCACAAACTTTATGAGTTTGACTTATTTGCGGTTCCTGGTAAAATGCATGGGAAAATCCCATTGGGGTGCAATTGCTCTTAGGGTTAGGGTTAGCTCTACACGAATTCAGACAGGATAATGGACATCACCAATGAATTTGTAGCCCATCAGTTTGCTTAGGAGAGCACTAACTTTTTGGGTCTGACCTATCTGCGGTTTCTGGTAAAATACATGGGAAAATTCCATTGGGGTTCAATTCCACCTAGGGTTAGGGTTAGGTCTCCATGAATTCAGACAGTAAAATGGACATCATCAATGGATTTCTAGCCCATCGGTATGCTTAGGAGGGCCCTAACTTTTTGAGTCTGACTTACCTGCGGTTCTTGGTAAAATACATGGGAAAATCCCATTGGGGTGCAATTCCACTTAGGGTTAGGGTTAGCTCTCCCTGAATTCAGACAGGAAAATGGACATCACCAATGGAATTGTCGCCGTTCTGTATGCTTAGGAAGGCACTAACTTTTTGGGTCTGACTTATGTGTGGTTCTTGGTAAAATACATGAGAAAATCCCATTGGGGTGGAATTCCTCTTAGGGTTAGGGTTAGCTCTGCACGAATTCAGACAGGAAAATGGACATCACCAATGGATTTGTAGCTGATCAGTATGCTTAGGAGAGCACTAACTTTTTGAGTATGACTTATCTGCTTTTTCGGGGAGAATACATGGGAGAAATCCCACTGGGGTGCAATTCCTCTTAGGGTTAGGGTTAGCTCTACACGAATTCAGACATGGAAATGGACATCACCAATTTATTTCTAGCCCATCAGTTTGCATAGGAGAGCACTAACTTTTTGAGTATGACTTATCTGCTGTTTCGGGTAGAATACATGGGAGAAATCCCACTGGGGTGCAATTCCACTTAGGGTTAGGGTTAGCTCTCCATGAATTCAGACAGGAAAATGGATTTCACCAATGAATTTGTAGCCCATCGGTTTGCTTAGGAGGGCACTAACTTTTCGGGTATGACTTCTCTGCGGTTCCTGGTAGAATACATGGGAAAATCCCATTGGGGTGCAATTCCACTTAGGGTTAGGGTTAGCTCTCCCTGAATTCAGACAGGAAAATGGACATCACCAATGGAATTGTCGCCGTTCTGTATGCTTAGGAAGGCACTAACTTTTTGGGTCTGACTTATGTGCGGTTCTTGGTAAAATACATGGGAAAATCCCATTGGGGTGCAATTCTACCTAGGGTTAGGGTTAGCTCTCCATTAATTCAGACAAGGAAATGGAAAACACCAATGGATTTGTAGCTCATCGGTTTATTTAGGAGAGCACCACCTCTTTGGGTCTGACCTATCTGCGGTTTCTGGTAAAATACATGGGAAAATTCCATTGGGGTGCAATTCCACCTAGGGTTAGGGTTAGGTCTCCATGAATTCAGACAGTAAAATGGACATCATCAATGGATTTCTAGCCCATCGGTATGCTTAGGAGGGCCCTAACTTTTTGAGTCTGACTTACCTGCGGTTCTTGGTAAAATACATGGGAAAATCCCATTGTGGAGAAATTCCACTTAGGGTTAGGGTTAGCTCTCCCTGAATTCAGAAAGGAAAATGGACATCACCAATGGATTTGTTACCCATCGGTATACTTAGGAGGGCACCAACTTTCAGATTCTGACCTATCTGCGGTTCCTGGTAAAATACATGGGAAAATCCCATTGGGGTGCAATTCCACCTAGGGTTAGGGTTAGCTCTCCCTGAATTCAGACAGGAAAATGGACATCACCAATGCATTTGCTACCCTTCGGTTTGCTTAGGAGGGCACTAACTTTTTGACTCTGACATATCTGCGGTTCCTGGTAAAATACATGAGAAAATCCCATTGGGGTGCAATTCCACTTAGGGCAAGGGTTAGGTGTCCATGAATTCAGACAGTAAAATGGACATCACCAATGGATTTGTAGCCCATCAGTATGCTTAGGAGGTCACTAACTTTTTGAGTCAGACTTATTTGCGGTTCTTGGTAAAATACAAGGGAAAATCCCATTGGGGTGCGATTCCATTTAGGGTTAGGTTTAGCTCTCCATGAATTCATACAGGAAAATGGACATCACCAATCTATTTGTTAGCCATCGGTATACTTAGGAGGGCACCAACTTTTTGATTCTGACCTATCTGCGGTTCCTGGTAAAATACATGGGAAAATCCCATTGGGGTGCAATTCCTCTTAGGGTTAGGGTTAGCTCTGCACGAATTCAGACAGGATAATGGACATCACCAATGAATTTGTAGCCCATCGGTTTGCTTAGGAGAGCACTAACTTTTTGAGTATGACTTATCTGCTGTTTCGGGTAGAATACATGGGAGAAATCCCACTGGGGTGCAAATCCACTTAGGGTTAGGGTTAGCTCTCCATGAATTCAGACAGGAAAATGGACATCACCAATGGAATTGTCGCCGTTCTGTATGCTTAGGAAGGCACTAACTTTTTGGGTCTGACTTATGCGCGGTACTTGGTAAAATACAAGGGAAAATCCCATTGGGGTACAATTCCTCTTAGGGTTAGGGTTAGCTCTCCATCAATTCAGACAGGAAAATGGACATCAGCAATGGATTTGTAGCCCAACGATTTGCTTGGGAGGGCACAAACTTTATGAGTTTGACTTTTTTGTGGTTCCTGGTAAAATGCATGGGAAAATCCCATTGGGGTGCAATTCCTCTTAGGGTTAGGGTTAGCTCTGCACAAATTCAGACAGGAAAATGGACATCACCAATGGATTTGTAGCTGATCAGTATACTTAGGAGAGCACTAACTTTTTGAGTATGACTTATCTGCTTTTTCGGGTAGAATACATGGGAGAAATCCCACTGGGGTGCAATTCCTCTTAGGGTTAGGGTTAGCTCTACACGAATTCAGACATGGAAATGGACATCACCAATTTATTTCTAGCCCATCAGTTTGCATAGGAGAGCACTAACTTTTTGAGTATGACTTATCTGCTGTTTCGGGTAGAATACATGGGAGAAATCCCACTGGGGTGCAATTCCACTTAGGGTTAGGGTTAGCTCTCCATGAATTCAGACAGGAAAATGGATTTCACCAATGAATTTGTAGCCCATCGGTTTGCTTAGGAGGGCACTAACTTTTCGGGTATGACTTCTCTGCGGTTCCTGGTAGAATACATGGGAAAATCCCATTGGGGTGCAATTCCACTTAGGGTTAGGGTTAGCTCTCCCTGAATTCAGACAGGAAAATGGACATCACCAATGGAATTGTCGCCGTTCTGTATGCTTAGGAAGGCACTAACTTTTTGGGTCTGACTTATGTGCGGTTCTTGGTAAAATACATGGGAAAATCCCATTGGGGTGCAATTCTACCTAGGGTTAGGGTTAGCTCTCCATTAATTTAGACAAGGAAATGGAAAACACCAATGGATTTGTAGCTCATCGGTTTATTTAGGAGAGCACCACCTCTTTGAGTCTGACTTATCTGCGGTTCCTGGTAAAATACATGAGAAAATCCCATTGGCGTGCAATTCCACTAAGGGTTAGGGTTAGCTCTACCTGAATTCAAACAGGAAAATGGACATCACCAATGAATTTGTAGCCCATCGGTTAGCTTAGGAGGGCACTAACTTTTTGGGTCTGACTTATCTATGGTTTCTGGTAAAATACATGGGAACATTCCATTGGGGTGCAATTCCACCTAGGGTTAGGTTTAGCTCTCCCTGAATTCAGACAGGAAAATGGACATCACCAATGAATTTGTAGCCCATCGGTTAGCTTAGGAGGGCACTAACTTTTTGAGTCTGACTTATCTGCGGTTCCTGGTAAAATACATGGGAACATTCCATTGGGGTGCAATTCCACCTAGGGTTAGGTTTAGCTCTCCCTGAATTCAGACAGGAAAATGGACATCACCAATGAATTTGTAGCCCATCGGTTAGCTTAGGAGGGCACTAACTTTTTGAGTCTGACTTATGTGCGGTTCTTGGTAAAATACATGGGAAAATCCCATTGGGGTGCAATTCCACCTAGGGTTACGTTTAGCTCTCCCTGAATTCAGACAGGAAAATGGACATCACCAATGGAATTGTCGCCGTTCTGTATGCTTAGGAAGGCACTAATTTTTTGGGTGTGACTTATCTGCGGTTTCTGGTAAAATACATGGGAAAATTCCATTGGGGTGCAATTCCACCTAGGGTTAGGGTTAGGTCTCCATGAAATCAGGCAGGAAAATGGACATCACCAATGGTTTTGGAGCCCATCGGTATGCTTAGGAGGGCACTAAAATTTTTAGTCTGACTTATGTGCGGTTCTTGGTAAAATACATGGGAAAATCCCATTGGGGTGCAATTCTACCTAGGGTTAGGGTTAGCTCTCCATTAATTCAGACAAGGAAATGGAAAACACCAATGGATTTGTAGCTCATCGGTTTATTTAGGAGAGCACCACCTCTTTGGGTCTGACCTATCTGCGGTTTCTGGTAAAATACATGGGAAAATTCCATTGGGGTGCAATTCCACCTAGGGTTAGGGTTAGGTCTCCATGAATTCAGACAGTAAAATGGACATCATCAATGGATTTCTAGCCCATCGGTATGCTTAGGAGGGCCCTAACTTTTTGAGTCTGACTTACCTGCGGTTCTTGGTAAAATACATGGGAAAATCCCATTGTGGAGAAATTCCACTTAGGGTTAGGGTTAGCTCTCCCTGAATTCAAAAAGGAAAATGGACATCACCAATGGATTTGTTACCCATCGGTATACTTAGGAGGGCACCAACTTTCAGATTCTGACCTATCTGCGGTTCCTGGTAAAATACATGGGAAAATCCCATTGGGGTGCAATTCCACCTAGGGTTAGGGTTAGCTCTCCCTGAATTCAGACAGGAAAATGGACATCACCAATGCATTTGCTACCCTTCGGTTTGCTTAAGAGGGCACTAACTTTTTGACTCTGACATATCTGCGGTTCCTGGTAAAATACATGGGAAAATCCCATTGGGGTGCAATTCCACTTAGGGCAAGGGTTAGGTGTCCATGAATTCAGACAGGAAAATGGACATCACCAATGGATTTGTAGCCCATCAGTATGCTTAGGAGGTCACTAACTTTTTGAGTCAGACTTATTTGCGGTTCTTGGTAAAATACAAGGGAAAATCCCATTGGGGTGCGATTCCATTTAGGGTTAGGTTTAGCTCTCCATGAATTCATACAGGAAAATGGACATCACCAATCTATTTGTTACCCATCGGTATACTTAGGAGGGCACCAACTTTTTGATTCTGACCTATCTGCGGTTCCTGGTAAAATACATGGGAAAATCCCATTGGGGTGCAATTCCACTTAGGGTTAGGGTTAGCTCTCCCTGAATTCAGACAGGAAAATGGACATCACCAATGGAATTGTCGCCGTTCTGTATGCTTAGGAAGGCACTAACTTTTTGGGTCTGACTTATGTGTGGTTCTTGGTAAAATACATGAGAAAATCCCATTGGGGTGGAATTCCTCTTAGGGTTAGGGTTAGCTCTCCGTTAATTCAGACAGGAAAATGGACATCAGCAATGGATTTGTAGCCCAACGATATGCTTAGGAGGGCACAAACTTTATGAGTTTGACTTATTTGCGGTTCCTGGGAAAATGCATGGGAAAATCCCATTGGGGTGCAATTCCTCTTAGGGTTAGGGTTAGCTCTGCACGAATTCAGACAGGATAATGGACATCACCAATGAATTTGTAGCCCATCGGTTTGCTTAGGAGAGCACTAACTTTTTGAGTATGACTTATCTGCTGTTTCGGGTAGAATACATGGGAGAAATCCCACTGGGGTGCAAATCCACTTAGGGTTAGGGTTAGCTCTCCATGAATTCAGACAGGAAAATGGACATCACCAATGGAATTGTCGCCGTTCTGTATGCTTAGGAAGGCACTAACTTTTTGGGTCTGACTTATGCGCGGTACTTGGTAAAATACAAGGGAAAATCCCATTGGGGTACAATTCCTCTTAGGGTTAGGGTTAGCTCTCCATCAATTCAGACAGGAAAATGGACATCAGCAATGGATTTGTAGCCCAACGATTTGCTTGGGAGGGCACAAACTTTATGAGTTTGACTTTTTTGTGGTTCCTGGTAAAATGCATGGGAAAATCCCATTGGGGTGCAATTCCTCTTAGGGTTAGGGTTAGCTCTGCACGAATTCAGACAGGAAAATGGACATCACCAATGGATTTGTAGCTGATCAGTATACTTAGGAGAGCACTAACTTTTTGAGTATGACTTATCTGCTTTTTCGGGTAGAATACATGGGAGAAATCCCACTGGGGTGCAATTCCTCTTAGGGTTAGGGTTAGCTCTACACGAATTCAGACATGGAAATGGACATCACCAATTTATTTCTAGCCCATCAGTTTGCATAGGAGAGCACTAACTTTTTGAGTATGACTTATCTGCTGTTTCGGGTAGAATACATGGGAGAAATCCCACTGGGGTGCAATTCCACTTAGGGTTAGGGTTAGCTCTCCATGAATTCAGACAGGAAAATGGATTTTACCAATGAATTTGTAGCCCATCGGTTTGCTTAGGAGGGCACTAACTTTTCGGGTATGACTTCTCTGCGGTTCCTGGTAGAATACATGGGAAAATCCCATTGGGGTGCAATTCCACTTAGGGTTAGGGTTAGCTCTCCCTGAATTCAGACAGGAAAATGGACATCACCAATGGAATTGTCGCCGTTCTGTATGCTTAGGAAGGCACTAACTTTTTGGGTCTGACTTATGTGCGGTTCTTGGTAAAATACATGGGAAAATCCCATTGGGGTGCAATTCTACCTAGGGTTAGGGTTAGCTCTCCATTAATTTAGACAAGGAAATGGAAAACACCAATGGATTTGTAGCTCATCGGTTTATTTAGGAGTGCACCACCTCTTTGAGTCTGACTTATCTGCGGTTCCTGGTAAAATACATGAGAAAATCCCATTGGCGTGCAATTCCACTAAGGGTTAGGGTTAGCTCTACCTGAATTCAAACAGGAAAATGGACATCACCAATGAATTTGTAGCCCATCGGTTAGCTTAGGAGGGCACTAACTTTTTGGGTCTGACTTATCTATGGTTTCTGGTAAAATACATGGGAACATTCCATTGGGGTGCAATTCCACCTAGGGTTAGGTCTCCCTGAATTCAGACAGGAAAATGGACATCACCAATGGAATTGTCACCGTTCTGTATGCTTAGGAAGGCACTAACTTTTTGGGTCTGACTTATGTGCGGTTCTTGGTAAAATACATGGGAAAATCCCATTGGGGTGCAATTCCACCTAGGGTTAGGTTTAGCTCTCCCTGAATTCAGACAGGAAAATGGACATCACCAATGGAATTGTCGCCGTTCTGTATGCTTAGGAAGGCACTAATTTTTTGGGTGTGACTTATCTGCGGTTTCTGGTAAAATACATGGGAAAATCCCATTGGGGTGCAATTCCACCTAGGGTTAGGTTTAGCTCTCCCTAAATTCAGACAGGAAAATGGACATCACCAATGGAATTGTCGCCGTTCTGTATGTTTAGGAAGGCACTAACTTTTTGGGTCTGACTTATGTGCGGTTCTTGGTAAAATACATGGGAAAATCCCATTGGGGTGCAATTCCACCTAGGGTTAAGGTTAGCTCTCCATGAATTCAGACAAGAAAATGGAAATCACCAATGGATTTGTAGCCCATCGGTTTACTTAGGAGAGCACCACCTCTTTGAGTCTGACTTATCTGCGGTTCCTGGTAAAATACATGAGAAAATCCCATTGGCGTGCAATTCCACTAAGGGTTAGGGTTAGCTCTACCTGAATTCAAACAGGAAAATGGACATCACCAATGAATTTGGAGCCCATCGGTTAGCTTAGGAGGGCACTAACTTTTTGGGTCTGACCTATCTGCGGTTTCTGGTAAAATACATGGGAAAATTCCATTGGGGTGCAATTCCACCTAGGGTTAGGGTTAGGTCTCCTTGAAATCAGGCAGGAAAATGGACATCACCAATGGTTTTGGAGCCCATCGGTATGCTTAGGAGGGCACTAAAATTTTTAGTCTGACTTATGTGCGGTTCCGGGTAAAATACATGGGAAAATCCCATTGGGATGCAATTCCACTTAGGGTTAGGGTTAGCTCTCCCTGAATTCAGACAGGAAAATGGACATTGTCATGTCCGCAAAAAGACGCCAGGAGTCGGTGACTACGTTTCAAGCTCTTTATTTAGTAGTTGTGAACCGAACCGGCAAAAAGGAAAAAGCCCGCGGCTTTTATCATTTTCGCTGCGGCGGCCGCGGCCAATGGCAGCGATTCAAGTCTCCCGCTCTTGGAGTGAGCCAATCGCGGGAGACTTCAAACGGGCCAATCGGCGCGGCTCGCCTGGCCAATCAGAAATCCCCGCGCTTTAGCCAATCAAAGCGCGGGGATTTCGAGTATGTAAATTAAGGACAGAACACCCCTCCCCTCTTGGTACAGTCCTTACGTTGCATAGTCACGTAGGTAGGCGGGGCTCCGTCTAGTCCTACTTGACCTGCGCAACTCAGTTGCAAGCTGGATTTCGGCCGGAGCGGTCAAGTTTTTGGCTGCTCCCTCTTCTGTGCGAACCGGTTGGATGATCGGGCCGGTTCCTTTTCCGTGGCTCCCACCTGGGCCTTCCGGGCTGGTTGAGCTACGGGTTTCGCCGCTCCCGCTTGGTCTTTCCGAGTCGGTTGAGCTGGCTTGGTGTTTCTTCTCCGGTGGGGGATCGCGATGGCTGCGTTCCGGTAAGTACTGCTGGTTTATTTTTTCTTGCGTTTGTTTATTCGGGTATTCCCTCCCCCCTTGGTTCGTGCTTTGGGGGTTGGACTCTGTTGCTGTCCGTGACCTGAGCTGGTCAATGTGTCATTTCCAGGCTCGCCCATCTGTGGTTTGGAGCCGGTACGACCGTGGGCCTGTGATTTGGGTGATGACGGCTGGGATCCATAGGGGGTCCCCCGTCAGGTTCTTCGCATACACGAGGTCGCCGGGTGCGAATGTTCGGTATTTTGTGCTTGTGTCTGGGGGCCGCTCCGGGTTATATGTTGGGTGTAACCTGTCGAGTGGGGACCTCAGCTTCCTACCCATTAGTAACTCGGCTGGGCTTTTGTTGGTAGTGGTGTTCGGGGTGATGTGTTGTATAAAGAGGAGTTTGTTAATTTTGTCGTGGATCTCCCCGTGGTCCATTTTCCGGATGGTTTTTTTGGTAAATTGTACCATCCGTTCCGCCCTACCGTTCGCCGCCGGATGCGCCGGTGCTGTCAATGCATGGCGGATGCCCCTCTCCGCCAGGAATCTCTGGAAGTCGAGGGAAGTAAACTGGGGCCCGTTGTCGGAGACGACGACGTCTGGGAGGCCGTGTGTTGCAAAGAGTTTGCAAAGTTCTTTGATTACGGCCTCCGTGGTGGTAGATTTCATGTCGCTTACCTCCAACCAGTTGGAGTAAGCGTCAACTGTTATTAGAAAGGTATGCCCATTTGTGGGACCGGCAAAGTCCAAATGGATTCTGGACCAGGGCCCCCTTGGTGTTTCCCACTCCAGGATGGGTGCTGCGGGTGGGCTGGGTCTGGTCTCCTGGCATCTTTGGCACCTAGCTACCCATGCCTCTATCTGCTTGTCCATCCCTGGCCACCAAGCATAACTTCTGGCCAGGGCTTTAGTTCTGACGATGCCAGGATGCCCCTCATGCAACATTTCTAAAACCTTCCCTTGCAGCCTGTCCGGGATGACCACCCTGTCACCCCATAAAATACACCCCTTAAGCAGCGAGAGTTCGGTTTGGCGGTTTCTAAATGACTTAACGGACTCGTCATTGTCCCTTTCTGGCCAACCTTTTTCCACCCAATGCAAAATCTGCGCCAGACGCCTGTCTTTAATAGTCTCCCGGGCAATGTCTGACGCGGTTATGGGTAGGTTGGGCAGGTTTTCGATGTTAAGGGTGTTTGTCGTTGGTGCTGGGTCAGGATCGGAGTCTGGTAAAGGCGAGCGGCTTAAAGCGTCTGCGTGCGAAATCTTCTTACCCGGCTTGTGTACCAGTTCGTAGCTGTAGGCTGCCAGGAACTCGGACCACCTTGTCATCCGGGGAGACAGAATGTTCGGGGTGGCTCGATCTCCTGCAAGGATGCCCAGCAACGGCTTATGGTCTGTCACAATGGTAAAAGGGCGGCCGTAAAGGTATTCGTGGAACCGCTTAACGGCGGCAACTATAGCCAAAGCTTCTTTGTCCAGCTGGCTATAGTTCCGCTCTGGCTTGGTTAGAGTCCTGGAAAAGAACGCGATGGGTGCTTCTTTTTTGTCAGGAAGGGTATGGCTGAGGACAGCGCCGACGCCGAAAGGTGATGCGTCGCAAGTGACGGCCAGGGGCAAGGTTTCGCTGAACTGGATCAGGACGGCGTCGGAGGTGAGGAGGTCTTTGGTTTTTTGGAAGGCGGCTTGCTCCTGTCTCCCCCAAGTCCAGGTTGCCGCCTTATCCAGGAGCCTATGCAAAGGCTCCGCCGCCGTTGCCTTTTGGGGTAGGAAAACATTATAAAAGTTCAGCAACCCCAAGAAAGCCTGTAATTCAGTCTTAGACCTAGGGGTGGGGGCCTCTTTGATAGCTTTCACTTTTTTACTTGTGGGGTGAATGCCATGCCGGTCTAGAAGGTAGCCCAAGAATTCCACTCGCTCCGTGCACAGTTGGCATTTCTCCCTTTTTACTTTTAGTCCCGTTACTTTAAATTTTGTTAATACCTCTCTGAGCCAGTTTTCTAATTCAGCTTCGTTTGGCGCCGCCACTAATACGTCATCGAAATAGGGCACCACCCCCTTGATGCCCTGCAGCAAACGTTCCATCAGGCTCTGAAAGATGCCTGGTGCCACGCTGACTCCGAACTGGAGTCGGTTGCACTTGAAGGCCCCCCGATGGGTAACGATGGTCTGGGCTTCCGCTGTTTTTTCATCGACCGGCAACTGTTGGTATGCCTGGGCGAGATCGA
Source organism: Hydrophis major (assembly GCA_033807585.1). Taxonomy (NCBI): domain Eukaryota; kingdom Metazoa; phylum Chordata; class Lepidosauria; order Squamata; family Elapidae; genus Hydrophis; species Hydrophis major. Next base: position 164,945,256 of record CM066329.1, read on the forward strand.
GCTTGGCAAAGACCCTGCCCTCTCCCAATGAGTGCAGTAGGTGTTGCACGATTGGGACGGGGTAGGCGCTTTGTTGCAACGTGCCATTTAGGGTGGCCTTATAGTCCCCACAAATTCTCACTGACCCGTCTGGCTTGACCGGGGTCACTATTGGGGTCTCCCATCGGGCATGGTCTATTGGCTGCAACACCCCCTGTTTGACGAGCTTGTCAATCTGCTCGTCAATCTTAGGTTTTAGGGCGAATGGTACCCGCCTAGGTTTTAGTCGCTTGGGGGGAACACTAGGGTCTAGATCAAATGAGATAAGGGGCCCCTGGTACTTGCCCAGGCTTCCGTCGAAGACCTCCCGGAACTCCTGGGCTAGCCGCTGTTCCCAGCCGTCGTCGGTGACGTGGTTGACTCCCGTGAGAGCGATGTCGAGCGGGGCGAACCATTGTAGGCCCAGCAGGCTTGGGCGGTCGCGATCGACGATTGTGAGTGGAAGTTGTTCGGTGCGGCCCTTATAAGTCACATTAAAGTTCTTGGTGCCCACTACCGGGACGCGGTTTCCCTGGTAGTCTTTTATAATAAGTCTTTGGGCGTTTATGTTCCTCTTATGGAGGGTGGGCACCAACCGTTTTATCTCGTGCCATGCAATCATGGAGAGGTAGGACCCGGAGTCCACCTCCATTTTGCATGGTTGGCCTTCAATATGGACTTCTACGTGTACCTTTCTGGCGCCGTCGGAGATGGCGTGGCCGATGGTTACCGTCTGGTGGGTTTCTTCCTTGCGCCGGCTGTCGCCGCCTCTTGAGGGTCGCTGGATCCGGTCCCACCGGCTGTCCGATTGGCAATCTCTGGTCCTGGGCGGGGGGCTTTCCCTTTTACGATCGTGTTGGTCCCATCTGGGTGGACTGCGAGTCTTCTTTTGGCGGCAAACCCGAGCGATGTGTCCCCTTTTTTCACAATGCCGACAGATAGAGTCAAAAAATCGGCATTCTGATCTGGGGTGGTCGCCGCCGCAACCGGCACAGTTGGTCCTCGACCTACGACCTCTTCGGTTCCGTTGGTCGCCGCGCCCCGTCTGCACTCGATGTATGTCCTCTTCGTCTTCTGATGTGCTGGATGCAGACTGGAAATCGCCGTAATGTGCGGTGGATTCGTTTTTTGGGTCGGCCGACCTTGCCGGGTTGTTGTTTCCACCCTTCGCGTCTGGTTTTCGCATGCTGTCAGCGGAAGTGCGGGTCGCTTCTGCGGCTGCGGCTGCGGTGAGGGTGTCTGCTAGGCTGATGTCGCCCTTAGCCATAAGTCGGCTCTGGAGTGCAGGGTCCCATAGGCCGAGTACGAATCGGTCTCTTAGGAGGCTGTTCAGACCTTCAAATTCGAAGAGTCCTCCTAGGTGCCGCAGCTCGGCGACGAAGTCGCTCAGTTTTTCACCCGGTTTCTGGTCCTGCCGGTAGAATTCGTTGCGCCGGATCAGGATGGGGACCTCGGGGGCGTAATGTCGCCGAAGGATAGGTTCGAGGACGTCCCAGTCCATGGCGGTTGCGTCGGCCGGCTTGGCCAATGCTTTGGCCATCTGGAAAACTTCGGTTCCGCAATGGGGGAGGAAAACGGCACGTTTTAGCGGGTCCTTCATTCCGGTGCACTCGAGGTACATGCGGAAACGGTCTGAGAACGATTCCCAGTCCTCGGTGGCGGGGTTGAAGGGGGCGGGCGGTGCGATTTTTGCCATTTCGGTGCTAAATCTGGCTCTTGTCGGACACGGGGTTCAGTTCAGGGTCGGGATCCCATCCTCGTCGCCAGTGTCGTGTCCGCAAAAAGACGCCAGGAGTCGGTGACTACGTTTCAAGCTCTTTATTTAGTAGTTGTGAACCGAACCGGCGAAAAGGAAAAAGCCCGCGGCTTTCAACCTTTTCGCTGCGGTGGCCGCGGCCAATGGCAGCGATTCAAGTCTCCCGCTCTTGGAGTGAGCCAATCGAGGGAGACTTCCAACGGGCCAATCGGCGCGGCTCGCCTGGCCAATATGAAATCCCCGCGCTTTAGCCAATCAAAGCGCGGGGATTTCGAGTATGTAAATTAAGGACAGAACAGACATCACCAATGGAATTGTCGCCGTTCTGTATGCTTAGGAAGGCACTAACTTTTTGGGTCTGACTTATGTGCAGTTCTTGGTAAAATACATGAAAAAATCCCAATGGGGTACAATTCCTCTTAGGGTTAGGGTTAGCTCTCCCTCAATTCAGACAGGAAAATGGACATCAGCAATGGATTTCTAGCCCAACGATTTGCTTGGGAGGGCACAAACTTTATGAGTTTGACTTATTTGTGGTTCCTGGTAAAATGCATGGGAAAATCCCATTGGGGTGCAATTCCTCTTAGGGTTAGGGTTAGCTCTCCCTGAATTCAGACAGGAAAATGGACATCACCAATGGAATTGTCGCTGTTCTGTATGCTTAGGAAGGCACTAACTTTTTGGGTCTGACTTATGTGCGGTTCTTGGTAAAATACATGGGAAAATCCCATTGGGGTGCAATTCCACTTAGGGTTAGGGTTAAGTCTCCATGAATTCAGACAGGAAAATGGACATCACCATTGGATTTCTAGCCCATCAGTATGCTTAGGAGGGCACTAACTTTTTGAATCTGATTTATCTGCGGTTCTTGGTAAAATAAAAGGGAAAATCCCATTGGGGTGCGATTCCATTTTGGGTTAGGGTTAGCTCTCCATGAATTCAGACAGGAAAATGGACATCACCAATGCATTTGTTACCCCTCGGTTTGCTTAGGAGGGCACTAAATTTTTGGGTCTGACTTATCTGTGGTTCCTGGTAAAATACAGGGGAAAATCCCATTGGGGTGCAATTGCTCTTAGGGTTAGGGTTAGCTCTACACGAATTCAGACAGGATAATGGACATCACCAATGAATTTGTAGCCCATCAGTTTGCTTAGGAGAGCACTAACTTTTTGGGTCTGACCTATCTGCGGTTTCTGGTAAAATACATGGGAAAATTCCATTGGGGTGCAATTCCACCTAGGGTTAGGGTTAGGTCTCCATGAATTCAGACAGTAAAATGGACATCATCAATGGATTTCTAGCCCATCGGTATGCTTAGGAGGGCCCTAACTTTTTGAGTCTGACTTACCTGCGGTTCTTGTTAAAATACATGGGAAAATCCCATTGGGGTGCAATTCCACTTAGGGTTAGGGTTAGCTCTCCCTGAATTCAGACAGGAAAATGGACATCACCAATGGAATTGTCGCCGTTCTGTATGCTTAGGAAGGCACTAACTTTTTGGGTCTGACTTATGTGTGGTTCTTGGTAAAATACATGAGAAAATCCCATTGGGGTGGAATTCCTCTTAGGGTTAGGGTTAGCTCTGCACGAATTCAGACAGGAAAATGGACATCACCAATGGATTTGTAGCTGATCAGTATGCTTAGGAGAGCACTAACTTTTTGAGTATGACTTATCTGCTTTTTCGGGGAGAATACATGGGAGAAATCCCACTGGGGTGCAATTCCTCTTAGGGTTAGGGTTAGCTCTACACGAATTCAGACATGGAAATGGACATCACCAATTTATTTCTAGCCCATCAGTTTGCATAGGAGAGCACTAACTTTTTGAGTATGACTTATCTGCTGTTTCGGGTAGAATACATGGGAGAAATCCCACTGGGGTGCAATTCCACTTAGGGTTAGGGTTAGCTCTCCATGAATTCAGACAGGAAAATGGATTTCACCAATGAATTTGTAGCCCATCGGTTTGCTTAGGAGGGCACTAACTTTTCGGGTATGACTTCTCTGCGGTTCCTGGTAGAATACATGGGAAAATCCCATTGGGGTGCAATTCCACTTAGGGTTAGGGTTAGCTCTCCCTGAATTCAGACAGGAAAATGGACATCACCAATGGAATTGTCGCCGTTCTGTATGCTTAGGAAGGCACTAACTTTTTGGGTCTGACTTATGTGCGGTTCTTGGTAAAATACATGGGAAAATCCCATTGGGGTGCAATTCTACCTAGGGTTAGGGTTAGCTCTCCATTAATTCAGACAAGGAAATGGAAAACACCAATGGATTTGTAGCTCATCGGTTTATTTAGGAGAGCACCACCTCTTTGGGTCTGACCTATCTGCGGTTTCTGGTAAAATACATGGGAAAATTCCATTGGGGTGCAATTCCACCTAGGGTTAGGGTTAGGTCTCCATGAATTCAGACAGTAAAATGGACATCATCAATGGATTTCTAGCCCATCGGTATGCTTAGGAGGGCCCTAACTTTTTGAGTCTGACTTACCTGCGGTTCTTGGTAAAATACATGGGAAAATCCCATTGTGGAGAAATTCCACTTAGGGTTAGGGTTAGCTCTCCCTGAATTCAGAAAGGAAAATGGACATCACCAATGGATTTGTTACCCATCGGTATACTTAGGAGGGCACCAACTTTCAGATTCTGACCTATCTGCGGTTCCTGGTAAAATACATGGGAAAATCCCATTGGGGTGCAATTCCACCTAGGGTTAGGGTTAGCTCTCCCTGAATTCAGACAGGAAAATGGACATCACCAATGCATTTGCTACCCTTCGGTTTGCTTAGGAGGGCACTAACTTTTTGACTCTGACATATCTGCGGTTCCTGGTAAAATACATGAGAAAATCCCATTGGGGTGCAATTCCACTTAGGGCAAGGGTTAGGTGTCCATGAATTCAGACAGTAAAATGGACATCACCAATGGATTTGTAGCCCATCAGTATGCTTAGGAGGTCACTAACTTTTTGAGTCAGACTTATTTGCGGTTCTTGGTAAAATACAAGGGAAAATCCCATTGGGGTGCGATTCCATTTAGGGTTAGGTTTAGCTCTCCATGAATTCATACAGGAAAATGGACATCACCAATCTATTTGTTAGCCATCGGTATACTTAGGAGGGCACCAACTTTTTGATTCTGACCTATCTGCGGTTCCTGGTAAAATACATGGGAAAATCCCATTGGGGTGCAATTCCTCTTAGGGTTAGGGTTAGCTCTGCACGAATTCAGACAGGATAATGGACATCACCAATGAATTTGTAGCCCATCGGTTTGCTTAGGAGAGCACTAACTTTTTGAGTATGACTTATCTGCTGTTTCGGGTAGAATACATGGGAGAAATCCCACTGGGGTGCAAATCCACTTAGGGTTAGGGTTAGCTCTCCATGAATTCAGACAGGAAAATGGACATCACCAATGGAATTGTCGCCGTTCTGTATGCTTAGGAAGGCACTAACTTTTTGGGTCTGACTTATGCGCGGTACTTGGTAAAATACAAGGGAAAATCCCATTGGGGTACAATTCCTCTTAGGGTTAGGGTTAGCTCTCCATCAATTCAGACAGGAAAATGGACATCAGCAATGGATTTGTAGCCCAACGATTTGCTTGGGAGGGCACAAACTTTATGAGTTTGACTTTTTTGTGGTTCCTGGTAAAATGCATGGGAAAATCCCATTGGGGTGCAATTCCTCTTAGGGTTAGGGTTAGCTCTGCACGAATTCAGACAGGAAAATGGACATCACCAATGGATTTGTAGCTGATCAGTATACTTAGGAGAGCACTAACTTTTTGAGTATGACTTATCTGCTTTTTCGGGTAGAATACATGGGAGAAATCCCACTGGGGTGCAATTCCTCTTAGGGTTAGGGTTAGCTCTACACGAATTCAGACATGGAAATGGACATCACCAATTTATTTCTAGCCCATCAGTTTGCATAGGAGAGCACTAACTTTTTGAGTATGACTTATCTGCTGTTTCGGGTAGAATACATGGGAGAAATCCCACTGGGGTGCAATTCCACTTAGGGTTAGGGTTAGCTCTCCATGAATTCAGACAGGAAAATGGATTTCACCAATGAATTTGTAGCCCATCGGTTTGCTTAGGAGGGCACTAACTTTTCGGGTATGACTTCTCTGCGGTTCCTGGTAGAATACATGGGAAAATCCCATTGGGGTGCAATTCCACTTAGGGTTAGGGTTAGCTCTCCCTGAATTCAGACAGGAAAATGGACATCACCAATGGAATTGTCGCCGTTCTGTATGCTTAGGAAGGCACTAACTTTTTGGGTCTGACTTATGTGCGGTTCTTGGTAAAATACATGGGAAAATCCCATTGGGGTGCAATTCTACCTAGGGTTAGGGTTAGCTCTCCATTAATTTAGACAAGGAAATGGAAAACACCAATGGATTTGTAGCTCATCGGTTTATTTAGGAGAGCACCACCTCTTTGAGTCTGACTTATCTGCGGTTCCTGGTAAAATACATGAGAAAATCCCATTGGCGTGCAATTCCACTAAGGGTTAGGGTTAGCTCTACCTGAATTCAAACAGGAAAATGGACATCACCAATGAATTTGTAGCCCATCGGTTAGCTTAGGAGGGCACTAACTTTTTGGGTCTGACTTATCTATGGTTTCTGGTAAAATACATGGGAACATTCCATTGGGGTGCAATTCCACCTAGGGTTAGGTTTAGCTCTCCCTGAATTCAGACAGGAAAATGGACATCACCAATGAATTTGTAGCCCATCGGTTAGCTTAGGAGGGCACTAACTTTTTGGGTCTGACTTATGTGCGGTTCTTGGTAAAATACATGGGAAAATCCCATTGGGGTGCAATTCCACCTAGGGTTAGGTTTAGCTCTCCCTGAATTCAGACAGGAAAATGGACATCACCAATGGAATTGTCGCCGTTCTGTATGCTTAGGAAGGCACTAATTTTTTGGGTGTGACTTATCTGCGGTTTCTGGTAAAATACATGGGAAAATTCCATTGGGGTGCAATTCCACCTAGGGTTAGGGTTAGGTCTCCATGAAATCAGGCAGGAAAATGGACATCACCAATGGTTTTGGAGCCCATCGGTATGCTTAGGAGGGCACTAAAATTTTTAGTCTGACTTATGTGCGGTTCTTGGTAAAATACATGGGAAAATCCCATTGGGGTGCAATTCTACCTAGGGTTAGGGTTAGCTCTCCATTAATTCAGACAAGGAAATGGAAAACACCAATGGATTTGTAGCTCATCGGTTTATTTAGGAGAGCACCACCTCTTTGGGTCTGACCTATCTGCGGTTTCTGGTAAAATACATGGGAAAATTCCATTGGAGTGCAATTCCACCTAGGGTTATGTTAGGTCTCCATGAATTCAGACAGTAAAATGGACATCATCAATGGATTTCTAGCCCATCGGTATGCTTAGGAGGGCCCTAACTTTTTGAGTCTGACTTACCTGCGGTTCTTGGTAAAATACATGGGAAAATCCCATTGTGGAGAAATTCCACTTAGGGTTAGGGTTAGCTCTCCCTGAATTCAAAAAGGAAAATGGACATCACCAATGGATTTGTTACCCATCGGTATACTTAGGAGGGCACCAACTTTCAGATTCTGACCTATCTGCGGTTCCTGGTAAAATACATGGGAAAATCCCATTGGGGTGCAATTCCACCTAGGGTTAGGGTTAGCTCTCCCTGAATTCAGACAGGAAAATGGACATCACCAATGCATTTGCTACCCTTCGGTTTGCTTAAGAGGGCACTAACTTTTTGACTCTGACATATCTGCGGTTCCTGGTAAAATACATGGGAAAATCCCATTGGGGTGCAATTCCACTTAGGGCAAGGGTTAGGTGTCCATGAATTCAGACAGGAAAATGGACATCACCAATGGATTTGTAGCCCATCAGTATGCTTAGGAGGTCACTAACTTTTTGAGTCAGACTTATTTGCGGTTCTTGGTAAAATACAAGGGAAAATCCCATTGGGGTGCGATTCCATTTAGGGTTAGGTTTAGCTCTCCATGAATTCATACAGGAAAATGGACATCACCAATCTATTTGTTACCCATCGGTATACTTAGGAGGGCACCAACTTTTTGATTCTGACCTATCTGCGGTTCCTGGTAAAATACATGGGAAAATCCCATTGGGGTGCAATTCCACTTAGGGTTAGGGTTAGCTCTCCCTGAATTCAGACAGGAAAATGGACATCACCAATGGAATTGTCGCCGTTCTGTATGCTTAGGAAGGCACTAACTTTTTGGGTCTGACTTATGTGTGGTTCTTGGTAAAATACATGAGAAAATCCCATTGGGGTGGAATTCCTCTTAGGGTTAGGGTTAGCTCTCCGTTAATTCAGACAGGAAAATGGACATCAGCAATGGATTTGTAGCCCAACGATATGCTTAGGAGGGCACAAACTTTATGAGTTTGACTTATTTGCGGTTCCTGGGAAAATGCATGGGAAAATCCCATTGGGGTGCAATTCCTCTTAGGGTTAGGGTTAGCTCTGCACGAATTCAGACAGGATAATGGACATCACCAATGAATTTGTAGCCCATCGGTTTGCTTAGGAGAGCACTAACTTTTTGAGTATGACTTATCTGCTGTTTCGGGTAGAATACATGGGAGAAATCCCACTGGGGTGCAAATCCACTTAGGGTTAGGGTTAGCTCTCCATGAATTCAGACAGGAAAATGGACATCACCAATGGAATTGTCGCCGTTCTGTATGCTTAGGAAGGCACTAACTTTTTGGGTCTGACTTATGCGCGGTACTTGGTAAAATACAAGGGAAAATCCCATTGGGGTACAATTCCTCTTAGGGTTAGGGTTAGCTCTCCATCAATTCAGACAGGAAAATGGACATCAGCAATGGATTTGTAGCCCAACGATTTGCTTGGGAGGGCACAAACTTTATGAGTTTGACTTTTTTGTGGTTCCTGGTAAAATGCATGGGAAAATCCCATTGGGGTGCAATTCCTCTTAGGGTTAGGGTTAGCTCTGCACGAATTCAGACAGGAAAATGGACATCACCAATGGATTTGTAGCTGATCAGTATACTTAGGAGAGCACTAACTTTTTGAGTATGACTTATCTGCTTTTTCGGGTAGAATACATGGGAGAAATCCCACTGGGGTGCAATTCCTCTTAGGGTTAGGGTTAGCTCTACACGAATTCAGACATGGAAATGGACATCACCAATTTATTTCTAGCCCATCAGTTTGCATAGGAGAGCACTAACTTTTTGAGTATGACTTATCTGCTGTTTCGGGTAGAATACATGGGAGAAATCCCACTGGGGTGCAATTCCACTTAGGGTTAGGGTTAGCTCTCCATGAATTCAGACAGGAAAATGGATTTTACCAATGAATTTGTAGCCCATCGGTTTGCTTAGGAGGGCACTAACTTTTCGGGTATGACTTCTCTGCGGTTCCTGGTAGAATACATGGGAAAATCCCATTGGGGTGCAATTCCACTTAGGGTTAGGGTTAGCTCTCCCTGAATTCAGACAGGAAAATGGACATCACCAATGGAATTGTCGCCGTTCTGTATGCTTAGGAAGGCACTAACTTTTTGGGTCTGACTTATGTGCGGTTCTTGGTAAAATACATGGGAAAATCCCATTGGCGTGCAATTCCACTAAGGGTTAGGGTTAGCTCTACCTGAATTCAAACAGGAAAATGGACATCACCAATGAATTTGTAGCCCATCGGTTAGCTTAGGAGGGCACTAACTTTTTGGGTCTGACTTATCTATGGTTTCTGGTAAAATACATGGGAACATTCCATTGGGGTGCAATTCCACCTAGGGTTAGGTCTCCCTGAATTCAGACAGGAAAATGGACATCACCAATGGAATTGTCACCGTTCTGTATGCTTAGGAAGGCACTAACTTTTTGGGTCTGACTTATGTGCGGTTCTTGGTAAAATACATGGGAAAATCCCATTGGGGTGCAATTCCACCTAGGGTTAGGTTTAGCTCTCCCTAAATTCAGACAGGAAAATGGACATCACCAATGGAATTGTCGCCGTTCTGTATGTTTAGGAAGGCACTAACTTTTTGGGTCTGACTTATGTGCGGTTCTTGGTAAAATACATGGGAAAATCCCATTGGGGTGCAATTCCACCTAGGGTTAAGGTTAGCTCTCCATGAATTCAGACAAGAAAATGGAAATCACCAATGGATTTGTAGCCCATCGGTTTACTTAGGAGAGCACCACCTCTTTGAGTCTGACTTATCTGCGGTTCCTGGTAAAATACATGAGAAAATCCCATTGGCGTGCAATTCCACTAAGGGTTAGGGTTAGCTCTACCTGAATTCAAACAGGAAAATGGACATCACCAATGAATTTGGAGCCCATCGGTTAGCTTAGGAGGGCACTAACTTTTTGGGTCTGACCTATCTGCGGTTTCTGGTAAAATACATGGGAAAATTCCATTGGGATGCAATTCCACCTAGGGTTAGGGTTAGGTCTCCTTGAAATCAGGCAGGAAAATGGACATCACCAATGGTTTTGGAGCCCATCGGTATGCTTAGGAGGGCACTAAAATTTTTAGTCTGACTTATGTGCGGTTCCGGGTAAAATACATGGGAAAATCCCATTGGGATGCAATTCCACTTAGGGTTAGGGTTAGCTCTCCCTGAATTCAGACAGGAAAATGGACATTGTCATGTCCGCAAAAAGACGCCAGGAGTCGGTGACTACGTTTCAAGCTCTTTATTTAGTAGTTGTGAACCGAACCGGCAAAAAGGAAAAAGCCCGCGGCTTTTATCCTTTTCGCTGCGGCGGCCGCGGCCAATGGCAGCGATTCAAGTCTCCCGCTCTTGGAGTGAGCCAATCGCGGGAGACTTCAAACGGGCCAATCGGCGTGGCTCGCCTGGCCAATCAGAAATCCCCGCGCTTTAGCCAATCAAAGCGCGGGGATTTCGAGTATGTAAATTAAGGACAGAACACCCCTCCCCTCTTGGTATAGTCCTTACGTTGCATAGTCACGTAGGTAGGCGGGGCTCCGTCTAGTCCTACTTGACCTGCGCAACTCAGTTGCAAGCTGGATTTCGGCCGGAGCGGTCAAGTTTTTGGCTGCTCCCTCTTCTGTGCGAACCGGTTGGATGATCGGGCCGGTTCCTTTTCCGTGGCTCCCACCTGGGCCTTCCGGGCTGGTTGAGCTACGGGTTTCGCCGCTCCCGCTTGGTCTTTCCGAGTCGGTTGAGCTGGCTTGGTGTTTCTTCTCCGGTGGGGGATCGCGATGGCTGCGTTCCGGTAAGTACTGCTGGTTTATTTTTTCTTGCGTTTGTTTATTCGGGTATTCCCTCCCCCCTTGGTTCGTGCTTTGGGGGTTGGACTCTGTTGCTGTCCGTGACCTGAGCTGGTCAATGTGTCATTTCCAGGCTCGCCCATCTGTGGTTTGGAGCCGGTACGACCGTGGGCCTGTGATTTGGGTGATGACGGCTGGGATCCATAGGGGGTCCCCCGTCAGGTTCTTCGCATACACGAGGTCGCCGGGTGCGAATGTTCGGTATTTTGTGCTTGTGTCTGGGGGCCGCTCCGGGTTATATGTTGGGTGTAACCTGTCGAGTGGGGACCTCAGCTTCCTACCCATTAGTAACTCGGCTGGGCTTTTGTTGGTAGTGGTGTTCGGGGTGATGTGTTGTATAAAGAGGAGTTTGTTAATTTTGTCGTGGATCTCCCCGTGGTCCATTTTCCGGATGGTTTTTTTGGTAAATTGTACCATCCGTTCCGCCCTACCGTTCGCCGCCGGATGCGCCGGTGCTGTCAATGCATGGCGGATGCCCCTCTCCGCCAGGAATCTCTGGAAGTCGAGGGAAGTAAACTGGGGCCCGTTGTCGGAGACGACGACGTCTGGGAGGCCGTGTGTTGCAAAGAGTTTGCAAAGTTCTTTGATTACGGCCTCCGTGGTGGTAGATTTCATGTCGCTTACCTCCAACCAGTTGGAGTAAGCGTCAACTGTTATTAGAAAGGTATGCCCATTTGTGGGACCGGCAAAGTCCAAATGGATTCTGGACCAGGGCCCCCTTGGTGTTTCCCACTCCAGGATGGGTGCTGCGGGTGGGCTGGGTCTGGTCTCCTGGCATCTTTGGCACCTAGCTACCCATGCCTCTATCTGCTTGTCCATCCCTGGCCACCAAGCATAACTTCTGGCCAGGGCTTTAGTTCTGACGATGCCAGGATGCCCCTCATGCAACATTTCTAAAACCTTCCCTTGCAGCCTGTCCGGGATGACCACCCTGTCACCCCATAAAATACACCCCTTAAGCAGCGAGAGTTCGGTTTGGCGGTTTCTAAATGACTTAACGGACTCGTCATTGTCCCTTTCTGGCCAACCTTTTTCCACCCAATGCAAAATCTGCGCCAGACGCCTGTCTTTAATAGTCTCCCGGGCAATGTCTGACGCGGTTATGGGTAGGTTGGGCAGGTTTTCGATGTTAAGGGTGTTTGTCGTTGGTGCTGGGTCAGGATCGGAGTCTGGTAAAGGCGAGCGGCTTAAAGCGTCTGCGTGCGAAATCTTCTTACCCGGCTTGTGTACCAGTTCGTAGCTGTAGGCTGCCAGGAACTCGGACCACCTTGTCATCCGGGGAGACAGAATGTTCGGGGTGGCTCGATCTCCTGCAAGGATGCCCAGCAACGGCTTATGGTCTGTCACAATGGTAAAAGGGCGGCCGTAAAGGTATTCGTGGAACCGCTTAACGGCGGCAACTATAGCCAAAGCTTCTTTGTCCAGCTGGCTATAGTTCCGCTCTGGCTTGGTTAGAGTCCTGGAAAAGAACGCGATGGGTGCTTCTTTTTTGTCAGGAAGGGTATGGCTGAGGACAGCGCCGACGCCGAAAGGTGATGCGTCGCAAGTGACGGCCAGGGGCAAGGTTTCACTGAACTGGATCAGGACGGCGTCGGAGGTGAGGAGGTCTTTGGTTTTTTGGAAGGCGGCTTGCTCCTGTCTCCCCCAAGTCCAGGTTGCCGCCTTATCCAGGAGCCTATGCAAAGGCTCCGCCGCCGTTGCCTTTTGGGGTAGGAAAACATTATAAAAGTTCAGCAACCCCAAGAAAGCCTGTAATTCAGTCTTAGACCTAGGGGTGGGGGCCTCTTTGATAGCTTTCACTTTTTTACTTGTGGGGTGAATGCCATGCCGGTCTAGAAGGTAGCCCAAGAATTCCACTCGCTCCGTGCACAGTTGGCATTTCTCCCTTTTTACTTTTAGTCCCGTTACTTTAAATTTTGTTAATACCTCTCTGAGCCAGTTTTCTAATTCAGCTTCGTTTGGCGCCGCCACTAATACGTCATCGAAATAGGGCACCACCCCCTTGATGCCCTGCAGCAAACGTTCCATCAGGCTCTGAAAGATGCCTGGTGCCACGCTGACTCCGAACTGGAGTCGGTTGCACTTGAAGGCCCCCCGATGGGTAACGATGGTCTGGGCTTCCGCTGTTTTTTCATCGACCGGCAACTGTTGGTATGCCTGGGCGAGATCGAGCTTGGCAAAGACCCTGCCCTCTCCCAATGAGTGCAGTAGGTGTTGCACGATTGGGACGGGGTAGGCGCTTTGTTGCAACGTGCCATTTAGGGTGGCCTTATAGTCCCCACAAATTCTCACTGACCCGTCTGGCTTGACCGGGGTCACTATTGGGGTCTCCCATCGGGCATGGTCTATTGGCTGCAACACCCCCTGTTTGACGAGCTTGTCAATCTGCTCGTCAATCTTAGGTTTTAGGGCGAATGGTACCCGCCTAGGTTTTAGTCGCTTGGGGGGAACACTAGGGTCTAGATCAAATGAGATAAGGGGCCCCTGGTACTTGCCCAGGCTTCCGTCGAAGACCTCCCGGAACTCCTGGGCTAGCCGCTGTTCCCAGCCGTCGTCGGTGACGTGGTTGACTCCCGTGAGAGCGATGTCGAGCGGGGCGAACCATTGTAGGCCCAGCAGGCTTGGGCGGTCGCGATCGACGATTGTGAGTGGAAGTTGTTCGGTGCGGCCCTTATAAGTCACATTAAAGTTCTTGGTGCCCACTACCGGGACGCGGTTTCCCTGGTAGTCTTTTATAATAAGTCTTTGGGCGTTTATGTTCCTCTTATGGAGGGTGGGCACCAACCGTTTTATCTCGTGCCATGCAATCATGGAGAGGTAGGACCCGGAGTCCACCTCCATTTTGCATGGTTGGCCTTCAATATGGACTTCTACGTGTACCTTTCTGGCGCCGTCGGAGATGGCGTGGCCGATGGTTACCGTCTGGTGGGTTTCTTCCTTGCGCCGGCTGTCGCCGCCTCTTGAGGGTCGCTGGATCCGGTCCCACCGGCTGTCCGATTGGCAATCTCTGGTCCTGGGCGGGGGGCTTTCCCTTTTACGATCGTGTTGGTCCCATCTGGGTGGACTGCGAGTCTTCTTTTGGCGGCAAACCCGAGCGATGTGTCCCCTTTTTTCACAATGCCGACAGATAGAGTCAAAAAATCGGCATTCTGATCTGGGGTGGTCGCCGCCGCAACCGGCACAGTTGGTCCTCGACCTACGACCTCTTCGGTTCCGTTGGTCGCCGCGCCCCGTCTGCACTCGATGTATGTCCTCTTCGTCTTCTGATGTGCTGGATGCAGACTGGAAATCGCCGTAATGTGCGGTGGATTCGTTTTTTGGGTCGGCCGACCTTGCCGGGTTGTTGTTTCCACCCTTCGCGTCTGGTTTTCGCATGCTGTCAGCGGAAGTGCGGGTCGCTTCTGCGGCTGCGGCTGCGGTGAGGGTGTCTGCTAGGCTGATGTCGCCCTTAGCCATAAGTCGGCTCTGGAGTGCAGGGTCCCATAGGCCGAGTACGAATCGGTCTCTTAGGAGGCTGTTCAGACCTTCAAATTCGAAGAGTCCTCCTAGGTGCCGCAGCTCGGCGACGAAGTCGCTCAGTTTTTCACCCGGTTTCTGGTCCTGCCGGTAGAATTCGTTGCGCCGGATCAGGATGGGGACCTCGGGGGCGTAATGTCGCCGAAGGATAGGTTCGAGGACGTCCCAGTCCATGGCGGTTGCGTCGGCCGGCTTGGCCAATGCTTTGGCCATCTGGAAAACTTCGGTTCCGCAATGGGGGAGGAAAACGGCACGTTTTAGCGGGTCCTTCATTCCGGTGCACTCGAGGTACATGCGGAAACGGTCTGAGAACGATTCCCAGTCCTCGGTGGCGGGGTTGAAGGGGGCGGGCGGTGCGATTTTTGCCATTTCGGTGCTAAATCTGGCTCTTGTCGGACACGGGGTTCAGTTCAGGGTCGGGATCCCATCCTCGTCGCCAGTGTCGTGTCCGCAAAAAGACGCCAGGAGTCGGTGACTACGTTTCAAGCTCTTTATTTAGTAGTTGTGAACCGAACCGGCGAAAAGGAAAAAGCCCGCGGCTTTCAACCTTTTCGCTGCGGTGGCCGCGGCCGATGGCAGCGATTCAAGTCTCCCGCTCTTGGAGTGAGCCAATCGAGGGAGACTTCCAACGGGCCAATCGGCGCGGCTCGCCTGGCCAATATGAAATCCCCGCGCTTTAGCCAATCAAAGCGCGGGGATTTCGAGTATGTAAATTAAGGACAGAACAGACATCACCAATGGAATTGTCGCCGTTCTGTATGCTTAGGAAGGCACTAACTTTTTGGGTCTGACTTATGTGCAGTTCTTGGTAAAATACATGAAAAAATCCCAATGGGGTACAATTCCTCTTAGGGTTAGGGTTAGCTCTCCCTCAATTCAGACAGGAAAATGGACATCAGCAATGGATTTCTACCCCAACGATTTGCTTGGGAGGGCACAAACTTTATGAGTTTGACTTATTTGTGGTTCCTGGTAAAATGCATGGGAAAATCCCATTGGGGTGCAATTCCTCTTAGGGTTAGGGTTAGCTCTCCCTGAATTCAGACAGGAAAATGGACATCACCAATGGAATTGTCGCTGTTCTGTATGCTTAGGAAGGCACTAACTTTTTGGGTCTGACTTATGTGCGGTTCTTGGTAAAATACATGGGAAAATCCCATTGGGGTGCAATTCCACTTAGGGTTAGGGTTAAGTCTCCATGAATTCAGACAGGAAAATGGATTTCACCATTGGATTTCTAGCCCATCAGTATGCTTAGGAGGGCACTAACTTTTTGAATCTGATTTATCTGCGGTTCTTGGTAAAATAAAAGGGAAAATCCCATTGGGGTGCGATTCCATTTTGGGTTAGGGTTAGCTCTCCATGAATTCAGACAGGAAAATGGACATCACCAATGCATTTGTTACCCCTCGGTTTGCTTAGGAGGGCACTAAATTTTTGGGTCTGACTTATCTGTGGTTCCTGGTAAAATACAGGGGAAAATCCCATTGGGGTGCAATTCCACTTAGGGTTAGGGTTAGGTCTCCATGAATTCAGACAGGAAAATGGACATTACCAATGGAATTGTCGCCGTTCTGTATGCTTAGGAAGGCACTAACTCTTTGGGTCTGACTTATGTGTGGTTCTTGGTAAAATACATGAGAAAATCCCATTGGGGTGCAATTCCTCTTAGGGTTAGGGTTAGCTCTCCGTAAATTCAGACAGGAAAATGGACATCAGCAATGGATTTGTAGCCCAACGATATGCTTAGGAGGGCACAAACTTTATGAGTTTGACTTATTTGCGGTTCCTGGTAAAATGCATGGGAAAATCCCATTGGGGTGCAATTGCTCTTAGGGTTAGGGTTAGCTCTACACGAATTCAGACAGGATAATGGACATCACCAATGAATTTGTAGCCCATCAGTTTGCTTAGGAGAGCACTAACTTTTTGGGTCTGACCTATCTGCGGTTTCTGGTAAAATACATGGGAAAATTCCATTGGGGTGCAATTCCACCTAGGGTTAGGGTTAGGTCTCCATGAAATCAGGCAGGAAAATGGACATCACCAATGGTTTTGGAGCCCATCGGTATGCTTAGGAGGGCACTAAAATTTTGAGTCTGACTTATGTGCGGTTCCGGGTAAAATACATGGGAAAATCCCATTGGGATGCAATTCCACTTAGGGTTAGGGTTAGCTCTCCCTGAATTCAGACAGGAAAATGGACATCACCAATGGAATTGTCGCCGTTCTGTATGCTTAGGAAGGCATTAACTTTTTGGGTCTGACTTATGTGCGGTTCTTGGTAAAATACATGAAAAAATCCCATTGGGGTACAATTCCTCTTAGGGTTAGGGTTAGCTCTCCCTCAATTCAGACAGGAAAATGGACATCAGCAATGGAATTGTCGCTGTTCTGTATGCTTAGGAAGGCACTAACTTTTTGGGTCTGACTTATGTGCGGTTCTTGGTAAAATACATGGGAAAATCCCATTGGGGTGCAATTCCTCTTGGGGTTAGGGTTAGCTCTCCGTAAATTCAGACAGGAAAATGGTCATCAGCAATGGATTTGTAGCCCAACGATATGTTTAGGAGGGCACAAACTTTATGAGTTTGACTTATTTGCGGTTCCTGGTAAAATGCATGGGAAAATCCCATTGGGGTGCAATTCCTCTTAAGGTCAGGGTTAGCTCTACACGAATTCAAACAGGATAATGGACATCACCAATGAATTTGTAGCCCATCGGTTTGCTTAGGAGAGCACTAACTTTTTGAGTATGACTTATCTACTGTTTCGGGTAGAATACATGGGAGAAATACCACTGGGGTGCAATTCCACTTAGGGTTAGGGTTAGCTCTCCCTGAATTCAGACAGGAAAATGGACATCACCAATGGAATTGTCGCTGTTCTGTATGCTTAGGAAGGCACTAACTTTTTGGGTCTGACTTATGTGCGGTTCTTGGTAAAATACATGGGAAAATCCCATTGGGGTGCAATTCCTCTTAGGATTAAGGTTAGCTCTACACAAATTCAGAGAGGAAAATGGACATCCCCAATGGATTTGTAGCCCATCAGTTTGCATAGGAGAGCACTAACTTTTTGAGTATGACTTATCTGCTTTTTCGGGGAGAATACATGGGAAAAATCCCACTGGGGTGCAATTCCTCTTAGAGTTAGGGTTAGCTCTACATGAATTCAGACATGAAAATGGACAGCACCAATGGATTTCTAGCCCATCGGTTTGCTTAGGAGAGCACTAACTTTTTGAGTATCACTTATCTGCTGTTTCGGGTAGAATACATGGGAGAAATCCCACTGGGGTGCAATTCCAATTAAGGTTAGGGTTAGCTCTCCATGAATTCAGACAGGAAGATGGACATCACCAATGGATTTCTAGCCCATCAGTATGCTTAGGAGGGCAATAACTTTTTGAGTCTGATTTATCTGCGGTTCTTGGTAAAATACAAGGGAAAATCCCATTGGGGTGCGATTCCATTTAGGGTTAGGGTTAGCTCTCCATGAATTCAGACAGGAAAATGGACATCACCAATGCATTTGTTACCCTTCGGTTTGCTTAGAAGGGCACTAACTTTTTGACTCTGACATATCTGCGGTTCCTGGTAGAATACATGGGAAAATCCCATTGGGGTGCAATTCCACTTAGGGTTAGGGTTAGGTCTCCAAGAATTCAGACAGGAAAATGGACATCACCAATGGAATTGTCGCCGTTCTGTATGCTTAGGAAGGCACTAACTCTTTGGGTCTGACTTATGTGTGGTTCTTGGTAAAATACATGAGAAAATCCCATTGGGGTGCAATTCCTCTTAGGGTTAGGGTTAGCTCTCCGTAAATTCAGACAGGAAAATGGTCATCAGCAATGGATTTGTAGCCCAACGATATGTTTAGGAGGGCACAAACTTTTTGAGTTTGACTTATTTGCGGTTCCTGGTAAAATGCATGGGAAAATCCCATTGGGGTGCAATTCCTCTTAGGGTTAGGGTTAGCTCTACACGAATTCAAACAGGATAATGGACATCACCAATGAATTTGTAGCCCATCGGTTTGCTTAGGAGAGCACTAACTTTTTGAGTATGACTTATTTACTGTTTCGGGTACAATACATGGGAGAAATACCACTGGGGTGCAATTCCACTTAGGGTTAGGGTTAGCTCTCCCTGAATTCAGACAGGAAAATGGACATCACCAATGGAATTGTCGCTGTTCTGTATGCTTAGGAAGGCACTAACTTTTTGGGTCTGACTTATGTGCGGTTCTTGGTAAAATACATGAGAAAATCCCATTGGGGTGCAATTCCTCTTAGGATTAGGGTTAGCTCTCCCGCAATTCAGACAGGAAAATGGACATCACCAATGGAATTGTCGCCGTTCTGTATGCTTAGGAAGGCACTAACTTTTTGGGTCTGACTTATGTGCGGTTCTTGGTAAAATACATGAAAAAATCCCATTGGGGTACAATTCCTCTTAGGGTTAGGGTTAGCTCTCCCTCAATTCAGACAGGAAAATGGACATCAGCAATGGATTTGTAGCCCAACGACTTGCTTGGGAGGGCACAAACTTTATGAGTTTGACTTATTTGTGGTTCCTGGTAAAATGCATGGGAAAATCCCATTGGGGTGCAATTCCTCTTAGGGTTAGGGTTAGCTCTCCCTGAATTCAGACAGGAAAATGGACATCACCAATGGAATTGTCGCTGTTCTGTATGCTTAGGAAGGGACTAACTTTTTGGGTCTGACTTATGTGCGGTTCTTGGTAAAATACATGGGAAAATCCCATTGGGGTGCAATTCCACTTAGGGTTAGGGTTAGGTCTCAATGAATTCAGACAGGAAAATGGATATCACCATTGGATTTCTAGCCCATCAGTATGCTTAGGAGGGCACTAACTTTTTGAATCTGATTTATCTGCGGTTCTTGGTAAAATAAAAGGGAAAATCCCATTGGGGTGCGATTCCATTTTGGGTTAGGGTTAGCTCTCCATGAATTCAGACAGGAAAATGGACATCACCAATGCATTTGTTACCCCTCGGTTTGCTTAGGAGGGCACTAAATTTTTGGGTCTGACTTATCTGTGGTTCCTGGTAAAATACATGGGAAAATCCCATTGGGGTGCAATTCCACTTAGGGTTAGGGTTAGCTCTACACGAATTCAAACAGGATAATGGACATCACCAATGAATTTGTAGCCCATCGATTTGCTTAGGAGAGCACTAACTTTTTGAGTATGACTTATTTACTGTTTCGGGTACAATACATGGGAGAAATACCACTGGGGTGCAATTCCACTTAGGGTTAGGGTTAGCTCTCCCTGAATTCAGACAGGAAAATGGACATCACCAATGGAATTGTCGCTGTTCTGTATGCTTAGGAAGGCACTAACTTTTTGGGTCTGACTTATGTGCGGTTCTTGGTAAAATACATGGGAAAATCCCATTGGGGTGCAATTCCATTTTGGGTTAGGGTTAGGTCTCCATGAATTCAGACAGGAAAATGGACATCACCAATGCATTTGTTACCTCTCGGTTTGCTTAGGAGGGCACTAAATTTTTGGGTCTGACTTATCTGTGGTTCCTGGTAAAATACATGGGAAAATCCCATTGGGGTGCAATTCCACTTAGGGTTAGGGTTAGGTCTCCATGAATTCAGACAGGAAAATGGATATCACCATTGGATTTCTAGCCCATCAGTATGCTTAGGAGGGCAATAACTTTTTGAGTCTGATTTATCTGCGGTTCTTGGTAAAATACAAGGGAAAATCCCATTGGGGTGCGATTCCATTTAGGGTTAGGGTTAGCTCTCCATGAATTCAGACAGGAAAATGGACATCACCAATGCATTTGTTACCCTTCGGTTTGCTTAGAAGGGCACTAACTTTTTGACTCTGACATATCTGTGGTTCCTGGTAAAATACATGGGAAAATCCCATTGGAGTGCAATTCCTCTTAGGGTTAGGGTTAGCTCTACACGAATTCAGACAGGATAATGGACATCACCAATGAATTTGTACCCCATCGGTTTGCTTAGGAGAGCACTAACTTTTTGAGTATGACTTATCTGCTGTTTCGGGTAGAATACATGGGAGAAATACCGCTGGGGTGCAATTCCACTTAGGGTTAGGGTTAAGTCTCCATGAATTCAGACAGGAAAATGGATATCACCAATGAATTTGTAGCCAATCGGTTTGCTTAGGAAGGCACTAACTTTTTGGGTCTGACTTATGTGCGGTTCTTGGTAAAATACATGGGAAAATCCCATTGCGGTGCAATTCCACCTAGGGTTAGGGTTAGCTCTCCATTAATTCAGACAAGAAAATGGAAATCACCAATGGATTTGTAGCCCATCGGTTTACTTAGGAGAGCACCACCTCTTTGAGTCTGACTTATCTGCGGTTCCTGTTAAAATACATGAGAAAATCCCATTGGGGTGCAATTCCACTAAGGGTTAGGGTTAGCTCTACCTGAATTCAAACAGGAAAATGGACATCACCAATGAATATGTAGCCCATCGGTTAGCTTAGGAGCGCACTAACTTTTTGGGTCTGACTTATCTATGGTTTCTGGTAAAATATATGGGAATATTCCATTGGGGTGCAATTCCACCTAGGGTTAGGTCTCCCTAAATTCAGACAGGAAAATGGACATCACCAATGGAATTGTCACCGTTCTGTATGCTTAGGAAGGCACTAACTTTTTGGGTCTGACTCATGTGCGGTTCTTGGTAAAATACAAGGGAAAATCCCATTGGGGTACAATTCCTCTTAGGGTTAGGGTTAGCACTCCCTCAATTCAGACAGGAAAATGGACATCAGCAATGGATTTGTAGCCCAACGATTTGCTTGGGAGGGCACAAACATTATGAGTTTGACTTATTTGTGGTTCCTGGTAAAATGCATTGGAAAATCCCATTGGGATGCAATTCCTCTTAGGGTTAGGGTTAGCTCTCCCTGAATTCAGACAGGAAAATGGACATCACCAATGGAATTGTCGCTCTTCTGTATGCTTAGGAAGGCACTAACTTTTTGGGTCTGACTTATGTGCGGTTCTTGGTAAAATACATGGGAAAATCCCATTGGGGTGCAATTCCACCTAGGGTTAGGGTTAGTTCTCCCTGAATTCAGACAGGAAAATGGACATAACCAATGGAATTGTCGCCGTTCTGTATGCTTAGGAAGGCACTAACTTTTTGGGTCTGACTTATGTGCGGTTCTTGGTAAAATACATGGGAAAATCCCATTGGGGTGCAATTGCACCTAGGGTTAAGGTTAGCTCTCCATGAATTCAGACAAGAAAATGGAAATCACCAATGGATTTGTAGCCCATCGGTTTACTTAGGAGAGCACCACCTCTTTAAGTCTGACTTATCTGCGGTTCCTGTTAAAATACATGAGAAAATCCCATTGGCGTGCAATTCCACTAAGGGTTAGGGTTAGCTCTCCCTGAATTCAGACAGGAAAATGGACATCAGCAATGGAATTGTCGCTGTTCTGTATGCTTAGGAAGGCACTAACTTTTTGGGTCTGACTTATGTGCGGTTCTTGGTAAAATACATGGGAAAATCCCATTGGGGTGCAATTCCACTTAGGGTTAGGGTTAGGTCTCCATGAATTCAGACAGGAAAATGGACATCACCATTGGATTTCTAGCCCATCAGTATGCTTAGGAGGGCACTAACTTTTTGAATCTGATTTATCTGCGGTTCTTGGTAAAATAAAAGGGAAAATCCCATTGGGGTGCGATTCCATTTTGGGTTAGGGTTAGCTCTCCCTGAATTCAGACAGGAATATGGACATCACCAATGGAATTGTCGCCGTTCTGTATGCTTAGGAAGGCACTAACTTTTTGAATCTGATTTATCTGCGGTTCTTGGTAAAATACATGAGAAAATCCCATTGGGGTGCAATTCCTCTTAGGGTTAGGGTTAGCTCTCCCGCAATTCAGAGAGGAAAATGGACTTCAGCAATGGATTTGTAGCCCAACGATTTGCTTTGGAGGGCACAAACTTTATTAGTTTGACTTATTTGTGGTTCCTGGTAAAATGCATGGGAAACACCCATTGGGGTGCAATTCCTCTTAGGGTTAGGGTTAGCTCTACACGAATTCAGAGAGGAAAATGGACATCCCCAATGGATTTGTAGCCCATCAGTTTGCATAGGAGAGCACTAACTTTTTGAGTATGACTTATCTGCTTTTTCGGGGAGAATACATGGGAGAAATCCCACTGGGGTGCAATTCCTCTTAGAGTTAGGGTTAGCTCTACATGAATTCAGACATGAAAATGGACATCACCAATGGATTTCTAGCCCATCAGTTTGCATAGGAGAGCACTAACTTTTTGAGTATCACTTATCTGCTGTTTCGGGTAGAATACATGGGAGAAATCCCACTGGGGTGCAATTCCAATTAAGGTTAGGGTTAGCTCTCCATGAATTCAGACAGGAAAATGGATATCACCAATGAATTTGTAGCCCATCGGTTTGCTTAGGAAGGCACTAACTTTTTGGTTCTGACTTATGTGCGGTTCTTGGTAAAATACATGAGAAAATCCCATTGCGGTGCAATTCCACCTAGGGTTAGGGTTAGCTCTCCATTAATTCAGACAAGAAAATGGAAATCACCAATGGATTTGTAGCCCATCGGTTTACTTAGGAGAGCACCACCTCTTTGAGTCTGACTTATCTGCGGTTCCTGTTAAAATACATGAGAAAATCCCATTGGCGTGCAATTCCACTAAGGGTTAGGGTTAGCCCTACCTGAATTCAAACAGGAAAATGGACATCACCAATGAATATGTAGCCCATCGGTTAGCTTAGGAGCGCACTAACTTTTTGGGTCTGACTTATCTATGGTTTCTGGTAAAATATATGGGAAGATTCCATTGGGGTGCAATTCCACCAAGGGTTAGGTCTCCCTGAATTCAGACAGGAAAATGGACATCACCAATGGAATTGTCGCCGTTCTGTATGCTTAGGAAGGCACTAACTTTTTGGGTCTGACTTATGTGCGGTTCTTGGTAAAATACATGAGAAAATCCCATTGGGGTGCAATTCCTCTTCGGATTAGGGTTAGGTCTCCCTGAATTCACACAGGAAAATGGACATCACCAATGGAATTGTCGCCGTTCTGTATGCTTAGGAAGGCACTAACTTTTTGGGTCTAACTTACGTGCGGTTCTTGTTAAAATACATGGGAAAATCCCATTGGGGTGCAATTCCACCTAGGGTTAGGGTTAGCTCTCCGTTAATTCAGACAGGAAAATGGACATCAGCAATGGATTTGTAGCCCAACGATATACTTAGGAAGGCACTAACTTTATGAGTTTGACTTATTTGCGGTTCCTGGTAAAATGCATGGGAAAATCCCATTGGGGTGCAATTCCTCTTAGGGTTAGGGTTAGCTCTCCACGAATTCAGACAGGATATTGGACATCAGCAATGGATTTGTAGCCCAACGATATGCTTAGGAGGGCACAAACTTTATGAGTTTGACTTATTTGCGGTTCCTGGTAAAATGCATGGGAAAATCCCATTGGGGTGCAATTCCTCTTAGTGTTAGGGTTAGCTCTCCCTGAATTCAGACAGGAAAATGGACATCACCAATGGAATTGTCGCTGTTCTGTATGCTTACGAAGGCACTAACTTTTTGGGTCTGACTTATGTGCGGTTCTTGGTAAAATACATGGGAAAATCCCATTGGGGTGCAATTCCACTTAGGGTTAGGGTTAGGTCTCCATGAATTCAGACAGGAAAATGGACATCACCATTGGATTTCTAGCCCATCAGTATGCTTAGGAGGGCACTAACTTTTTGAATCTGATTTATCTGCGGTTCTTGGTAAAATAAAAGGGAAAATCCCATTGGGGTGCGATTCCATTTTGGGTTAGGGTTAGCTCTCCATGAATTCAGACAGGAAAATGGACATCACCAATGCATTTGTTACCCCTCGGTTTGCTTAGGAGGGCACTAAATTTTTGGGTCTGACTTATCTGTGGTTCCTGGTAAAATACAGGGGAAAATCCCATTGGGGTGCAATTCCACTTAGGGTTAGGGTTAGGTCTCCATGAATTCTGACAGGAAAATGGACATCACCAATGGATTTCTCGCCCATCAGTATGCTTAGGAGGGCAATAACTTTTTGAGTCTGATTTATCTGCGGTTCTTGGTAAAATACAAGGGAAAATCCCATTGGGGTGCGATTCCATTTAGGGTTAGGGTTAGCTCTCCATGAATTCAGACAGGAAAATGGACATCACCAATGCATTTGTTACCCTTCGGTTTGCTTAGAAGGGCACTAACTTTTTGACTCTGACATATCTGTGGTTCCTGGTAAAATACATGGGAAAATCCCATTAGGGTGCAATTCCACTTAGGGTTAGGGTTAGGTCTCCATGAATTCAGACAGGAAGATGGACATCACCAATGGAATTGTCGCCGTTCTGTATGCTTAGGAAGGCACTAACTCTTTGGGTCTGACTTATGTGTGGTTCTTGGTAAAATACATGAGAAAATCCCATTGGGGTGCAATTCCTCTTAGGGTTAGGGTTAGCTCTCCGTAAATTCAGACAGGAAAATGGACATCAGCAATGGATTTGTAGCCCAACGATATGCTTAGGAGGGCACAAACTTTATGAGTTTGACTTAGTTGCGGTTCCTGGTAAAATGCATGGGAAAATCCCATTGGGGTGCAATTCCTCTTAGGGTTAGGGTTAGCTCTACACGAATTCAAACAGGATAATGGACATCACCAATGGATTTGTAGCCCATCAGTTTGCATAGGAGAGCACTAACTTTTTGAGTATGACTTATCTGCTTTTTCGGGGAGAATACATGGGAGAAATCCCACTGGGGTGCAATTCCTCTTAGAGTTAGGGTTAGCTCTCCCTGAATTCAGACAGGAAAATGGACATCACCAATGGAATTGTCGCTGTTCTGTATGCTTAGGAAGGCACTAACTTTTTGGGTCTGACTTATGTGCGGTTCTTGGTAAAATACATGAGAAAATCCCATTGGGGTGCAATTCCTCTTAGGATTAGGGTTAGCTCTCCCGCAATTCAGACAGGAAAATGGACTTCAGCAATGGATTTGTAGCCCAACGATTTGCTTTGGAGGGCACAAACTTTATTAGTTTGACTTATTTGTGGTTCCTGGTAAAATGCATGGGAAAATCCCTTTGGGGTGCAATTCCTCTTAGGGTTGGGGTTAGCTCTACACGAATTCAGACAGGAAAATGGACATCCCCAATGGATTTGTAGCCCATCAGTTTGCATAGGAGAGCACTAACTTTTTGAGTATGACTTATCTGCTTTTTCGGGGAGAATACATGGGAGAAATCCCACTGGGGTGCAATTCCTCTTAGGGTTAGGGTTAGCTCTACACGAATTCAGACATGAAAATGGACATCACCAATGGATTTCTAGCCCATCAGTTTGCATAGGAGAGCACTAACTTTTTGAGTATGACTTATCTGCTGTTTCGGGTAGAATACATGGGAGAAATCCCACTGGGGTGCAATTCCAATTAAGGTTAGGGTTAGCTCTCCATGAATTCAGACAGGAAAATGGATATCACCAATGAATTTGTAGCCCATCGGTTTGCTTAGGAAGGCACTAACTTTTTGGGTCTGACTAATGTGCGGTTCTTGGTAAAATACATGGGAAAATCCCATTGGGGTGCGATTCCATTTTGGGTTAGGGTTAGCTCTCCATGAATTCAGACAGGAAAATGGACATCACCAAAGCATTTGTTACCCCTCGGTTTGCTTAGGAGGGCACTAAATTTTTGGGTCTGACTTATCTGTGGTTCCTGGTAAAATACAGGGGAAAATCCCATTGGGGTGCAATTCCACTTAGGGTTAGGGTTAGGTCTCCCTGAATTCAGACAGGAAAATGGATATCACCAATGGAATTGTCGCTGTTCTGTATGCTTAGGAAGGCACTAACTTTTTGGGTCTGACTTATGTGCGGTTCTTGGTAAAATACATGAAAAAATCCCATTGGGGTGCAATTCCTCTTAGGGTTAGGGTTAGCTCTCCCTCAATTCAGACAGGAAAATGGACATCAGCAATGGAATTGTCGCTGTTCTGTATGCTTAGGAAGGCACTAACTTTTTGGGTCTGACTTATGTGCGGTTCTTGGTAAAATACATGGGAAAATCCCATTGGGGTGCAATTCCTCTTGGGGTTAGGGTTAGCTCTCCGTAAATTCAGACAGGAAAATGGTCATCAGCAATGGATTTGTAGCCCAACGATATGTTTAGGAGGGCACAAACTTTATGAGTTTGACTTATTTGCGGTTCCTGGTAAAATGCATGGGAAAATCCCATTGGGGTGCAATTCCTCTTAGGGTCAGGGTTAGCTCTACACGAATTCAAACAGGATAATGGACATCACCAATGAATTTGTAGCCCATCGGTTTGCTTAGGAGAGCACTAACTTTTTGAGTATGACTTATCTACTGTTTCGGGTAGAATACATGGGAGAAATACCACTGGGGTGCAATTCCACTTAGGGTTAGGGTTAGCTCTCCCTGAATTCAGACAGGAAAATGGACATCACCAATGGAATTGTCGCTGTTCTGTATGCTTAGGAAGGCACTAACTTTTTGGGTCTGACTTATGTGCGGTTCTTGGTAAAATACATGGGAAAATCCCATTGGGGTGCAATTCCTCTTAGGATTAAGGTTAGCTCTACACAAATTCAGAGAGGAAAATGGACATCCCCAATGGATTTGTAGCCCATCAGTTTGCATAGGAGAGCACTAACTTTTTGAGTATGACTTATCTGCTTTTTCGGGGAGAATACATGGGAAAAATCCCACTGGGGTGCAATTCCTCTTAGAGTTAGGGTTAGCTCTACATGAATTCAGACATGAAAATGGACAGCACCAATGGATTTCTAGCCCATCGGTTTGCTTAGGAGAGCACTAACTTTTTGAGTATCACTTATCTGCTGTTTCGGGTAGAATACATGGGAGAAATCCCACTGGGGTGCAATTCCAATTAAGGTTAGGGTTAGCTCTCCATGAATTCAGACAGGAAGATGGACATCACCAATGGATTTCTAGCCCATCAGTATGCTTAGGAGGGCAATAACTTTTTGAGTCTGATTTATCTGCGGTTCTTGGTAAAATACAAGGGAAAATCCCATTGGGGTGCGATTCCATTTAGGGTTAGGGTTAGCTCTCCATGAATTCAGACAGGAAAATGGACATCACCAATGCATTTGTTACCCTTCGGTTTGCTTAGAAGGGCACTAACTTTTTGACTCTGACATATCTGCGGTTCCTGGTAGAATACATGGGAAAATCCCATTGGGGTGCAATTCCACTTAGGGTTAGGGTTAGGTCTCCAAGAATTCAGACAGGAATATGGACATCACCAATGGAATTGTCGCCGTTCTGTATGCTTAGGAAGGCACTAACTCTTTGGGTCTGACTTATGTGTGGTTCTTGGTAAAATACATGAGAAAATCCCATTGGGGTGCAATTCCTCTTAGGGTTAGGGTTAGCTCTCCGTAAATTCAGACAGGAAAATGGTCATCAGCAATGGATTTGTAGCCCAACGATATGTTTAGGAGGGCACAAACTTTTTGAGTTTGACTTATTTGCGGTTCCTGGTAAAATGCATGGGAAAATCCCATTGGGGTGCAATTCCTCTTAGGGTTAGGGTTAGCTCTACACGAATTCAAACAGGATAATGGACATCACCAATGAATTTGTAGCCCATCGGTTTGCTTAGGAGAGCACTAACTTTTTGAGTATGACTTATTTACTGTTTCGGGTACAATACATGGGAGAAATACCACTGGGGTGCAATTCCACTTAGGGTTAGGGTTAGCTCTCCCTGAATTCAGACAGGAAAATGGACATCACCAATGGAATTTTCGCTGTTCTGTATGCTTAGGAAGGCACTAACTTTTTGGGTCTGACTTATGTGCGGTTCTTGGTAAAATACATGAGAAAATCCCATTGGGGTGCAATTCCTCTTAGGATTAGGGTTAGCTCTCCCGCAATTCAGACAGGAAAATGGACATCACCAATGGAATTGTCGCCGTTCTGTATGCTTAGGAAGGCACTAACTTTTTGGGTCTGACTTATGTGCG
The DNA here is from genome assembly GCA_033807585.1 of Hydrophis major. NCBI lineage: Eukaryota > Metazoa > Chordata > Lepidosauria > Squamata > Elapidae > Hydrophis > Hydrophis major. Next base: position 164,973,951 of record CM066329.1, read on the forward strand.
GTTCTTGGTAAAATACATGAAAAAATCCCATTGGGGTACAATTCCTCTTAGGGTTAGGGTTAGCTCTCCCTCAATTCAGACAGGAAAATGGACATCAGCAATGGATTTGTAGCCCAACGACTTGCTTGGGAGGGCACAAACTTTATGAGTTTGACTTATTTGTGGTTCCTGGTAAAATGCATGGGAAAATCCCATTGGGGTGCAATTCCTCTTAGGGTTAGGGTTAGCTCTCCCTGAATTCAGACAGGAAAATGGACATCACCAATGGAATTGTCGCTGTTCTGTATGCTTAGGAAGGGACTAACTTTTTGGGTCTGACTTATGTGCGGTTCTTGGTAAAATACATGGGAAAATCCCATTGGGGTGCAATTCCACTTAGGGTTAGGGTTAGGTCTCAATGAATTCAGACAGGAAAATGGATATCACCATTGGATTTCTAGCCCATCAGTATGCTTAGGAGGGCACTAACTTTTTGAATCTGATTTATCTGCGGTTCTTGGTAAAATAAAAGGGAAAATCCCATTGGGGTGCGATTCCATTTTGGGTTAGGGTTAGCTCTCCATGAATTCAGACAGGAAAATGGACATCACCAATGCATTTGTTACCCCTCGGTTTGCTTAGGAGGGCACTAAATTTTTGGGTCTGACTTATCTGTGGTTCCTGGTAAAATACATGGGAAAATCCCATTGGGGTGCAATTCCACTTAGGGTTAGGGTTAGCTCTACACGAATTCAAACAGGATAATGGACATCACCAATGAATTTGTAGCCCATCGATTTGCTTAGGAGAGCACTAACTTTTTGAGTATGACTTATTTACTGTTTCGGGTACAATACATGGGAGAAATACCACTGGGGTGCAATTCCACTTAGGGTTAGGGTTAGCTCTCCCTGAATTCAGACAGGAAAATGGACATCACCAATGGAATTGTCGCTGTTCTGTATGCTTAGGAAGGCACTAACTTTTTGGGTCTGACTTATGTGCGGTTCTTGGTAAAATACATGGGAAAATCCCATTGGGGTGCAATTCCATTTTGGGTTAGGGTTAGGTCTCCATGAATTCAGACAGGAAAATGGACATCACCAATGCATTTGTTACCTCTCGGTTTGCTTAGGAGGGCACTAAATTTTTGGGTCTGACTTATCTGTGGTTCCTGGTAAAATTCATGGGAAAATCCCATTGGGGTGCAATTCCACTTAGGGTTAGGGTTAGGTCTCCATGAATTCAGACAGGAAAATGGATATCACCATTGGATTTCTAGCCCATCAGTATGCTTAGGAGGGCAATAACTTTTTGAGTCTGATTTATCTGCGGTTCTTGGTAAAATACAAGGGAAAATCCCATTGGGGTGCGATTCCATTTAGGGTTAGGGTTAGCTCTCCATGAATTCAGACAGGAAAATGGACATCACCAATGCATTTGTTACCCTTCGGTTTGCTTAGAAGGGCACTAACTTTTTGACTCTGACATATCTGTGGTTCCTGGTAAAATACATGGGAAAATCCCATTGGAGTGCAATTCCTCTTAGGGTTAGGGTTAGCTCTACACGAATTCAGACAGGATAATGGACATCACCAATGAATTTGTACCCCATCGGTTTGCTTAGGAGAGCACTAACTTTTTGAGTATGACTTATCTGCTGTTTCGGGTAGAATACATGGGAGAAATACCGCTGGGGTGCAATTCCACTTAGGGTTAGGGTTAAGTCTCCATGAATTCAGACAGGAAAATGGATATCACCAATGAATTTGTAGCCAATCGGTTTGCTTAGGAAGGCACTAACTTTTTGGGTCTGACTTATGTGCGGTTCTTGGTAAAATACATGGGAAAATCCCATTGCGGTGCAATTCCACCTAGGGTTAGGGTTAGCTCTCCATTAATTCAGACAAGAAAATGGAAATCACCAATGGATTTGTAGCCCATCGGTTTACTTAGGAGAGCACCACCTCTTTGAGTCTGACTTATCTGCGGTTCCTGTTAAAATACATGAGAAAATCCCATTGGGGTGCAATTCCACTAAGGGTTAGGGTTAGCTCTACCTGAATTCAAACAGGAAAATGGACATCACCAATGAATATGTAGCCCATCGGTTAGCTTAGGAGCGCACTAACTTTTTGGGTCTGACTTATCTATGGTTTCTGGTAAAATATATGGGAATATTCCATTGGGGTGCAATTCCACCTAGGGTTAGGTCTCCCTAAATTCAGACAGGAAAATGGACATCACCAATGGAATTGTCACCGTTCTGTATGCTTAGGAAGGCACTAACTTTTTGGGTCTGACTCATGTGCGGTTCTTGGTAAAATACAAGGGAAAATCCCATTGGGGTACAATTCCTCTTAGGGTTAGGGTTAGCACTCCCTCAATTCAGACAGGAAAATGGACATCAGCAATGGATTTGTAGCCCAACGATTTGCTTGGGAGGGCACAAACATTATGAGTTTGACTTATTTGTGGTTCCTGGTAAAATGCATTGGAAAATCCCATTGGGATGCAATTCCTCTTAGGGTTAGGGTTAGCTCTCCCTGAATTCAGACAGGAAAATGGACATCACCAATGGAATTGTCGCTGTTCTGTATGCTTAGGAAGGCACTAACTTTTTGGGTCTGACTTATGTGCGGTTCTTGGTAAAATACATGGGAAAATCCCATTGGGGTGCAATTCCACCTAGGGTTAGGGTTAGTTCTCCCTGAATTCAGACAGGAAAATGGACATCACCAATGGAATTGTCGCCGTTCTGTATGCTTAGGAAGGCACTAACTTTTTGGGTCTGACTTATGTGCGGTTCTTGGTAAAATACATGGGAAAATCCCATTGGGGTGCAATTGCACCTAGGGTTAAGGTTAGCTCTCCATGAATTCAGACAAGAAAATGGAAATCACCAATGGATTTGTAGCCCATCGGTTTACTTAGGAGAGCACCACCTCTTTAAGTCTGACTTATCTGCGGTTCCTGTTAAAATACATGAGAAAATCCCATTGGCGTGCAATTCCACTAAGGGTTAGGGTTAGCTCTCCCTGAATTCAGACAGGAAAATGGACATCAGCAATGGAATTGTCGCTGTTCTGTATGCTTAGGAAGGCACTAACTTTTTGGGTCTGACTTATGTGCGGTTCTTGGTAAAATACATGGGAAAATCCCATTGGGGTGCAATTCCACTTAGGGTTAGGGTTAGGTCTCCATGAATTCAGACAGGAAAATGGACATCACCATTGGATTTCTAGCCCATCAGTATGCTTAGGAGGGCACTAACTTTTTGAATCTGATTTATCTGCGGTTCTTGGTAAAATAAAAGGGAAAATCCCATTGGGGTGCGATTCCATTTTGGGTTAGGGTTAGCTCTCCCTGAATTCAGACAGGAAAATGGACATCACCAATGGAATTGTCGCTGTTCTGTATGCTTAGGAAGGCACTAACTTTTTGGGTCTGACTTATGTGCGGTTCTTGGTAAAATACATGAGAAAATCCCATTGGGGTGCAATTCCTCTTAGGGTTAGGGTTAGCTCTCCCGCAATTCAGAGAGGAAAATGGACTTCAGCAATGGATTTGTAGCCCAACGATTTGCTTTGGAGGGCACAAACTTTATTAGTTTGACTTATTTGTGGTTCCTGGTAAAATGCATGGGAAACACCCATTGGGGTGCAATTCCTCTTAGGGTTAGGGTTAGCTCTACACGAATTCAGAGAGGAAAATGGACATCCCCAATGGATTTGTAGCCCATCAGTTTGCATAGGAGAGCACTAACTTTTTGAGTATGACTTATCTGCTTTTTCGGGGAGAATACATGGGAGAAATCCCACTGGGGTGCAATTCCTCTTAGAGTTAGGGTTAGCTCTACATGAATTCAGACATGAAAATGGACATCACCAATGGATTTCTAGCCCATCAGTTTGCATAGGAGAGCACTAACTTTTTGAGTATCACTTATCTGCTGTTTCGGGTAGAATACATGGGAGAAATCCCACTGGGGTGCAATTCCAATTAAGGTTAGGGTTAGCTCTCCATGAATTCAGACAGGAAAATGGATATCACCAATGAATTTGTAGCCCATCGGTTTGCTTAGGAAGGCACTAACTTTTTGGTTCTGACTTATGTGCGGTTCTTGGTAAAATACATGAGAAAATCCCATTGCGGTGCAATTCCACCTAGGGTTAGGGTTAGCTCTCCATTAATTCAGACAAGAAAATGGAAATCACCAATGGATTTGTAGCCCATCGGTTTACTTAGGAGAGCACCACCTCTTTGAGTCTGACTTATCTGCGGTTCCTGTTAAAATACATGAGAAAATCCCATTGGCGTGCAATTCCACTAAGGGTTAGGGTTAGCCCTACCTGAATTCAAACAGGAAAATGGACATCACCAATGAATATGTAGCCCATCGGTTAGCTTAGGAGCGCACTAACTTTTTGGGTCTGACTTATCTATGGTTTCTGGTAAAATATATGGGAAGATTCCATTGGGGTGCAATTCCACCAAGGGTTAGGTCTCCCTGAATTCAGACAGGAAAATGGACATCACCAATGGAATTGTCGCCGTTCTGTATGCTTAGGAAGGCACTAACTTTTTGGGTCTGACTTATGTGCGGTTCTTGGTAAAATACATGAGAAAATCCCATTGGGGTGCAATTCCTCTTCGGATTAGGGTTAGGTCTCCCTGAATTCACACAGGAAAATGGACATCACCAATGGAATTGTCGCCGTTCTGTATGCTTAGGAAGGCACTAACTTTTTGGGTCTAACTTACGTGCGGTTCTTGTTAAAATACATGGGAAAATCCCATTGGGGTGCAATTCCACCTAGGGTTAGGGTTAGCTCTCCGTTAATTCAGACAGGAAAATGGACATCAGCAATGGATTTGTAGCCCAACGATATGCTTAGGAGGGCACAAACTTTATGAGTTTGACTTATTTGCGGTTCCTGGTAAAATGCATGGGAAAATCCCATTGGGGTGCAATTCCTCTTAGGGTTAGGGTTAGCTCTCCACGAATTCAGACAGGATATTGGACATCAGCAATGGATTTGTAGCCCAACGATATGCTTAGGAGGGCACAAACTTTATGAGTTTGACTTATTTGCGGTTCCTGGTAAAATGCATGGGAAAATCCCATTGGGGTGCAATTCCTCTTAGTGTTAGGGTTAGCTCTCCCTGAATTCAGACAGGAAAATGGACATCACCAATGGAATTGTCGCTGTTCTGTATGCTTACGAAGGCACTAACTTTTTGGGTCTGAGTTATGTGCGGTTCTTGGTAAAATACATGGGAAAATCCCATTGGGGTGCAATTCCACTTAGGGTTAGGGTTAGGTCTCCATGAATTCAGACAGGAAAATGGACATCACCATTGGATTTCTAGCCCATCAGTATGCTTAGGAGGGCACTAACTTTTTGAATCTGATTTATCTGCGGTTCTTGGTAAAATAAAAGGGAAAATCCCATTGGGGTGCGATTCCATTTTGGGTTAGGGTTAGCTCTCCATGAATTCAGACAGGAAAATGGACATCACCAATGCATTTGTTACCCCTCGGTTTGCTTAGGAGGGCACTAAATTTTTGGGTCTGACTTATCTGTGGTTCCTGGTAAAATACAGGGGAAAATCCCATTGGGGTGCAATTCCACTTAGGGTTAGGGTAAGGTCTCCATGAATTCTGACAGGAAAATGGACATCACCAATGGATTTCTCGCCCATCAGTATGCTTAGGAGGGCAATAACTTTTTGAGTCTGATTTATCTGCGGTTCTTGGTAAAATACAAGGGAAAATCCCATTGGGGTGCGATTCCATTTAGGGTTAGGGTTAGCTCTCCATGAATTCAGACAGGAAAATGGACATCACCAATGCATTTGTTACCCTTCGGTTTGCTTAGAAGGGCACTAACTTTTTGACTCTGACATATCTGTGGTTCCTGGTAAAATACATGGGAAAATCCCATTAGGGTGCAATTCCACTTAGGGTTAGGGTTAGGTCTCCATGAATTCAGACAGGAAGATGGACATCACCAATGGAATTGTCGCCGTTCTGTATGCTTAGGAAGGCACTAACTCTTTGGGTCTGACTTATGTGTGGTTCTTGGAAAAATACATGAGAAAATCCCATTGGGGTGCAATTCCTCTTAGGGTTAGGGTTAGCTCTCCGTAAATTCAGACAGGAAAATGGACATCAGCAATGGATTTGTAGCCCAACGATATGCTTAGGAGGGCACAAACTTTATGAGTTTGACTTAGTTGCGGTTCCTGGTAAAATGCATGGGAAAATCCCATTGGGGTGCAATTCCTCTTAGGGTTAGGGTTAGCTCTACACGAATTCAAACAGGATAATGGACATCACCAATGGATTTGTAGCCCATCAGTTTGCATAGGAGAGCACTAACTTTTTGAGGATGACTTATCTGCTTTTTCGGGGAGAATACATGGGAGAAATCCCACTGGGGTGCAATTCCTCTTAGAGTTAGGGTTAGCTCTCCCTGAATTCAGACAGGAAAATGGACATCACCAATGGAATTGTCGCTGTTCTGTATGCTTAGGAAGGCACTAACTTTTTGGGTCTGACTTATGTGCGGTTCTTGGTAAAATACATGAGAAAATCCCATTGGGGTGCAATTCCTCTTAGGATTAGGGTTAGCTCTCCCGCAATTCAGACAGGAAAATGGACTTCAGCAATGGATTTGTAGCCCAACGATTTGCTTTGGAGGGCACAAACTTTATTAGTTTGACTTATTTGTGGTTCCTGGTAAAATGCATGGGAAAATCCCTTTGGGGTGCAATTCCTCTTAGGGTTAGGGTTAGCTCTACACGAATTCAGACAGGAAAATGGACATCCCCAATGGATTTGTAGCCCATCAGTTTGCATAGGAGAGCACTAACTTTTTGAGTATGACTTATCTGCTTTTTCGGGGAGAATACATGGGAGAAATCCCACTGGGGTGCAATTCCTCTTAGGGTTAGGGTTAGCTCTACACGAATTCAGACATGAAAATGGACATCACCAATGGATTTCTAACCCATCAGTTTGCATAGGAGAGCACTAACTTTTTGAGTATGACTTATCTGCTGTTTCGGGTAGAATACATGGGAGAAATCCCACTGGGGTGCAATTCCAATTAAGGTTAGGGTTAGCTCTCCATGAATTCAGACAGGAAAATGGATATCACCAATGAATTTGTAGCCCATCGGTTTGCTTAGGAAGGCACTAACTTTTTGGGTCTGACTAATGTGCGGTTCTTGGTAAAATACATGGGAAAATCCCATTGGGGTGCGATTCCATTTTGGGTTAGGGTTAGCTCTCCATGAATTCAGACAGGAAAATGGACATCACCAAAGCATTTGTTACCCCTCGGTTTGCTTAGGAGGGCACTAAATTTTGGGGTCTGACTTATCTGTGGTTCCTGGTAAAATACAGGGGAAAATCCCATTGGGGTGCAATTCCACTTAGGGTTAGGGTTAGGTCTCCCTGAATTCAGACAGGAAAATGGATATCACCAATGGAATTGTCGCTGTTCTGTATGCTTAGGAAGGCACTAACTTTTTGGGTCTGACTTATGTGCGGTTCTTGGTAAAATACATGGGAAAATCCCATTGGGGTGCAATTCCACTTAGGGTTAGGGTTAGGTCTCCATGAATTCAGACAGGAAAATGGACATCACCATTGGATTTCTAGCCCATCAGTATGCTTAGGAGGGCACTAACTTTTTGAGTCTGATTTATCTGCGGTTCTTGGTAAAATACAAGGGAAAATCCCATTGGGGTGCGATTCCATTTAGGGTTAGGGTTAGCTCTCCATGAATTCAGACAGGAAAATGGACATCACCAATGCATTTGTTACCCTTCGGTTTGCTTAGAAGGGCACTAACTTTTTGACTCTGACATATCTGCGGTTCCTGGTAGAATACATGGGAAAATCCCATTGGGGTGCAATTCCACTTAGGGTTAGGGTTAGGTCTCCAAGAATTCAGACAGGAAAATGGACATCACCAATGGAATTGTCGCCGTTCTGTATGCTTAGGAAGGCACTAACTCTTTGGGTCTGACTTATGTGTGGTTCTTGGTAAAATACATGAGAAAATCCCATTGGGGTGCAATTCCTCTTAGGGTTAGGGTTAGCTCTCCGTAAATTCAGACAGGAAAATGGTCATCAGCAATGGATTTGTGGCCCAACGATATGTTTAGGAGGGCACAAACTTTATGAGTTTGACTTATTTGCGGTTCCTGGTAAAATGCATGGGAAAATCCCATTGGGGTGCAATTCCTCTTAGGGTTAGGGTTAGCTCTACACGAATTCAAACAGGATAATGGACATCACCAATGGATTTGTAGCCCATCAGTTTGCATAGGAGAGCACTAACTTTTTGAGTATGACTTATCTGCTTTTTCGGGGAGAATACATGGGAGAAATCCCACTGGGGTGCAATTCCTCTTAGAGTTAGGGTTAGCTCTCCCTGAATTCAGACAGGAAAATGGACATCACCAATGGAATTGTCGCTGTTCTGTATGCTTAGGAAGGCACTAACTTTTTGGGTCTGACTTATGTGCGGTTCTTGGTAAAATACATGAGAAAATCCCATTGGGGTGCAATTCCTCTTAGGATTAGGGTTAGCTCTCCCGCAATTCAGACAGGAAAATGGACTTCAGCAATGGATTTGTAGCCCAACGATTTGCTTTGGAGGGCACAAACTTTATTAGTTTGACTTATTTGTGGTTCCTGGTAAAATGCATGGGAAAATCCCTTTGGGGTGCAATTCCTCTTAGGGTTAGGGTTAGCTCTACACGAATTCAGACAGGAAAATGGACATCCCCAATGGATTTGTAGCCCATCAGTTTGCATAGGAGAGCACTAACTTTTTGAGTATGACTTATCTGCTTTTTCGGGGAGAATACATGGGAGAAATCCCACTGGGGTGCAATTCCTCTTAGGGTTAGGGTTAGCTCTACACGAATTCAGACATGAAAATGGACATCACCAATGGATTTCTAGCCCATCAGTTTGCATAGGAGAGCACTAACTTTTTGAGTATGACTTATCTGCTGTTTCGGGTAGAATACATGGGAGAAATCCCACTGGGGTGCAATTCCAATTAAGGTTAGGGTTAGCTCTCCATGAATTCAGACAGGAAAATGGATATCACCAATGAATTTGTAGCCCATCGGTTTGCTTAGGAAGGCACTAACTTTTTGGGTCTGACTAATGTGCGGTTCTTGGTAAAATACATGGGAAAATCCCATTGGGGTGCGATTCCATTTTGGGTTAGGGTTAGCTCTCCATGAATTCAGACAGGAAAATGGACATCACCAAAGCATTTGTTACCCCTCGGTTTGCTTAGGAGGGCACTAAATTTTTGGGTCTGACTTATCTGTGGTTCCTGGTAAAATACAGGGGAAAATCCCATTGGGGTGCAATTCCACTTAGGGTTAGGGTTAGGTCTCCCTGAATTCAGACAGGAAAATGGATATCACCAATGGAATTGTCGCTGTTCTGTATGCTTAGGAAGGCACTAACTTTTTGGGTCTGACTTATGTGCGGTTCTTGGTAAAATACATGGGAAAATCCCATTGGGGTGCAATTCCACTTAGGGTTAGGGTTAGGTCTCCATGAATTCAGACAGGAAAATGGACATCACCATTGGATTTCTAGCCCATCAGTATGCTTAGGAGGGCACTAACTTTTTGAGTCTGATTTATCTGCGGTTCTTGGTAAAATACAAGGGAAAATCCCATTGGGGTGCGATTCCATTTAGGGTTAGGGTTAGCTCTCCATGAATTCAGACAGGAAAATGGACATCACCAATGCATTTGTTACCCTTCGGTTTGCTTAGAAGGGCACTAACTTTTTGACTCTGACATATCTGCGGTTCCTGGTAGAATACATGGGAAAATCCCATTGGGGTGCAATTCCACTTAGGGTTAGGGTTAGGTCTCCAAGAATTCAGACAGGAAAATGGACATCACCAATGGAATTGTCGCCGTTCTGTATGCTTAGGAAGGCACTAACTCTTTGGGTCTGACTTATGTGTGGTTCTTGGTAAAATACATGAGAAAATCCCATTGGGGTGCAATTCCTCTTAGGGTTAGGGTTAGCTCTCCGTAAATTCAGACAGGAAAATGGTCATCAGCAATGGATTTGTGGCCCAACGATATGTTTAGGAGGGCACAAACTTTATGAGTTTGACTTATTTGCGGTTCCTGGTAAAATGCATGGGAAAATCCCATTGGGGTGCAATTCCTCTTAGGGTTAGGGTTAGCTCTACACGAATTCAAACAGGATAATGGACATCACCAATGAATTTGTAGCCCATCGGTTTGCTTAGGAGAGCACTAACTTTTTGAGTATGACTTATCTACTGTTTCGGGTAGAATACATGGGAGAAATACCACTGGGGTGCAATTCCACTTAGGGTTAGGGTTAGCTCTCCCTGAATTCAGACAGGAAAATGGACATCACCAATGGAATTGTCGCTGTTCTGTATGCTTAGGAAGGCACTAACTTTTTGGGTCTGACTTATGTGCGGTTCTTGGTAAAATACATGAAAAAATCCCATTGGGGTACAATTCCTCTTAGGGTTAGGGTTAGCTCTCCCTCAATTCAGACAGGAAAATGGACATCAGCAATGGATTTGTAGCCCAACGACTTGCTTGGGAGGGCACAAACTTTATGAGTTTGACTTATTTGTGGTTCCTGGTAAAATGCATGGGAAAATCCCATTGGGGTGCAATTCCTCTTAGGGTTAGGGTTAGCTCTCCCTGAATTCAGACAGGAAAATGGATATCACCAATGGAATTGTCGCTGTTCTGTATGCTTAGGAAGGCACTAACTTTTTGGGTCTGACTTATGTGCGGTTCTTGGTAAAATACATGGGAAAATCCCATTGGGGTGCAATTCCACTTAGGATTAGGGTTAGCTCTCCCGCAATTCAGACAGGAAAATGGACTTCAGCAATGGATTTGTAGCCCAACGATTTGCTTTGGAGGGCACAAACTTTATTAGTTTGACTTATTTGTGGTTCCTGGTAAAATGCATGGGAAAATCCCTTTGGGGTGCAATTCCTCTTAGGGTTAGGGTTAGCTCTACACGAATTCAGACAGGAAAATGGACATCCCCAATGGATTTGTAGCCCATCAGTTTGCATAGGAGAGCACTAACTTTTTGAGTATGACTTATCTGCTTTTTCGGGGAGAATACATGGGAGAAATCCCACTGGGGTGCAATTCCTCTTAGGGTTAGGGTTAGCTCTACACGAATTCAGACATGAAAATGGACATCACCAATGGATTTCTAGCCCATCAGTTTGCATAGGAGAGCACTAACTTTTTGAGTATGACTTATCTGCTGTTTCGGGTAGAATACATGGGAGAAATCCCACTGGGGTGCAATTCCAATTAAGGTTAGGGTTAGCTCTCCATGAATTCAGACAGGAAAATGGATATCACCAATGAATTTGTAGCCCATCGGTTTGCTTAGGAAGGCACTAACTTTTTGGGTCTGACTAATGTGCGGTTCTTGGTAAAATACATGGGAAAATCCCATTGGGGTGCGATTCCATTTTGGGTTAGGGTTAGCTCTCCATGAATTCAGACAGGAAAATGGACATCACCAAAGCATTTGTTACCCCTCGGTTTGCTTAGGAGGGCACTAAATTTTTGGGTCTGACTTATCTGTGGTTCCTGGTAAAATACAGGGGAAAATCCCATTGGGGTGCAATTCCACTTAGGGTTAGGGTTAGGTCTCCCTGAATTCAGACAGGAAAATGGATATCACCAATGGAATTGTCGCTGTTCTGTATGCTTAGGAAGGCACTAACTTTTTGGGTCTGACTTATGTGCGGTTCTTGGTAAAATACATGGGAAAATCCCATTGGGGTGCAATTCCACTTAGGGTTAGGGTTAGGTCTCCATGAATTCAGACAGGAAAATGGACATCACCATTGGATTTCTAGCCCATCAGTATGCTTAGGAGGGCACTAACTTTTTGAGTCTGATTTATCTGCGGTTCTTGGTAAAATACAAGGGAAAATCCCATTGGGGTGCGATTCCATTTAGGGTTAGGGTTAGCTCTCCATGAATTCAGACAGGAAAATGGACATCACCAATGCATTTGTTACCCTTCGGTTTGCTTAGAAGGGCACTAACTTTTTGACTCTGACATATCTGCGGTTCCTGGTAGAATACATGGGAAAATCCCATTGGGGTGCAATTCCACTTAGGGTTAGGGTTAGGTCTCCAAGAATTCAGACAGGAAAATGGACATCACCAATGGAATTGTCGCCGTTCTGTATGCTTAGGAAGGCACTAACTCTTTGGGTCTGACTTATGTGTGGTTCTTGGTAAAATACATGAGAAAATCCCATTGGGGTGCAATTCCTCTTAGGGTTAGGGTTAGCTCTCCGTAAATTCAGACAGGAAAATGGTCATCAGCAATGGATTTGTGGCCCAACGATATGTTTAGGAGGGCACAAACTTTATGAGTTTGACTTATTTGCGGTTCCTGGTAAAATGCATGGGAAAATCCCATTGGGGTGCAATTCCTCTTAGGGTTAGGGTTAGCTCTACACGAATTCAAACAGGATAATGGACATCACCAATGAATTTGTAGCCCATCGGTTTGCTTAGGAGAGCACTAACTTTTTGAGTATGACTTATCTACTGTTTCGGGTAGAATACATGGGAGAAATACCACTGGGGTGCAATTCCACTTAGGGTTAGGGTTAGCTCTCCCTGAATTCAGACAGGAAAATGGACATCACCAATGGAATTGTCGCTGTTCTGTATGCTTAGGAAGGCACTAACTTTTTGGGTCTGACTTATGTGCGGTTCTTGGTAAAATACATGAGAAAATCCCATTGGGGTGCAATTCCTCTTAGGATTAGGGTTAGCTCTCCCGCAATTCAGACAGGAAAATGGACTTCAGCAATGGATTTGTAGCCCAACGATTTGCTTTGGAGGGCACAAACTTTATTAGTTTGACTTATTTGTGGTTCCTGGTAAAATGCATGGGAAAATCCCATTGGGGTGCAATTCCTCTTAGGGTTAGGGTTAGCTCTACACGAATTCAGAGAGGAAAATGGACATCCCCAATGGATTTGTAGCCCATCAGTTTGCATAGGAGAGCACTAACTTTTTGAGTATGACTTATCTGCTTTTTCGGGGAGAATACATGGGAGAAATCCCACTGGGGTGCAATTCCTCTTAGAGTTAGGGTTAGCTCTTCACGAATTCAGACATGAAAATGGACATCACCAATGGATTTCTAGCCCATCAGTTTGCATAGGAGAGCACTAACTTTTTGAGTATCACTTATCTGCTGTTTCGGGTAGAATACATGGGAGAAATCCCACTGGGGTGCAATTCCAATTAAGGTTAGGGTTAGCTCTCCATGAATTCAGACAGGAAAATGGATATCACTAATGAATTTGTAGCCCATCGGTTTGCTTAGGAAGGCACTAACTTTTTGGTTCTGACTTATGTGCGGTTCTTGGTAAAATACATGGGAAAATCCCATTGCGGTGCAATTCCACCTAGGGTTAGGGTTAGCTCTCCATTAATTCAGACAAGAAAATGGAAATCACCAATGGATTTGTAGCCCATCGGTTTACTTAGGAGAGCACCACCTCTTTGAGTCTGACTTATCTGCGGTTCCTGTTAAAATACATGAGAAAATCCCATTGGCGTGCAATTCCACTAAGGGTTAGGGTTAGCTCTACCTGAATTCAAACAGGAAAATGGACATCACCAATGAATATGTAGCCCATCGGTTAGCTTAGGAGCGCACTAACTTTTTGAGTCTGATTTATCTGCGGTTCTTGGTAAAATACATGGGAAAATCGCATTGGGCTGCGATTCCATTTAGGGTTAGGGTTAGCTCTCCATGAATTCAGACAGGAAAATGGACATCACCAATGCATTTGTTACCCTTCGGTTTGCTTAGAAGGGCACTAACTTTTTGACTCTGACATATCTGCGGTTCCTGGTAAAATACATGGGAAAATCCCATTGGGGTGCAATTCCACTTAGGGTTAGGGTTAGGTCTCCATGAATTCAGACAGGAAAATGGACATCACCAATGGATTTCTAGCCCATCAGTATGCTTAGGAGGGCAATAACTTTTTGAGTCTGATTTATCTGCGATTCTTGGTAAAATACAAGGGAAAATCCCATTGGGGTGCAATTCCTCTTAGGGTTAGGTTTAGCTCTCCCTGAATTCAGACAGGAAAATGGACATCACCAATGGAATTGTCGCTGTTCTGTATGCTTAGGAAGGCACTAACTTTTTGGGTCTGACTTATGTGTGGTTCCTGGTAAAATACATGAGAAAATCCCATTGGGGTGCAATTCCTCTTAGGGTTAGGGTTAGCTCTCTGTAAATTCAGACAGGAAAATGGACATCAGCAATGGATTTGTAGCCCAACGATATGCTTAGGAGGGCACAAACTTTATGAGTTTGACTTATTTGCGGTTCCTGGTAAAATGCATGGGAAAATCCCATTGGGGTGCAATTCCTCTTAGAGTTAGGGTTAGCTCTACACGAATTCAGACATGAAAATGGACATCACCAATGGATTTGTCGCCCATCAGTTTGCATAGGAGAGCACTAACTTTTTGAGTATGACTTATCTGCTTTTTCGGGGAGAATACATGGGAGAAATCCCACTGGGGTGCAATTCCAATTAAGGTTAGGGTTAGCTCTCCATGAATTCAGACAGGAAAATGGATATCACCAATGAATTTGTAGCCCATCGGTTTGCTTAGGAAGGCACTAACTTTTTGGGTCCGACTTATGTGCGGTTCTTGGTAAAATACATGGGAAAATCCCATTGCGGTGCAATTCCTCTTAGAGTTAGGGTTAGCTCTACACGAATTCAGACATGAAAATGGACATCACCAATGGATTTCTAGCCCATCAGTTTGCATAGGAGAGCACTAACTTTTTGAGTATGACTTATCTGCTGTTTCGGGTAGAATACATGGGAGAAATCCCACTGGGGTGCAATTCCAATTAAGGTTAGGGTTAGCTCTCCATGAATTCAGACAGGAAAATGGATATCACCAATGAATTTGTAGCCCATCGGTTTGCTTAGGAAGGCACTAACTTTTTGGGTCTGACTTATGTGCGGTTCTTGGTAAAATACATGGGAAAATCCCATTGCGGTGCAATTCCACCTAGGGTTAGGGTTAGCTCTCCATTAATTCAGACAAGAAAATGGAAATCACCAATGGATTTGTAGCCCATCGGTTTACTTAGGAGAGCACCACCTCTTTGAGTCTGACTTATCTGCGGTTCCTGTTAAAATACATGAGAAAATCCCATTGGCGTGCAATTCCACTAAGGGTTAGGGTTAGCTCTACCTGAATTCAAACAGGAAAATGGACATCACCAATGAATATGTAGCCCATCGGTTAGCTTAGGAGCGCACTAACTTTTTGGGTCTGACTTATCTATGGTTTCTGGTAAAATATATGGGAAGATTCCATTGGGGTGCAATTCCACCTAGGGTTAGGTCTCCCTGAATTCAGACAGGAAAATGGACATCACCAATGGAATTGTCGCCGTTCTGTATGCTTAGGAAGGCACTAACTTTTTGGGTCTGACTTATGTGCGGTTCTTGGTAAAATACATGAGAAAAACCCATTGGGGTGCAATTCCTCTTCGGATTAGGGTTAGGTCTCCCTGAATTCACACAGGAAAATTGACATCAGCAATGGATTTGTAGCCCAACGATATGCTTAGGAGGGCACAAACTTTATGAGTTTGACTTATTTGCGGTTCCTGGTAAAATGCATGGGAAAATCCCATTGGGGTGCAATTCCTCTTAGGGTTAGGGTTAGCTCTACACGAATTCAAACAGGATAATGGACATCAGCAATGGATTTGTAGCCCAACGATATGCTTAGGAGGGCACAAACTTTATGAGTTTGACTTATTTGCGGTTCCTGGTAAAATACATGGGAAAATCCCATTGGGGTGCAATTCCTCTTCGGGTTAGGGTTAGCTCTCCCTGAATTCAGAAAGGAAAATGGACATCACCAATGGAATTGTCGCTGTTCTGTATGCTTAGGAAGGCACTAACTTTTTGGGTCTGATTTATCTGCGGTTCTTGGTAAAATAAAAGGGAAAATCCCATTGGGGTGCGATTCCATTTTGGGTTAGGGTTAGCTCTCCATGAATTCAGACAGGAAAATGGACATCGCCATTGGATTTCTAACCCATCAGTATGCTTAGGAGGGCACTAACTTTTTGAATCTGATTTATCTGCGGTTCTTGGTAAAATAAAAGGGAAAATCCCATTGGGGTGCGATTCCATTTTGGGTTAGGGTTAGCTCTCCATGAATTCAGACAGGAAAATGGACATCACCATTGGATTTCTAGCCCATCAGTATGCTTAGGAGGGCACTAACTTTTTGAATCTGATTTATCTGCGGTTCTTGGTAAAATAAAAGGGAAAATCCCATTGGGGTGCGATTCCATTTTGGGTTAGGGTTAGCTCTCCATGAATTCAGACAGGAAAATGGACATCACCAATGCATTTGTTACCCCTCGGTTTGCTTAGGAGGGCACTAAATTTTTGGGTCTGACTTATCTGTGGTTCCTGGTAAAATACATGAGAAAATCCCATTGGGGTGCAATTCCACTTAGGGTTAGGGTTAGGTCTCCATGAATTCTGACAGGAAAATGGACATCACCAATGGATTTCTAGCCCATCAGTATGCTTAGGAGGGCAATAACTTTTTGAGTCTGATTTATCTGCGGTTCTTGGTAAAATACATGGGAAAATCGCATTGGGGTGCGATTCCATTTAGGGTTAGGGTTAGCTCTCCATGAATTCAGACAGGAAAATGGACATCACCAATGCATTTGTCACCCTTCGGTTTGCTTAGAAGGGCACTAACTTTTTGACTCTGACATATCTGCGGTTCCTGGTAAAATACATGGGAAAATCCCATTGGGGTGCAATTCCACTTAGGGTTAGGGTTAGGTCTCCATGAATTCTGACAGGAAAATGGACATCACCAATGGATTTCTAGCCCATCAGTATGCTTAGGAGGGCAATAACTTTTTAAGTCTGATTTATCTGCGATTCTTGGTAAAATACAAGGGAAAATCCCATTGGGGTGCAATTCCTCTTAGGGTTAGGGTTAGCTCTCCCTGAATTCAGACAGGAAAATGGACATCACCAATGGAATTGTCGCTGTTCTGTATGCTTAGGAAGGCACTAACTTTTTGGGTCTGACTTATGTGTGGTTCCTGGTAAAATAAAGGGGAAAATCCCATTGGGGTGCAATTCCACTTAGGGTTAGGGTTAGGTCTCCATGAATTCAGACAGGAAAATGGACATCACCAATGGAATTGTCGCCGTTCTGTATGCTTAGCAAGGCACTAACTCTTTGGGTCTGATTTATGTGTGGTTCTTGGTAAAATACATGAGAAAATCCCATTGGGGTGCAATTCCTCTTAGGGTTAGGGTTAGCTTTCTGTAAATTCAGACAGGAAAATGGACATCAGCAATGGATTTGTAGCCCAACGATATGCTTAGGAGGGCACAAACTTTATGAGTTTGACTTATTTGCGGTTCCTGGTAAAATGCATGGGAAAATCCCATTGGGGTGCAATTCCTCTTAGGGTTAGGGTTACCTCTACACGAATTCAAACAGGATAATGGACATCACCAATGGATTTGTCGCCCATCAGTTTGCATAGGAGAGCACTAACTTTTTGAGTATGACTTATCTGCTTTTTCGGGGAGAATACATGGGAGAAATCCCACTGGGGTGCAATTCCTCTTAGAGTTAGGGTTAGCTCTACACGAATTCAGACATGAAAATGGACATCACCAATGGATTTCTAGCCCATCAGTTTGCATAGGAGAGCACTAACTTTTTGAGTATGACTTATCTGCTGTTTCGGGTAGAATACATGGGAGAAATCCCACTGGGGTGCAATTCCAATTAAGGTTAGGGTTAGCTCTCCATGAATTCAGACAGGAAAATGGATATCACCAATGAATTTGTAGCCCATCGGTTTGCTTAGGAAGGCACTAACTTTTTGGGTCTGACTTATGTGCGGTTCTTGGTAAAATACATGGGAAAATCCCATTGGGGTGCGATTCCATTTAGGGTTAGGTTTAGCTCTCCATGAATTCAGACAGGAAAATGGACATCACCAATGCATTTGTTACCCTTCGGTTTGCTTAGAAGGGCACTAACTTTTTGACTCTGACATATCTGCGGTTCCTGGTAAAATACATGGGAAAATCCCATTGGGGTGCAATTCCACTTAGGGTTAGGGTTAGGTCTCCATGAATTCAGACAGGAAAATGGACATCACCAATGGATTTCTAGCCCATCAGTATGCTTAGGAGGGCAATAACTTTTTGAGTCTGATTTATCTGCGATTCTTGGTAAAATACAAGGGAAAATCCCATTCGGGTGCAATTCCTCTTAGGGTTAGGGTTAGCTCTCCCTGAATTCAGACAGGAAAATGGACATCACCAATGGAATTGTCGCTGTTCTGTATGCTTAGGAAGGCACTAACTTTTTGGGTCTGACTTATGTGTGGTTCCTGGTAAAATACAGGGGAAAATCCCATTGGGGTGCAATTCCACTTAGGGTTAGGGTTAGGTCTCCATGAATTCAGACAGGAAAATGGACATCACCAATTGAATTGTCGCCGTTCTGTATGCTTAGGAAGGCACTAACTCTTTGGGTCTGACTTATGTGTGGTTCTTGGTAAAATACATGAGAAAATCCCATTGGGGTGCAATTCCTCTTAGGGTTAGGGTTAGCTCTCTGTAAATTCAGACAGGAAAATGGACATCAGCAATGGATTTGTAGCCCAACGATATGCTTAGGAGGGCACAAACTTTATGAGTTTGACTTATTTGCGGTTCATGGTAAAATGCATGGGAAAATCCCATTGGGGTGCAATTCCTCTTAGGGTTAGGGTTAGCTCTACACGAATTCAAACAGAATAATGGACATCACCAATGGATTTGTCGCCCATCAGTTTGCATAGGAGAGCACTAACTTTTTGAGTATGACTTATCTGCTTTTTCGGGGAGAATACATGGGAGAAATCCCACTGGGGTGCAATTCCTCTTAGAGTTAGGGTTAGCTCTACACGAATTCAGACATGAAAATGGACATCACCAATGGATTTCTAGCCCATCAGTTTGCATAGGAGAGCACTAACTTTTTGGGTCTGACTTATGTGCGGTTCTTGGTAAAATACATGGGAAAATCCCATTGGGGTGCGATTCCATTTAGGGTTAGGTTTAGCTCTCCATGAATTCAGACAGGAAAATGGACATCACCAATGCATTTGTTACCCTTCGGTTTGCTTAGAAGGGCACTAACTTTTTGACTCTGACATATCTGCGGTTCCTGGTAAAATACATGGGAAAATCCCATTGGGGTGCAATTCCACTTAGGGTTAGGGTTAGGTCTCCATGAATTCAGACAGGAAAATGGACATCACCAATGGATTTCTAGCCCATCAGTATGCTTAGGAGGGCAATAACTTTTTGAGTCTGATTTATCTGCGATTCTTGGTAAAATACAAGGGAAAATCCCATTCGGGTGCAATTCCTCTTAGGGTTAGGGTTAGCTCTCCCTGAATTCAGACAGGAAAATGGACATCACCAATGGAATTGTCGCTGTTCTGTATGCTTAGGAAGGCACTAACTTTTTGGGTCTGACTTATGTGTGGTTCCTGGTAAAATACAGGGGAAAATCCCATTGGGGTGCAATTCCACTTAGGGTTAGGGTTAGGTCTCCATGAATTCAGACAGGAAAATGGACATCACCAATTGAATTGTCGCCGTTCTGTATGCTTAGGAAGGCACTAACTCTTTGGGTCTGACTTATGTGTGGTTCTTGGTAAAATACATGAGAAAATCCCATTGGGGTGCAATTCCTCTTAGGGTTAGGGTTAGCTCTCTGTAAATTCAGACAGGAAAATGGACATCAGCAATGGATTTGTAGCCCAACGATATGCTTAGGAGGGCACAAACTTTATGAGTTTGACTTATTTGCGGTTCATGGTAAAATGCATGGGAAAATCCCATTGGGGTGCAATTCCTCTTAGGGTTAGGGTTAGCTCTACACGAATTCAAACAGAATAATGGACATCACCAATGGATTTGTCGCCCATCAGTTTGCATAGGAGAGCACTAACTTTTTGAGTATGACTTATCTGCTTTTTCGGGGAGAATACATGGGAGAAATCCCACTGGGGTGCAATTCCTCTTAGAGTTAGGGTTAGCTCTACACGAATTCAGACATGAAAATGGACATCACCAATGGATTTCTAGCCCATCAGTTTGCATAGGAGAGCACTAACTTTTTGAGTATGACTTATCTGCTGTTTCGGGTAGAATACATGGGAGAAATCCCACTGGGGTGCAATTCCAATTAAGGTTAGGGTTAGCTCTCCATGAATTCAGACAGGAAAATGGATATCACCAATGAATTTGTAGCCCATCGGTTTGCTTAGGAAGGCACTAACTTTTTGGGTCTGACTTATGTGCGGTTCTTGGTAAAATACATGGGAAAATCCCATTGGGGTGCGATTCCATTTAGGGTTAGGGTTAGCTCTCCATGAATTCAGACAGGAAAATGGACATCACCAATGCATTTGTTACCCTTCGGTTTGCTTAGAAGGGCACTAACTTTTTGACTCTGACATATCTGCGGTTCCTGGTAAAATACATGGGAAAATCCCATTGGGGTGCAATTCCACTTAGGGTTAGGGTTAGGTCTCCATGAATTCAGACAGGAAAATGGACATCACCAATGGAATTGTCGCCGTTCTGTATGCTTAGGAAGGCACTAACTCTTTGGGTCTGACTTATGTGTGGTTCTTGGTAAAATACATGAGAAAATCCCATTGGGGTGCAATTCCTCTTAGGGTTAGGGTTAGCTCTCTGTAAATTCAGACAGGAAAATGGACATCAGCAATGGATTTGTAGCCCAACGATATGCTTAGGAGGGCACAAACTTTATGAGTTTGACTTATTTGCGGTTCCTGGTAAAATGCATGGGAAAATCCCATTGGGGTGCAATTCCTCTTAGGGTTAGGGTTACCTCTACACGAATTCAAACAGGATAATGGACATCACCAATGGATTTGTCGCCCATCAGTTTGCATAGGAGAGCACTAACTTTTTGAGTATGACTTATCTGCTTTTTCGGGGAGAATACATGGGAGAAATCCCACTGGGGTGCAATTCCTCTTAGAGTTAGGGTTAGCTCTACACGAATTCAGACATGAAAATGGACATCACCAATGGATTTCTAGCCCATCAGTTTGCATAGGAGAGCACTAACTTTTTGAGTATGACTTATCTGCTGTTTCGGGTAGAATACATGGGAGAAATCCCACTGGGGTGCAATTCCAATTAAGGTTAGGGTTAGCTCTCCACGAATTCAGACAGGATAATGGACATCACCAATGGATTTGTAGCCCATCAGTTTGCATAGGAGAGCACTAACTTTTTGAGTATGACTTATCTGCTTTTTCGTGTAGAATACATGGGAGAAATCCCACTGGGGTGCAATTACTCTTAGAGTTAGGTTAGCTCTACACGAATTTAGACATGAAAATGGACATCACCAATGGAATTGTCGCCGTTCTGTATGCTTAGGAAGGCACTAACTTTTTGGGTCTGACTTATGTGCGGTTCTTGGTAAAATACATGGGAAAATCCCATTGGGGTACAATTCCACCTAGGGTTAGGATTAGCTCTCCCTCAATTCAGACAGGAAAATGGACATCAGCAATGGATTTGTAGCCCAACGATTTGCTTGGGAGGGCACAAACTTTATGAGTTTGACTTATTTGTGGTTCCTGGTAAAATGCATGGGAAAATCCCATTGGGGTGCAATTCCTCTTAGGGTTAGGGTTAGCTCTCCCTGAATTCAGACAGGAAAATGGACATCACCAATGGAATTGTCGCTGTTCTGTATGCTTAGGAAGGCACTAAATTTTTGGGTCTGACTTATGTGCGGTTCTTGGTAAAATACATGGGAAAATCCCATTGGGGTGCAATTCCACCTAGGGTTAGGCTTAGCTCTCCCTAAATTCAGACAGGAAAATGGACATCACCAATGGAATTGTCGCCGTTCTGTATGTTTAGGAAGGCACTAACTTTTTGGGTCTGACTTATGTGCGGTTCTTGGTAAAATACATGGGAAAATCCCATTGGGGTGCAATTCCACCTAGGGTTAAGGTTAGCTCTCCATGAATTCAGACAAGAAAATGGAAATCACCAATGGATTTGGAGCCCATCGGTTAGCTTAGGAGGGCACTAACTTTTTGGGTCTGACCTATCTGCGGTTTCTGGTAAAATACATGGGAAAATTCCATTGGGGTGCAATTCCACCTAGGGTTAGGGTTAGGACTCCATGAAATCAGGCAGGAAAATGGACATCACCAATGGTTTTGGAGCCCATCGGTATGCTTAGGAGGGCACTAAAATTTTGAGTCTGACTTATGTGCGGTTCCGGGTAAAATACATGGGAAAATCCCTTTGGGATGCAATTCCACTTAGGGTTAGGGTTAGCTCTCCCTGAATTCAGACAGGAAAATGGACATCACCAATGGAATTGTCGCCGTTCTGTATGCTTAGGAAGGCACTAACTTTTTGGGTCTGACTTATGTGCGGTTCTTGGTAAAATACATGGGAAAATCCCATTGGGGTGCAATTCCACCTAGGGTTAGGATTAGCTCTCCCTCAATTCAGACAGGAAAATGGACATCAGCAATGGATTTGTAGCCCAACGATTTGCTTGGGAGGGCACAATCTTTATGAGTTTGACTTATTTGTGGTTCCTGGTAAAATGCATGGGAAAATCCCATTGGGGTGCAATTCCTCTTAGGGTTAGGGTTAGCTCTCCCTGAATTCAGACAGGAAAATGGACATCACCAATGGAATTGTCGCTGTTCTGTATGCTTAGGAAGGCACTAACCTTTTGGGTCTGACTTATGTGCGGTTCTTGGTAAAATACATGGGAAAATCCCATTGGGGTGCAATTCCACCTAGGGTTAGGGTTAGCTCTCACTGAATTCAGACAGGAAAATGGACATCACCAATGGAATTGTCGCCGTTCTGTATGCTTAGGAAGGCACTAACTTTTTGGGTGTGACTTATCTGCGGTTTCTGGTAAAATACATGGGAAAATCCCATTGGGGTGCAATTCCACCTAGGGTTAGGGTTAGCTCTCCCTAAATTCAGACAGGAAAATGGACATCACCAATGGAATTGTCGCCGTTCTGTATGTTTAGGGAGGCACTAACTTTTTGGGTCTGACTTATGTGCGGTTCTTCGTAAAATACATGGGAAAATCGCATTGGGGTGCAATTCCACCTAGGGTTAAGGTTAGCTCTCCATGAATTCAGACAAGAAAATGGAAATCACCAATGGATTTGTAGCCCATCGGTTTACTTAGGAGAGCACCACCTCTTTGAGTCTGACTTATCTGCGGTTCCTGGTAAAATACATGAGAAAATCCCATTGGCGTGCAATTCCACTAAGGGTTAGGGTGAGCTCTACCTGAATTCAAACAGGAAAATGGACATCAGCAATGAATTTGGAGCCCATCGGTTAGCTTAGGAGGGCACTAACTTTTTGGGTCTGACCTATCTGCGGTTTCTGGTAAAATACATGAGAAAATCCCATTGGCGTGCAATTCCACTAAGGGTTAGGGTTAGGTCTCCATGAAATCAGGCAGGAAAATGGACATCACCAATGGTTTTGCAGCCCATCGGTATGCTTAGGAGGGCACTAAAATTTTGAGTCTGACTTATGTGCGGTTCCTGGTAAAATACATGGGAAAATCCCATTGGGATGCAATTCCTCTTAGGGTTAGGGTTAGGTCTCCATGAATTCAGACAGGAAAATGGTCATCAGCAATGGATTTGTAGCCCAACGATATGCTTAGGAGGGCACAAACTTTATGAATTTGACTTATTTGCGGTTCCTGGTAAAATGCATGGGAAAATCCCATTGGGGTGCAATTCCTCTTAGGGTTAGGGTTAGCTCTACACGAATTCAAACAGGATAATGGACATCACCAATGAATTTGTAGCCCATCGGTTTGCTTAGGAGAGCACTAACTTTTTGAGTATGACTTATCTGCTGTTTCGGGTAGAATACATGGGAGAAATAGCACTGGGGTGCAATTCCACTTAGGGTTAGGGTTAGCTCTCCCTGAATTCAGACAGGAAAATGGACATCACCAATGGAATTGTCGCTGTTCTGTATGCTTAGGAAGGCACTAACATTTTGGGTCTGACTTATGTGCGGTTCTTGGTAAAATACATGAGAAAATCCCATTGGGGTGCAATTCCTCTTAGGATTAGGGTTAGCTCTCCCGCAATTCAGACAGGAAAATGGACTTCAGCAATGGATTTGTAGCCCAACGATTTGCTTTGGAGGGCACAAACTTTATTAGTTTGACTTATTTGTGGTTCCTGGTAAAATGCATGGGAAAATCCCATTGGGGTGCAATTCCTCTTAGGGTTAGGGTTAGCTCTACACGAATTCAGAGAGGAAAATGGACATCCCCAATGGATTTGTAGCCCATCAGTTTGCATAGGAGAGCACTAACTTTTTGAGTATGACTTATCTGCTTTTTCGGGGAGAATACATGGGAGAAATCCCACTGGGGTGCAATTCCTCTTAGAGTTAGGGTTAGCTCTACACGAATTCAGACATGAAAATGGACATCACCAATGGATTTCTAGCCCATCAGTTTGCATAGGAGAGCACTAACTTTTTGAGTATGACTTATCTGCTGTTTCGGGTAGAATACATGGGAGAAATCCCACTGGGGTGCAATTCCAATTAAGGTTAGGGTTAGCTCTCCATGAATTCAGACAGGAAAATGGATATCACCAATGAATTTGTAGCCCATCGGTTTGCTTAGGAAGGCACTAACTTTTTGGGTCTGACTTATGTGCGGTTCTTGGTAAAATACATGGGAAAATCCCATTGCGGTGCAATTCCACCTAGGGTTAGGGTTAGCTCTCCATTAATTCAGACAAGAAAATGGAAATCACCAATGGATTTGTAGCCCATCGGTTTACTTAGGAGAGCACCACCTCTTTGAGTCTGACTTATCTGCGGTTCCTGTTAAAATACATGAGAAAATCCCATTGGCGTGCAATTCCACTAAGGGTTAGGGTTAGCTCTACCTGAATTCAAACAGGAAAATGGACATCACGAATGAATATGTAGCCCATCGGTTAGCTTAGGAGCGCACTAACTTTTTGGGTCTAACTTAGCTATGGTTTCTGGTAAAATATATGGGAAGATTCCATTGAGGTGCAATTCCACCTAGGGTTAGGTCTCCCTGAATTCAGACAGGAAAATGGACATCACCAATGGAATTGTCGCCGTTCTGTATGCTTAGGAAGGCACTAACTTTTTGGGTCTGACTTATGTGCGGTTCTTGGTAAAATACATGAGGAAATCCCATTGGGGTGCAATTCCTCTTAGGGTTAGGGTTAGGTCTCCCTGAATTCACACAGGAAAATGGACATCACCAATGGAATTGTCGCAATTCTGTATGCTTAGGGAGGCACTAACTTTTTGGGTCTAACTTATGTGCGGTTCTTGGTAAAATACATGAGAAAATCCCATTGGGGTGCAATTCCACCTAGGGTTAGGGTTAGCTCTCTGTTTATTCAGACAGGAAAATGGACATCAGCAATGGATTTGTAGCCCAACGATATGCTTAGGAGGGCACAAACTTTATGAGTTTGACTTATTTGCGGTTCCTGGTAAAATGCATGGGAAAATCCCATTGGGGTGCAATTCCTCTTAGGGTTAGGGATAGCTCTCCATGAATTCAGACAGGAAAATCGACATCACCAATGGATTTGTTACCCTTTGGTTTGCTTAGGAGGGCACTAACTTTTTGACTCTGACATATCTGCGGTTCCTGGTAAAATACATGGGAAAATCCCATTGGGGTGCAATTCCACTTAGGGTTAGGGTTAGCTCTCCATGAATTCAGACAGGAAAATGGATATCACCAATGAATTTGTACGCCATCGGTTTGCTTAGGAGGGCACTAACTTTTCGGGTCTGACTTCTCTGCGGTTCCTGGTAAAATACATGGGAAAATCCCATTGGGGATCAATTCCACCTAGGGTTAGGGTTAGCTCTCCCTGAATTCAGACAGGAAAATAGACATCACCAATGGAATTGTCGCCGTTCTGTATGCTTAGGAAGGCACTAACTTTTTGGGTCTGACTTATCTATGGTTTCTGGTAAAATATATGGGAAAATTCCATTGGGGTGCAATTCCACCAAGGGTTACGTCTCCCTGAATTCAGACAGGAAAATGGACATAACCAATGGAATTGTCGCCGTTCTGTATACTTAGGAAGGCACTAACTTTTTGGGTCTGACTTATGTGCGGTTCTTGGTAAAATACATGGGAAAATCCCATTGGGGTACAATTCCACCTAGGGTTAGGATTAGCTCTCCCTCAATTCAGACAGGAAAATGGACATCAGCAATGGATTTGTAGCCCAACGATTTGCTTGGGAGGGCACAAACTTTATGAGTTTGACTTATTTGTGGTTCCTGGTAAAATGCATGGGAAAATCCCATTGGGGTGCAATTCCTCTTAGGGTTAGGGTTAGCTCTGCACGAATTCAGACAGGAAAATGGACATCACCAATGGATTTGTAGCCCATCGGTTTACTTAGGAGAGCACCACCTCTTTGAGTCTGACTTATCTGCGGTTCCTGGTAAAATACATGGGAAAATCCCATTGGGGTGCAATTCCACCTAGGGTTAGGGTTAGCTCTCCCTGAATTCAGACAGGAAAATGGACATCACCAATGGAATTGTCGCCATTCTGTATGCTTAGGAAGGCACTAACTTTTTGTGTCTGACTTATCTGCGGTTCCTGGTAAAATACATGAGAAAATCCCATTGGCGTGCAATTCCACTAAGGGTTAGGGTTAGCTCTACCTGAATTCAAACAGGAAAATGGACATCACCAATGGATTTGGAGCCCATCGGTATGCTTAGGAGGGCACTAACTTTTTGGGTCTGACCTATCTGCGGTTTCTGGTAAAATACATGGGAAAATTCCATTGGGGTGCAATTCCACCTAGGGTTAGGGTTAGGTCTCCATGAAATCAGGCAGGAAAATGGACATCACCAATGGTTTTGGAGCCCATCGGTATGCTTAGGAGGGCACTAAAATTTTGAATCTGACTTATGTGCGGTTCCGGGTAAAATACATGGGAAAATCCCATTGGGATGCAATTCCACTTAGGGTTAGGGTTAGCTCTCCCTGAATTCAGACAGGAAAATGGACATCACCAATGGAATTGTCGCCGTTCTGTATGCTTAGGAAGGCACTAACTTTTTGGGTCTGACTTATGTGCGGTTCTTGGTAAAATACATGAAAAAATCCCATTGGGGTACAATTCCTCTTAGGGTTAGGGTTAGCTCTCCCTCAATTCAGACAGGAAAATGGACATCAGCAATGGATTTGTAGCCCAACGACTTGCTTAGGATGGCACAAACTTTATGAGTTTGACTTATTTGTGGTTCCTGGTAAAATGCATGGGAAAATCCCATTGGGCTGCAATTCCTCTTAGGGTTAGGGTTAGCTCTCCCTGAATTCAGACAGGAAAATGGACATCACCAATGGAATTGTCGCTGTTCTGTATGCTTAGGAAGGAACTAACTTTTTGGGTCTGACCTATGTGCGGTTCTTGGTAAAATACATGGGAAAATCCCATTGGGGTGCAATTCCACTTAGGGTTAGGGTTAGGTCTCCATGAATTCAGACAGGAAAATGGACATCACCATTGGATTTCTAGCCCATCAGTATGCTTAGGAGGGCAATAACTTTTTGAGTCTGATTTATCTGCGGTTCTTGGTAAAATACAAAGGAAAATCCCATTGGGGTGCAATTCCACCTAGGGTTAGGGTTAGGTCTCCATGAAATCAGGCAGGAAAATGGACATCACCAATGGTTTTGGAGCCCATCGGTATGCTTAGGAGGGCACTAAAATTTTGAGTCTGACTTATGTGCGGTTCCGGGTAAAATACATGGGAAAATCCCATTGGGATGCAATTCCACTTAGGGTTAGGGTTAGCTCTCCCTGAATTCAGACAGGAAAATGGACATCATCAATGGAATTGTCGCCGTTCTGTATGCTTAGGAAGGCACTAACTCTTTGGGTCTGACTTATGTGTGGTTCTTGGTAAAATACATGAGAAAATCCCATTGGGGTGCAATTCCTCTTAGGGTTAGGGTTAGCTCTCCGTAAATTCAGACAGGAAAATGGTCATCAGCAATGGATTTGTAGCCCAACGATATGCTTAGGAGGGCACAAACTTTATGAATTTGACTTATTTGCGGTTCCTGGTAAAATGCATGGGAAAATCCCATTGGGGTGCAATTCCTCTTAGGGTTAGGGTTAGCTCTACACGAATTCAAACAGGATAATGGACATCACCAATGAATTTGTAGCCCATCGGTTTGCTTAGGAGAGCACTAACTTTTTGAGTATGACTTATCTGCTGTTTCGGGTAGAATACATGGGAGAAATAGCACTGGGGTGCAATTCCACTTAGGGTTAGGGTTAGCTCTCCCTGAATTCAGACAGGAAAATGGACATCACCAATGGAATTGTCGCTGTTCTGTATGCTTAGGAAGGCACTAACTTTTTGGGTCTGACCTATGTGCGGTTCTTGGTAAAATACATGAGAAAATCCCATTGGGGTGCAATTCCTCTTAGGATTAGGGTTAGCTCTCCCGCAATTCAGACAGGAAAATGGACTTCAGCAATGGATTTGTAGCCCAACGATTTGCTTTGGAAGGCACAAACTTTATTAGTTTGACTTATTTGTGGTTCCTGGTAAAATGCATGGGAAAATCCCATTGGGGTGCAATTCCTCTTAGGGTTAGGGTTAGCTCTACACGAATTCAGAGAGGAAAATGGACATCCCCAATGGATTTGTAGCCCATCAGTTTGCATAGGAGAGCACTAACTTTTTGAGTATGACTTATCTGCTTTTTCGGGGAGAATACATGGGAGAAATCCCACTGGGGTGCAATTCCTCTTAGAGTTAGGGTTAGCTCTACACGAATTCAGACATGAAAATGGACATCACCAATGGATTTCTAGCCCATCAGTTTGCATAGGAGAGCACTAACTTTTTGAGTATGACTTATCTGCTGTTTCGGGTAGAATACATGGGAGAAATCCCACTGGGGTGCAATTCCAATTAAGGTTAGGGTTAGCTCTCCATGAATTCAGACAGGAAAATGGATATCACCAATGAATTTGTAGCCCATCGGTTTGCTTAGGAAGGCACTAACTTTTTGGGTCTGACTTATGTGCGGTTCTTGGTAAAATACATGGGAAAATCCCATTGCGGTGCAATTCCACCTAGGGTTAGGGTTAGCTCTCCATTAATTCAGACAAGAAAATGGAAATCACCAATGGATTTGTAGCCCATCGGTTTACTTAGGAGAGCACCACCTCTTTGAGTCTGACTTATCTGCGGTTCCTGTTAAAATACATGAGAAAATCCCATTGGCGTGCAATTCCACTAAGGGTTAGGGTTAGCTCTACCTGAATTCAAACAGGAAAATGGACATCACGAATGAATATGTAGCCCATCGGTTAGCTTAGGAGCGCACTAACTTTTTGGGTCTAACTTAGCTATGGTTTCTGGTAAAATATATGGGAAGATTCCATTGAGGTGCAATTCCACCTAGGGTTAGGTCTCCCTGAATTCAGACAGGAAAATGGACATCACCAATGGAATTGTCGCCGTTCTGTATGCTTAGGAAGGCACTAACTTTTTGGGTCTGACTTATGTGCGGTTCTTGGTAAAATACATGAGGAAATCCCATTGGGGTGCAATTCCTCTTAGGGTTAGGGTTAGGTCTCCCTGAATTCACACAGGAAAATGGACATCACCAATGGAATTGTCGCAATTCTGTATGCTTAGGGAGGCACTAACTTTTTGGGTCTAACTTATGTGCGGTTCTTGGTAAAATACATGAGAAAATCCCATTGGGGTGCAATTCCACCTAGGGTTAGGGTTAGCTCTCTGTTAATTCAGACAGGAAAATGGACATCAGCAATGGATTTGTAGCCCAACGATATGCTTAGGAGGGCACAAACTTTATGAGTTTGACTTATTTGCGGTTCCTGGTAAAATGCATGGGAAAATCCCATTGGGGTGCAATTCCTCTTAGGGTTAGGGATAGCTCTCCATGAATTCAGACAGGAAAATCGACATCACCAATGGATTTGTTACCCTTTGGTTTGCTTAGGAGGGCACTAACTTTTTGACTCTGACATATCTGCGGTTCCTGGTAAAATACATGGGAAAATCCCATTGGGGTGCAATTCCACTTAGGGTTAGGGTTAGCTCTCCATGAATTCAGACAGGAAAATGGATATCACCAATGAATTTGTACGCCATCGGTTTGCTTAGGAGGGCACTAACTTTTCGGGTCTGACTTCTCTGCGGTTCCTGGTAAAATACATGGGAAAATCCCATTGGGGATCAATTCCACCTAGGGTTAGGGTTAGCTCTCCGTGAATTCAGACAGGAAAATAGACATCACCAATGGAATTGTCGCCGTTCTGTATGCTTAGGAAGGCACTAACTTTTTGGGTCTGACTTATCTATGGTTTCTGGTAAAATATATGGGAAAATTCCATTGGGGTGCAATTCCACCAAGGGTTACGTCTCCCTGAATTCAGACAGGAAAATGGACATCACCAATGGAATTGTCGCCGTTCTGTATACTTAGGAAGGCACTAACTTTTTGGGTCTGACTTATGTGCGGTTCTTGGTAAAATACATGGGAAAATCCCATTGGGGTACAATTCCACCTAGGGTTAGGATTAGCTCTCCCTCAATTCAGACAGGAAAATGGACATCAGCAATGGATTTGTAGCCCAACGATTTGCTTGGGAGGGCACAAACTTTATGAGTTTGACTTATTTGTGGTTCCTGGTAAAATGCATGGGAAAATCCCATTGGGGTGCAATTCCTCTTAGGGTTAGGGTTAGCTCTGCACGAATTCAGACAGGAAAATGGACATCACCAATGGATTTGTAGCCCATCGGTTTACTTAGGAGAGCACCACCTCTTTGAGTCTGACTTATCTGCGGTTCCTGGTAAAATACATGGGAAAATCCCATTGGGGTGCAATTCCACCTAGGGTTAGGGTTAGCTCTCCCTGAATTCAGACAGGAAAATGGACATCACCAATGGAATTGTCGCCATTCTGTATGCTTAGGAAGGCACTAACTTTTTGTGTCTGACTTATCTGCGGTTCCTGGTAAAATACATGAGAAAATCCCATTGGCGTGCAATTCCACTAAGGGTTAGGGTTAGCTCTACCTGAATTCAAACAGGAAAATGGACATCACCAATGGATTTGGAGCCCATCGGTATGCTTAGGAGGGCACTAACTTTTTGGGTCTGACCTATCTGCGGTTTCTGGTAAAATACATGGGAAAATTCCATTGGGGTGCAATTCCACCTAGGGTTAGGGTTAGGTCTCCATGAAATCAGGCAGGAAAATGGACATCACCAATGGTTTTGGAGCCCATCGGTATGCTTAGGAGGGCACTAAAATTTAGAATCTGACTTATGTGCGGTTCCGGGTAAAATACATGGGAAAATCCCATTGGGATGCAATTCCACTTAGGGTTAGGGTTAGCTCTCCCTGAATTCAGACAGGAAAATGGACATCACCAATGGAATTGTCGCCGTTCTGTATGCTTAGGAAGGCACTAACTTTTTGGGTCTGACTTATGTGCGGTTCTTGGTAAAATACATGAAAAAATCCCATTGGGGTACAATTCCTCTTAGGGTTAGGGTTAGCTCTCCCTCAATTCAGACAGGAAAATGGACATCAGCAATGGATTTGTAGCCCAACGACTTGCTTAGGATGGCACAAACTTTATGAGTTTGACTTATTTGTGGTTCCTGGTAAAATGCATGGGAAAATCCCATTGGGGTGCAATTCCTCTTAGGGTTAGGGTTAGCTCTCCCTGAATTCAGACAGGAAAATGGACATCACCAATGGAATTGTCGCTGTTCTGTATGCTTAGGAAGGAACTAACTTTTTGGGTCTGACCTATGTGCGGTTCTTGGTAAAATACATGGGAAAATCCCATTGGGGTGCAATTCCACTTAGGGTTAGGGTTAGGTCTCCATGAATTCAGACAGGAAAATGGACATCACCATTGGATTTCTAGCCCATCAGTATGCTTAGGAGGGCAATAACTTTTTGAGTCTGATTTATCTGCGGTTCTTGGTAAAATACAAAGGAAAATCCCATTGGGGTGCAATTCCACCTAGGGTTAGGGTTAGGTCTCCATGAAATCAGGCAGGAAAATGGACATCACCAATGGTTTTGGAGCCCATCGGTATGCTTAGGAGGGCACTAAAATTTTGAGTCTGACTTATGTGCGGTTCCGGGTAAAATACATGGGAAAATCCCATTGGGATGCAATTCCACTTAGGGTTAGGGTTAGCTCTCCCTGAATTCAGACAGGAAAATGGACATCATCAATGGAATTGTCGCCGTTCTGTATGCTTAGGAAGGCACTAACTCTTTGGGTCTGACTTATGTGTGGTTCTTGGTAAAATACATGAGAAAATCCCATTGGGGTGCAATTCCTCTTAGGGTTAGGGTTAGCTCTCCGTAAATTCAGACAGGAAAATGGTCATCAGCAATGGATTTGTAGCCCAACGATATGCTTAGGAGGGCACAAACTTTATGAATTTGACTTATTTGCGGTTCCTGGTAAAATGCATGGGAAAATCCCATTGGGGTGCAATTCCTCTTAGGGTTAGGGTTAGCTCTACACGAATTCAAACAGGATAATGGACATCACCAATGAATTTGTAGCCCATCGGTTTGCTTAGGAGAGCACTAACTTTTTGAGTATGACTTATCTGCTGTTTCGGGTAGAATACATGGGAGAAATAGCACTGGGGTGCAATTCCACTTAGGGTTAGGGTTAGCTCTCCCTGAATTCAGACAGGAAAATGGACATCACCAATGGAATTGTCGCTGTTCTGTATGCTTAGGAAGGCACTAACTTTTTGGGTCTGACCTATGTGCGGTTCTTGGTAAAATACATGAGAAAATCCCATTGGGGTGCAATTCCTCTTAGGATTAGGGTTAGCTCTCCCGCAATTCAGACAGGAAAATGGACTTCAGCAATGGATTTGTAGCCCAACGATTTGCTTTGGAAGGCACAAACTTTATTAGTTTGACTTATTTGTGGTTCCTGGTAAAATGCATGGGAAAATCCCATTGGGGTGCAATTCCTCTTAGGGTTAGGGTTAGCTCTACACGAATTCAGAGAGGAAAATGGACATCCCCAATGGATTTGTAGCCCATCAGTTTGCATAGGAGAGCACTAACTTTTTGAGTATGACTTATCTGCTTTTTCGGGGAGAATACATGGGAGAAATCCCACTGGGGTGCAATTCCTCTTAGAGTTAGGGTTAGCTCTACACGAATTCAGACATGAAAATGGACATCACCAATGGATTTCTAGCCCATCAGTTTGCATAGGAGAGCACTAACTTTTTGAGTATGACTTATCTGCTGTTTCGGGTAGAATACATGGGAGAAATCCCACTGGGGTGCAATTCCAATTAAGGTTAGGGTTAGCTCTCCATGAATTCAGACAGGAAAATGGATATCACCAATGAATTTGTAGCCCATCGGTTTGCTTAGGAAGGCACTAACTTTTTGGGTCTGACTTATGTGCAGTTCTTGGTAAAATACATGGGAAAATCCCATTGCGGTGCAATTCCACCTAGGGTTAGGGTTAGCTCTCCATTAATTCAGACAAGAAAATGGAAATCACCAATGGATTTGTAGCCCATCGGTTTACTTAGGAGAGCACCACCTCTTTGACTTATCTGCGGTTCCTGTTAAAATACATGAGAAAATCCCACTGGCGTGCAATTCCACTAAGGGTTAGGGTTAGCTCTACCTGAATTCAAACAGGAAAATGGACATCACGAATGAATATGTAGCCCATCGGTTAGCTTAGGAGCGCACTAACTTTTTGGGTCTAACTTAGCTATGGTTTCTGGTAAAATATATGGGAAGATTCCATTGAGGTGCAATTCCACCTAGAGTTAGGTATCCCTGAATTCAGACAGGAAAATGGACATCACCAATGGAATTGTCGCCGTTCTGTATGCTTAGGAAGGCACTAACTTTTTGGGTCTGACTTATGTGCGGTTCTTGGTAAAATACATGAGAAAATCCCATTGGGGTGCAATTCCTCTTAGGGTTAGGGTTAGGTCTCCCTGAATTCACACAGGAAAATGGACATCACCAATGGAATTGTCGCAATTCTGTATGCTTAGGGAGGCACTAACTTTTTGGGTCTAACTTATGTGCGGTTCTTGGTAAAATACATGAGAAAATCCCATTGGGGTGCAATTCCACCTAGGGTTAGGGTTAGCTCTCCGTTAATTCAGACAGGAAAATGGACATCAGCAATGGATTTGTAGCCCAACGATATGCTTAGGAGGGCACAAACTTTATGAGTTTGACTTATTTGCGGTTCCTGGTAAAATGCATGGGAAAATCCCATTGGGGTGCAATTCCTCTTAGGGTTAGGGATAGCTCTCCATGAATTCAGACAGGAAAATCGACATCACCAATGGATTTGTTACCCTTTGGTTTGCTTAGGAGGGCACTAACTTTTTGACTCTGACATATCTGCGGTTCCTGGTAAAATACATGGGAAAATCCCATTGGGGTGCAATTCCACTTAGGGTTAGGGTTAGCTCTCCATGAATTCAGACAGGAAAATGGATATCACCAATGAATTTGTACGCCATCGGTTTGCTTAGGAGGGCACTAACTTTTCGGGTCTGACTTCTCTGCGGTTCCTGGTAAAATACATGGGAAAATCCCATTGGGGATCAATTCCACCTAGGGTTAGGGTTAGCTCTCCCTGAATTCAGACAGGAAAATAGACATCACCAATGGAATTGTCGCCGTTCTGTATG
The DNA here is from genome assembly GCA_033807585.1 of Hydrophis major. Lineage (NCBI taxonomy): Eukaryota > Metazoa > Chordata > Lepidosauria > Squamata > Elapidae > Hydrophis > Hydrophis major. The sequence goes on from CM066329.1 coordinate 165,008,987, forward strand.
CTTAGGAAGGCACTAACTTTTTGGGTCTGACTTATCTATGGTTTCTGGTAAAATATATGGGAAAATTCCATTGGGGTGCAATTCCACCAAGGGTTACGTCTCCCTGAATTCAGACAGGAAAATGGACATCACCAATGGAATTGTCGCCGTTCTGTATACTTAGGAAGGCACTAACTTTTTGGGTCTGACTTATGTGCGGTTCTTGGTAAAATACATGGGAAAATCCCATTGGGGTACAATTCCACCTAGGGTTAGGATTAGCTCTCCCTCAATTCAGACAGGAAAATGGACATCAGCAATGGATTTGTAGCCCAACGATTTGCTTGGGAGGGCACAAACTTTATGAGTTTGACTTATTTGTGGTTCCTGGTAAAATGCATGGGAAAATCCCATTGGGGTGCAATTCCTCTTAGGGTTAGGGTTAGCTCTGCACGAATTCAGACAGGAAAATGGACATCACCAATGGATTTGTAGCCCATCGGTTTACTTAGGAGAGCACCACCTCTTTGAGTCTGACTTATCTGCGGTTCCTGGTAAAATACATGGGAAAATCCCATTGGGGTGCAATTCCACGTAGGGTTAGGGTTAGCTCTCCCTGAATTCAGACAGGAAAATGGACATCACCAATGGAATTGTCGCCATTCTGTATGCTTAGGAAGGCACTAACTTTTTGTGTCTGACTTATCTGCGGTTCCTGGTAAAATACATGAGAAAATCCCATTGGCGTGCAATTCCACTAAGGGTTAGGGTTAGCTCTACCTGAATTCAAACAGGAAAATGGACATCACCAATGGATTTGGAGCCCATCGGTATGCTTAGGAGGGCACTAACTTTTTGGGTCTGACCTATCTGCGGTTTCTGGTAAAATACATGGGAAAATTCCATTGGGGTGCAATTCCACCTAGGGTTAGGGTTAGGTCTCCATGAAATCAGGCAGGAAAATGGACATCACCAATGGTTTTGGAGCCCATCGGTATGCTTAGGAGGGCACTAAAATTTTGAATCTGACTTATGTGCGGTTCCGGGTAAAATACATGGGAAAATCCCATTGGGATGCATTTCCACTTAGGGTTAGGGTTAGCTCTCCCTGAATTCAGACAGGAAAATGGACATCACCAATGGAATTGTCGCCGTTCTGTATGCTTAGGAAGGCACTAACTTTTTGGGTCTGACTTATGTGCGGTTCTTGGTAAAATACATGAAAAAATCCCATTGGGGTACAATTCCTCTTAGGGTTAGGGTTAGCTCTCCCTCAATTCAGACAGGAAAATGGACATCAGCAATGGATTTGTAGCCCAACGACTTGCTTAGGAGGGCACAAACTTTATGAGTTTGACTTATTTGTGGTTCCTGGTAAAATGCATGGGAAAATCCCATTGGGGTGCAATTCCTCTTAGGGTTAGGGTTAGCTCTCCCTGAATTCAGACAGGAAAATGGACATCACCAATGGAATTGTCGCTGTTCTGTATGCTTAGGAAGGAACTAACTTTTTGGGTCTGACCTATGTGCGGTTCTTGGTAAAATACATGGGAAAATCCCATTGGGGTGCAATTCCACTTAGGGTTAGGGTTAGGTCTCCATGAATTCAGACAGGAAAATGGACATCACCATTGGATTTCTAGCCCATCAGTATGCTTAGGAGGGCAATAACTTTTTGAGTCTGATTTATCTGCGGTTCTTGGTAAAATACAAAGGAAAATCCCATTGGGGTGCAATTCCACCTAGGGTTAGGGTTAGGTCTCCATGAAATCAGGCAGGAAAATGGACATCACCAATGGTTTTGGAGCCCATCGGTATGCTTAGGAGGGCACTAAAATTTTGAGTCTGACTTATGTGCGGTTCCGGGTAAAATACATGGGAAAATCCCATTGGGATGCAATTCCACTTAGGGTTAGGGTTAGCTCTCCCTGAATTCAGACAGGAAAATGGACATCATCAATGGAATTGTCGCCGTTCTGTATGCTTAGGAAGGCACTAACTCTTTGGGTCTGACTTATGTGTGGTTCTTGGTAAAATACATGAGAAAATCCCATTGGGGTGCAATTCCTCTTAGGGTTAGGGTTAGCTCTCCGTAAATTCAGACAGGAAAATGGTCATCAGCAATGGATTTGTAGCCCAACGATATGCTTAGGAGGGCAGGAGGGCACAAACTTTATGAGTTTGACTTATTTGCGGTTCCTGGTAAAATGCATGGGAAAATCCCATTGGGGTGCAATTCCTCTTAGGGTTAGGGTTAGCTCTACACGAATTCAAACAGGATAATGGACATCACCAATGAATTTGTAGCCCATCGGTTTGCTTAGGAGAGCACTAACTTTTTGAGTATGACTTATCTGCTGTTTCGGGTAGAATACATGGGAGAAATAGCACTGGGGTGCAATTCCACTTAGGGTTAGGGTTAGCTCTCCCTGAATTCAGACAGGAAAATGGACATCACCAATGGAATTGTCGCTGTTCTGTATGCTTAGGAAGGCACTAACTTTTTGGGTCTGACCTATGTGCGGTTCTTGGTAAAATACATGAGAAAATCCCATTGGGGTGCAATTCCTCTTAGGATTAGGGTTAGCTCTCCCGCAATTCAGACAGGAAAATGGACTTCAGCAATGGATTTGTAGCCCAACGATTTGCTTTGGAAGGCACAAACTTTATTAGTTTGACTTATTTGTGGTTCCTGGTAAAATGCATGGGAAAATCCCATTGGGGTGCAATTCCTCTTAGGGTTAGGGTTAGCTCTACACGAATTCAGAGAGGAAAATGGACATCCCCAATGGATTTGTAGCCCATCAGTTTGCATAGGAGAGCACTAACTTTTTGAGTATGACTTATCTGCTTTTTCGGGGAGAATACATGGGAGAAATCCCACTGGGGTGCAATTCCTCTTAGAGTTAGGGTTAGCTCTACACGAATTCAGACATGAAAATGGACATCACCAATGGATTTCTAGCCCATCAGTTTGCATAGGAGAGCAGTAACTTTTTGAGTATGACTTATCTGCTGTTTCGGGTAGAATACATGGGAGAAATCCCACTGGGGTGCAATTCCAATTAAGGTTAGGGTTAGCTCTCCATGAATTCAGACAGGAAAATGGATATCACCAATGAATTTGTAGCCCATCGGTTTGCTTAGGAAGGCACTAACTTTTTGGGTCTGACTTATGTGCGGTTCTTGGTAAAATACATGGGAAAATCCCATTGCGGTGCAATTCCACCTAGGGTTAGGGTTAGCTCTCCATTAATTCAGACAAGAAAATGGAAATCACCAATGGATTTGTAGCCCATCGGTTTACTTAGGAGAGCACCACCTCTTTGAGTCTGACTTATCTGCGGTTCCTGTTAAAATACATGAGAAAATCCCATTGGCGTGCAATTCCACTAAGGGTTAGGGTTAGCTCTACCTGAATTCAAACAGGAAAATGGACATCACGAATGAATATGTAGCCCATCGGTTAGCTTAGGAGCGCACTAACTTTTTGGGTCTAACTTAGCTATGGTTTCTGGTAAAATATATGGGAAGATTCCATTGAGGTGCAATTCCACCTAGAGTTAGGTCTCCCTGAATTCAGACAGGAAAATGGACATCACCAATGGAATTGTCGCCGTTCTGTATGCTTAGGAAGGCACTAACTTTTTGGGTCTGACTTATGTGCGGTTCTTGGTAAAATACATGAGAAAATCCCATTGGGGTGCAATTCCTCTTAGGGTTAGGGTTAGGTCTCCCTGAATTCACACAGGAAAATGGACATCACCAAGGGAATTGTCGCCGTTCTGTATGCTTAGGAAGGCACTAACTTTTTGGGTCTAACTTATGTGCGGTTCTTGGTAAAATACATGGGAAAATCCCATTGGGGTGCAATTCCACCTAGGGTTAGGGTTAGCTCTCCGTTAATTCAGACAGGAAAATGGACATCAGCAATGGATTTGTAGCCCAACGATATGCTTAGGAGGGCACAAACTTTATGAGTTTGACTTATTTGCGGTTCCTGGTAAAATGCATGGGAAAATCCCATTGGGGTGCAATTCCTCTTAGGGTTAGGGTTAGCTCTACACGAATTCAAACAGGATAATGGACATCACCAATGAATTTGTAGCCCATCGGTTTGCTTAGGAGAGCAGTAACTTTTTGAGTATGACTTATCTGCTGTTTCGGGTAGAATACATGGGAGAAATAGCACTGGGGTGCAATTCCACTTAGGGTTAGGGTTAGCTCTCCCTGAATTCAGACAGGAAAATGGACATCACCAATGGAATTGTCGCTGTTCTGTATGCTTAGGAAGGCACTAACTTTTTGGGTCTGACCTATGTGCGGTTCTTGGTAAAATACATGAGAAAATCCCATTGGGGTGCAATTCCTCTTAGGATTAGGGTTAGCTCTCCCGCAATTCAGACAGGAAAATGGACTTCAGCAATGGATTTGTAGCCCAACGATTTGCTTTGGAAGGCACAAACTTTATTAGTTTGACTTATTTGTGGTTCCTGGTAAAATGCATGGGAAAATCCCATTGGGGTGCAATTCCTCTTAGGGTTAGGGTTAGCTCTACACGAATTCAGAGAGGAAAATGGACATCCCCAATGGATTTGTAGCCCATCAGTTTGCATAGGAGAGCACTAACTTTTTGAGTATGACTTATCTGCTTTTTCGGGGAGAATACATGGGAGAAATCCCACTGGGGTGCAATTCCTCTTAGAGTTAGGGTTAGCTCTACACGAATTCAGACATGAAAATGGACATCACCAATGGATTTCTAGCCCATCAGTTTGCATAGGAGAGCACTAACTTTTTGAGTATGACTTATCTGCTGTTTCGGGTAGAATACATGGGAGAAATCCCACTGGGGTGCAATTCCAATTAAGGTTAGGGTTAGCTCTCCATGAATTCAGACAGGAAAATGGATATCACCAATGAATTTGTAGCCCATCGGTTTGCTTAGGAAGGCACTAACTTTTTGGGTCTGACTTATGTGCGGTTCTTGGTAAAATACATGGGAAAATCCCATTGCGGTGCAATTCCACCTAGGGTTAGGGTTAGCTCTCCATTAATTCAGACAAGAAAATGGAAATCACCAATGGATTTGTAGCCCATCGGTTTACTTAGGAGAGCACCACCTCTTTGAGTCTGACTTATCTGCGGTTCCTGTTAAAATACATGAGAAAATCCCATTGGCGTGCAATTCCACTAAGGGTTAGGGTTAGCTCTACCTGAATTCAAACAGGAAAATGGACATCACGAATGAATATGTAGCCCATCGGTTAGCTTAGGAGCGCACTAACTTTTTGGGTCTAACTTAGCTATGGTTTCTGGTAAAATATATGGGAAGATTCCATTGAGGTGCAATTCCACCTAGGGTTAGGTCTCCCTGAATTCAGACAGGAAAATGGACATCACCAATGGAATTGTCGCCGTTCTGTATGCTTAGGAAGGCACTAACTTTTTGGGTCTGACTTATGTGCGGTTCTTGGTAAAATACATGAGAAAATCCCATTGGGGTGCAATTCCTCTTAGAGTTAGGGTTAGGTCTCCCTGAATTCACACAGGAAAATGGACATCACCAATGGAATTGTCGCCGTTCTGTATGCTTAGGAAGGCACTAACTTTTTGGGTCTAACTTATGTGCGGTTCTTGGTAAAATACATGGGAAAATCCCATTGGGGTGCAATTCCACCTAGGGTTAGGGTTAGCTCTCCGTTAATTCAGACAGGAAAATGGACATCAGCAATGGATTTGTAGCCCAACGATATGCTTAGGAGGGCACAAACTTTATGAGTTTGACTTATTTGCGGTTCCTGGTAAAATGCATGGGAAAATCCCATTGGGGTGCAATTCCTCTTAGGGTTAGGGTTAGCTCTCCACGAATTCAGACAGGATAATGGACATCACCAATGAATTTGTAGCCCATCGGTTTGCTTAGGAGAGCAGTAACTTTTTGAGTATGACTTATCTGCTGTTTCGGGTAGAATACATGGGAGAAATCCCACTGGGGTGCAATTCCTCTTAGGGTTAGGGATAGCTCTCCATGAATTCAGACAGGAAAATCGACATCACCAATGGATTTGTTACCCTTTGGTTTGCTTAGGAGGGCACTAACTTTTTGACTCTGACATATCTGCGGTTCCTGGTAAAATACATGGGAAAATCCCATTGGGGTGCAATTCCACTTAGGGTTAGGGTTAGCTCTCCATGAATTCAGACAGGAAAATGGATATCACCAATGAATTTGTACGCCATCGGTTTGCTTAGGAGGGCACTAACTTTTCAGGTCTGACTTCTCTGCGGTTCCTGGTAAAATACATGGGAAAATCCCTTTGGGGATCAATTCCACCTAGGGTTAGGGTTAGCTCTCCCTGAATTCAGACAGGAAAATAGACATCACCAATGGAATTGTCGCCGTTCTGTATGCTTAGGAAGGCACTAACTTTTTGGGTCTGACTTATCTATGGTTTCTGGTAAAATATATGGGAAAATTCCATTGGGGTGCAATTCCACCAAGGGTTACGTCTCCCTGAATTCAGACAGGAAAATGGACATCACCAATGGAATTGTCGCCGTTCTGTATACTTAGGAAGGCACTAACTTTTTGGGTCTGACTTATGTGCGGTTCTTGGAAAAATACATGGGAAAATCCCATTGGGGTACAATTCCACCTAGGGTTAGGATTAGCTCTCCCTCAATTCAGACAGGAAAATGGACATCAGCAATGGATTTGTAGCCCAACGATTTGCTTGGGAGGGCACAAACTTTATGAGTTTGACTTATTTGTGGTTCCTGGTAAAATGCATGGGAAAATCCCATTGGGGTGCAATTCCTCTTAGGGTTAGGGTTAGCTCTGCACGAATTCAGACAGGAAAATGGACATCACCAATGGATTTGTAGCCCATCGGTTTACTTAGGAGAGCACCACCTCTTTGAGTCTGACTTATCTGCGGTTCCTGGTAAAATACATGGGAAAATCCCATTGGGGTGCAATTCCACCTAGGGTTAGGGTTAGCTCTCCCTGAATTCAGACAGGAAAATGGACATCACCAATGGAATTGTCGCCGTTCTGTATGCTTAGGAAGGCACTAACTTTTTGTGTCTGACTTATCTGCGGTTCCTGGTAAAATACATGAGAAAATCCCATTGGCGTGCAATTCCACTAAGGGTTAGGGTTAGCTCTACCTGAATTCAAACAGGAAAATGGACATCACCAATGGATTTGGAGCCCATCGGTATGCTTAGGAGGGCACTAACTTTTTGGGTCTGACCTATCTGCGGTTTCTGGTAAAATACATGGGAAAATTCCATTGGGGTGCAATTCCACCTAGGGTTAGGGTTAGGTCTCCATGAAATCAGGCAGGAAAATGGACATCACCAATGGTTTTGGAGCCCATCGGTATGCTTAGGAGGGCACTAAAATTTTGAATCTGACTTATGTGCGGTTCCGGGTAAAATACATGGGAATATCCCATTGGGATGCAATTCCACTTAGGGTTAGGGTTAGCTCTCCCTGAATTCAGACAGGAAAATGGACATCACCAATGGAATTGTCGCCGTTCTGTATGCTTAGGAAGGCACTAACTTTTTGGGTCTGACTTATGTGCGGTTCTTGGTAAAATACATGAAAAAATCCCATTGGGGTACAATTCCTCTTAGGGTTAGGGTTAGCTCTCCCTCAATTCAGACAGGAAAATGGACATCAGCAATGGATTTGTAGCCCAACGACTTGCTTAGGAGGGCACAAACTTTATGAGTTTGACTTATTTGTGGTTCCTGGTAAAATGCATGGGAAAATCCCATTGGGGTGCAATTCCTCTTAGGGTTAGGGTTAGCTCTCCCTGAATTCAGACAGGAAAATGGACATCACCAATGGAATTGTCGCTGTTCTGTATGCTTAGGAAGGCACTAACTTTTTGGGTCTGACCTATGTGCGGTTCTTGGTAAAATACATGGGAAAATCCCATTGGGGTGCAATTCCACTTAGGGTTAGGGTTAGGTCTCCATGAATTCAGACAGGAAAATGGACATCACCATTGGATTTCTAGCCCATCAGTATGCTTAGGAGGGCAATTACTTTTTGAGTCTGATTTATCTGCGGTTCTTGGTAAAATACAAAGGAAAATCCCATTGGGGTGCAATTCCACCTAGGGTTAGGGTTAGGTCTCCATGAAATCAGGCAGGAAAATGGACATCACCAATGGTTTTGGAGCCCATCGGTATGCTTAGGAGAGCACTAACTTTTTGAGTATGACTTATCTGCTGTTTCGGGTAGAATACATGGGAGAAATAGCACTGGGGTGCAATTCCACTTAGGGTTAGGGTTAGCTCTCCCTGAATTCAGACAGGAAAATGGACATCACCAATGGAATTGTCGCTGTTCTGTATGCTTAGGAAGGCACTAACTTTTTGGGTCTGACTTATGTGCGGTTCTTGGTAAAATACATGAGAAAATCCCATTGGGGTGCAATTCCTCTTAGGATTAGGGTTAGCTCTCCCGCAATTCAGACAGGAAAATGGACTTCAGCAATGGATTTGTAGCCCAACGATCTGCTTTGGAAGGCACAAACTTTATTAGTTTGACTTATTTGTGGTTCCTGGTAAAATGCATGGGAAAATCCCATTGGGGTGCAATTCCTCTTAGGGTTAGGGTTAGCTCTACACGAATTCAGAGAGGAAAATGGACATCCCCAATGGATTTGTAGCCCATCAGTTTGCATAGGAGAGCACTAACTTTTTGAGTATGACTTATCTGCTTTTTCGGGGAGAATACATGGGAGAAATCCCACTGGGGTGCAATTCCTCTTAGAGTTAGGGTTAGCTCTACACGAATTCAGACATGAAAATGGACATCACCAATGGATTTCTAGCCCATCAGTTTGCATAGGAGAGCACTAACTTTTTGAGTATGACTTAACTGCTGTTTCGGGTAGAATACATGGGAGAAATCCCACTGGGGTGCAATTCCAATTAAGGTTAGGGTTAGCTCTCCATGAATTCAGACAGGAAAATGGATATCACCAATGAATTTGTAGCCCATCGGTTTGCTTAGGAAGGCACTAACTTTTTGGGTCTGACTTATGTGCGGTTCTTGGTAAAATACATGGGAAAATCCCATTGCGGTGCAATTCCACCTAGGGTTAGGGTTAGCTCTCCATTAATTCAGACAAGAAAATGGAAATCACCAATGGATTTGTAGCCCATCGGTTTACTTAGGAGAGCACCACCTCTTTGAGTCTGACTTATCTGCGGTTCCTGTTAAAATACATGAGAAAATCCCATTGGCGTGCAATTCCACTAAGGGTTAGGGTTAGCTCTACCTGAATTCAAACAGGAAAATGGACATCACGAATGAATATGTAGCCCATCGGTTAGCTTAGGAGCGCACTAACTTTTTGGGTCTAACTTAGCTATGGTTTCTGGTAAAATATATGGGAAGATTCCATTGAGGTGCAATTCCACCTAGGGTTAGGTCTCCCTGAATTCAGACAGGAAAATGGACATCACCAATGGAATTGTCGCCGTTCTGTATGCTTAGGAAGGCACTAACTTTTTGGGTCTGACTTATGTGCGGTTCTTGGTAAAATACATGAGAAAATCCCATTGGGGTGCAATTCCTCTTAGGGTTAGGGTTAGGTCTCCCTGAATTCACACAGGAAAATGGACATCACCAATGGAACTGTCGCCGTTCTGTATGCTTAGGAAGGCACTAACTTTTTGGGTCTAACTTATGTGCGGTTCTTTGTAAAATACATGGGAAAATCCCATTGGGGTGCAATTCTACCTAGGGTTAGGGTTAGCTCTCCGTTAATTCAGACAGGAAAATGGACATCAGCAATGGATTTGTAGCCCAACGATATGCTTAGGAGGGCACAAACTTTATGAGTTTGACTTATTTGCGGTTCCTGGTAAAATGCATGGGAAAATCCCATTGGGGTGCAATTCCTCTTAGGGTTAGGGTTAGCTCTCCACGAATTCAGACAGGATAATGGACATCACCAATGAATTTGTAGCCCATCGGTTTGCTTAGGAGAGCACAAACTTTTTGAGTATGACTTATCTGCTGTTTCGGGTAGAATACATGGGAGAAATCCCACTGGGGTGCAATTCCTTTTAGGGTTAGGGATAGCTCTCCATGAATTCAGACAGGAAAATCGACATCACCAATGGATTTGTTACCCTTTGGTTTGCTTAGGAGGGCACTAACTTTTTGACTCTGACATATCTGCGGTTCCTGGTAAAATACATGGGAAAATCCCATTGGGGTGCAATTCCACTTAGGGTTAGGGTTAGCTCTCCATGAATTCAGACAGGAAAATGGATATCACCAATGAATTTGTACGCCATCGGTTTGCTTAGGAGGGCACTAACTTTTCGGGTCTGACTTCTCTGCGGTTCCTGGTAAAATACATGGGAAAATCCCATTGGGGATCAATTCCACCTAGGGTTAGGGTTAGCTCTCCCTGAATTCAGACAGGAAAATAGACATCACCAATGGAATTGTCGCCGTTCTGTATGCTTAGGAAGGCACTAACTTTTTGGGTCTGACTTATCTATGGTTTCTGGTAAAATATATGGGAAAATTCCATTGGGGTGCAATTCCACCAAGGGTTACGTCTCCCTGAATTCAGACAGGAAAATGGACATCACCAATGGAATTGTCGCCGTTCTGTATACTTAGGAAGGCACTAACTTTTTGGGTCTGACTTATGTGCGGTTCTTGGTAAAATACATGGGAAAATCCCTTTGGGGTACAATTCCACCTAGGGTTAGGATTAGCTCTCCCTCAATTCAGACAGGAAAATGGACATCAGCAATGGATTTGTAGCCCAACGATTTGCTTGGGAGGGCACAAACTTTATGAGTTTGACTTATTTGTGGTTCCTGGTAAAATGCATGGGAAAATCCCATTGGGGTGCAATTCCTCTTAGGGTTAGGGTTAGCTCTGCACGAATTCAGACAGGAAAATGGACATCACCAATGGAATTGTCGCCGTTCTGTATGCTTAGGAAGGCACTAACTTTTTGTGTCTGACTTATCTGCGGTTCCTGGTAAAATACATGAGAAAATCCCATTGGCGTGCAATTCCACTAAGGGTTAGGGTTAGCTCTACCTGAATTCAAACAGGAAAATGGACATCACCAATGGATTTGGAGCCCATCGGTATGCTTAGGAGGGCACTAACTTTTTGGGTCTGACCTATCTGCGGTTTCTGGTAAAATACATGGGAAAATTCCATTGGGGTGCAATTCCACCTAGGGTTAGGGTTAGGTCTCCATGAAATCAGGCAGGAAAATGGACATCACCAATGGTTTTGGAGCCCATCGGTATGCTTAGGAGGGCACTAAAATTTTGAGTCTGACTTATGTGCGGTTCCTGGTAAAATACATGGGAAAATCCCATTGGGATGCAATTCCTCTTAGGGTTAGGGTTAGCTCTCCCTCAATTCAGACAGGAAAATGGATATCAGCAATGGATTTGTAGCCCAACGACTTGCTTGGGAGGGCACAAACTTTATGAGTTTGACTTATTTGTGGTTCCTGGTAAAATGCATGGGAAAATCCCATTGGGGTGCAATTCCTCTTAGGGTTAGGGTTAGCTCTCCCTGAATTCAGACAGGAAAATGGACATCACCAATGGAATTGTCGCCGTTCTGTATACTTAGGAAGGCACTAACTTTTTGGGTCTGACTTATGTGCGGTTCTTGGTAAAATACATGAAAAAATCCCATTGGGGTACAATTCCTCTTAGGGTTAGGGTTAGCTCTCCCTCAATTCAGACAGGAAAATGGATATCAGCAATGGATTTGTAGCCCAACGACTTGCTTGGGAGGGCACAAACTTTATGAGTTTGACTTATTTGTGGTTCCTGGTAAAATGCATGGGAAAATCCCATTGGGGTGCAATTCCTCTTAGGGTTAGGGTTAGCTCTCCCTGAATTCAGACAGGAAAATGGACATCACCAATGGAATTGTCGCTGTTCTGTATGCTTAGGAAGGCACTAACTTTTTGGGTCTGACTTATGTGCGGTTCTTGGTAAAATACATGGGAAAATCCCATTGGGGTGCAATTCCACTTAGGGTTAGGGTTAGGTCTCCATGAAATCAGACAGGAAAATGGACATCACCATTGGATTTCTAGCCCATCAGTATGCTTAGGAGGGCACTAACTTTTTGAATCTGATTTATCTGCGGTTCTTGGTAAAATAAAAGGGAAAATCCCATTGGGGTGCGATTTCATTTTGGGTTCGGGTTAGCTCTCCATGAATTCAGACAGGAAAATGGACATCACCAATGCATTTGTTACCCCTCGGTTTGCTTAGGAGGGCACTAAATTTTTGGGTCTGACTTATCTGTGGTTCCTGGTAAAATACAGGGGAAAATCCCATTTGGGTGCAATTCCACTTAGGGTTAGGGTTAGGTCTCCATGAATTCTGACAGGAAAATGGACATCACCAATGGAATTGTCACCATTCTGTATGCTTAGGAAGGCACTAACTCTTTGGGTCTGACTTATGTGTGGTTCTTGGTAAAATACATGAGAAAATCCCATTGGGGTGCAATTCCTCTTAGGGTTAGGGTTAGCTCTCCGTAAATTCAGACAGGAAAATGGACATCAGCAATGGATTTGTAGCCCAACGATATGCTTAGGAGGGCACAAACTTTATGAATTTGACTTATTTGCGGTTCCTGGTAAAATGCATGGGAAAATCCCATTGGGGTGCAATTCCTCTTAGGGTTAGGGTTAGCTCTACACGAATTCAGAGAGGAAAATGGACATCCCCAATGGATTTGTAGCTCATCAGTTTGCATAGGAGAGCACTAACTTTTTGAGTATGACTTATCTGCTGTTTCGGGTAGAATACATGGGAGAAATCCCACTGGGGTGCAATTCCAATTAGGGTTAGGGTTAGCTCTAAATGAATTCAGACAGGAAAATGGATATCACCAATGAATTTGTAGCCCATCGGTTTGCTTAGGAAGGCACTAACTTTTTGGGTCTGACTTATGTGCGGTTCTTGGTAAAATACATGGGAAAATCCCATTGCGGTGCAATTCCACCTAGGGTTAGGGTTAGCTCTCCATTAATTCAGACAAGAAAATGGAAATCACCAATGGATTTGTAGCCCATCGGTTTACTTAGGAAGGCACTAACTTTTTGAGTCTGACTTATCTGCTGTTCCTGTTAAAATACATGAGAAAATCCCATTGGCGTGCAATTCCACTAAGGGTTAGGGTTAGCTCTACCTGAATTCAAACAGGAAAATCGACATCACCAATGAATATGTAGCTCATCGGTTAGCTTAGGAGCGCACTAACTTTTTGGGTCTGACTTATCTATGGTTTCTGGTAATATATATGGGAAGATTCCATTGGGGTGCAATTCCACCTAGGGTTAGGTCTCCCTGAATTCAGACAGGAAAATGGACATCACCAATGGAATTGTCTCCGTTCTGTATGCTTAGGAAGGCACTAACTTTTTGGGTCTGACTTATGTGCGGTTCTTGGTAAAATACATGAGAAAATCCCATTGGGGTGCAATTCCTCTTCGGATTAGGGTTAGGTCTCCCTGAATTCACACAGAAAAATGGACATCACCAATGGAATTGTCGCCGTTCTGTATGCTTAGGAAGGCACTAACTTTTTGGGTCTGACTTATGTGCGGTTCTTGGTAAAATACATGGGAAAATCCCATTGGGGTGCAATTCCACCTAGGGTTAGGGTTAGCTCTCCGTTAATTCAGACAGGAAAATGGACATCAGCAATGGATTGGTAGCCCAACGATATGCTTAGGAGGGCACAAACTTTATGAATTTGACTTATTTGCGGTTCTTGGTAAAATGCATGGGAAAATCCCATTGGGGTGCAATTCCTCTTAGGGTTAGGGTTAGCTCTCCCTGAATTCAGACAGGAAAATGGACATCACCAATGGAATTGTCGCTGTTCTGTATGCTTAGGAAGGCACTAACTTTTTGGGTCTGACTTATGTGCGGTTCTTGGTAAAATACATGGGAAAATCCCATTGGGGTGCAATTCCACTTAGGGTTAGGGTTAGGTCTCCATGAATTCAGACAGGAAAATGGACATCACCATTGGATTTCTAGCCCATCAGTATGCTTAGGAGGGCACTAACTTTTTGAATCTGATTTATCTGCGGTTCTTGGTAAAATAAAAGGGAAAATCCCATTGGGGTGCGATTCCATTTTGGGTTAGGGTTAGCTCTCCATGAATTCAGACAGGAAAATGGACATCACCAATGCATTTGTTACCCCTCGGTTTGCTTAGGAGGGCACTAAATTTTTGGGTCTGACTTATCTGTGGTTCCTGGTAAAATACAGGGGAAAATCCCATTGGGGTGCAATTCCACTTAGGGTTAGGGTTAGGTCTCCATGAATTCAGACAGGAAAATGGACATCACCATTGGATTTCTAGCCCATCAGTATGCTTAGGAGGGCACTAACTTTTTGAATCTGATTTATCTGCGGTTCTTGGTAAAATAAAAGGGAAAATCCCATAGGGGTGCGATTCCATTTAGGGTTAGGGTTAGCTCTCCATGAATTCAGACAGGAAAATGGACATCACCAATGCATTTGTTACCCTTCGGTTTGCTTAGAAGGGCACTAACTTTTTGACTCTGACATATCTGCGGTTCCTGGTAAAATACATGGGAAAATCCCATTGGGGTGCAATTCCACTTAGGGCAAGGGTTAGGTGTCCATGAATTCAGACAGGAAAATGGACATCATCAATGGAATTGTCGCCGTTCTGTATGCTTAGGAAGGCACTAACTCTTTGGGTCTGACTTATGTGTGGTTCTTGGTAAAATACATGAGAAAATCCCATTGGGGTGCAATTCCTCTTAGGGTTAGGGTTAGCTCTCCGTAAATTCAGACAGGAAAATGGTCATCAGCAATGGATTTGTAGCCCAACGATATGCTTAGGAGGGCACAAACTTTATGAGTTTGACTTATTTGCGGTTCCTGGTAAAATGCATGGGAAAATCCCATTGGGGTGCAATTCCTCTTAGGGTTAGGGTTAGCTCTACACGAATTCAAACAGGATAATGGACATCACCAATGAATTTGTAGCCCATCGGTTTTCTTAGGAGAGCACTAACTTTTTGAGTATGACTTATCTGCTGTTTCGGGTAGAATACATGGGAGAAATAGCACTGGGGTGCAATTCCACTTAGGGTTAGGGTTAGCTCTCCCTGAATTCAGACAGCAAAATGGACATCACCAATGGAATTGTCGCTGTTCTGTATGCTTAGGAAGGCACTAACTTTTTGGGTCTGACCTATGTGCGGTTCTTGGTAAAATACATGAGAAAATCCCATTGGGGTGCAATTCCTCTTAGGATTAGGGTTAGCTCTCCCGCAATTCAGACAGGAAAATGGACTTCAGCAATGGATTTGTAGCCCAACGATTTGCTTTGGAAGGCACAAACTTTATTAGTTTGACTTATTTGTGGTTCCTGGTAAAATGCATGGGAAAATCCCATTGGGGTGCAATTCCTCTTAGGGTTAGGGTTAGCTCTACACGAATTCAGAGAGGAAAATGGACATCCCCAATGGATTTGTAGCCCATCAGTTTGCATAGGAGAGCACTAACTTTTTGAGTATGACTTATCTGCTTTTTCGGGGAGAATACATGGGAGAAATCCCACTGGGGTGCAATTCCTCTTAGAGTTAGGGTTAGCTCTACACGAATTCAGACATGAAAATGGACATCACCAATGGATTTCTAGCCCATCAGTTTGCATAGGAGAGCACTAACTTTTTGAGTATGACTTATCTGCTGTTTCGGGTAGAATACATGGGAGAAATCCCACTGGGGTGCAATTCCAATTAAGGTTAGGGTTAGCTCTCCATGAATTCAGACAGGAAAATGGATATCACCAATGAATTTGTAGCCCATCGGTTTGCTTAGGAAGGCACTAACTTTTTGGGTCTGACTTATGTGCGGTTCTTGGTAAAATACATGGGAAAATCCCATTGCGGTGCAATTCCACCTAGGGTTAGGGTTAGCTCTCCATTAATTCAGACAAGAAAATGGAAATCACCAATGGATTGTAGCCCATCGGTTTACTTAGGAGAGCACCACCTCTTTGAGTCTGACTTATCTGCGGTTCCTGTTAAAATACATGAGAAAATCCCATTGGCGTGCAATTCCACTAAGGGTTAGGGTTAGCTCTACCTGAATTCAAACAGGAAAATGGACATCACGAATGAATATGTAGCCCATCGGTTAGCTTAGGAGCGCACTAACTTTTTGGGTCTAACTTAAGCTATGGTTTCTGGTAAAATATATGGGAAGATTCCATTGAGGTGCAATTCCACTAGGGTTAGGTCTCCCTGAATTCAGACAGGAAAATGGACATCACCAATGGAATTGTCGCCGTTCTGTATGCTTAGGAAGGCACTAACTTTTTGGGTCTGACTTATGTGCGGTTCTTGGTAAAATACATGAGAAAATCCATTGGGGTGCAATTCCTCTTAGGGTTAGGGTTAGGTCTCCCTGAATTCACACAGGAAATGGACATCACCAATGGAATTGTCGCCGTTCTGTATGCTTAGGAAGGCACTAACTTTTTGGGTCTAACTTATGTGCGGTTCTTGGTAAAATACATGGGAAAATCCCATTGGGGTGCAATTCCACCTAGGGTTAGGGTTAGCTCTCCGTTAATTCAGACAGGAAAATGGACATCAGCAATGGATTTGTAGCCCAACGATATGCTTAGGAGGGCACAAACTTTATGAGTTTGACTTATTTGCGGTCCTGGTAAAATGCATGGGAAAATCCCATTGGGGTGCAATTCCTCTTAGGGTTAGGGTTAGCTCTCCACGAATTCAGACAGGATAATGGACATCACCAATGAATTTGTAGCCCATCGGTTTGCTTAGGAGAGCAGTAACTTTTTGAGTATGACTTATCTGCTGTTTCGGGTAGAATACATGGGAGAAATCCCACTGGGGTGCAATTCCTCTTAGGGTTAGGGATAGCTCTCCATGAATTCAGACAGGAAAATCGACATCACCAATGGATTTGTTACCCCTTTGGTTTGCTTAGGAGGGCACTAACTTTTTGACTCTGACATATCTGCGGTTCCTGTAAAATACATGGGAAAATCCCATTGGGGTGCAATTCCACTTAGGGTTAGGGTTAGCTCTCCATGAATTCAGACAGGAAAATGGATATCACCAATGAATTTGTACGCCATCGGTTTGCTTAGGAGGGCACTAACTTTTCGGGTCTGACTTCTCTGCGGTTCCTGGTAAAATACATGGAAAATCCCTTTGGGGATCAATTCCACCTAGGGTTAGGGTTAGCTCTCCTGAATTCAGACAGGAAAATAGACATCACCAATGGAATTGTCGCCGTTCTGTATGCTTAGGAAGGCACTAACTTTTTGGGTCTGACTTATCTATGGTTTCTGGTAAAATATATGGGAAAATTCCATTGGGGTGCAATTCCACCAAGGGTTACGTCTCCCTGAATTCAGACAGGAAAATGGACATCACCAATGGAATTGTCGCCGTTCTGTATACTTAGGAAGGCACTAACTTTTTGGGTCTGACTTATGTGCGGTTCTTGGTAAAATACATGGGAAAATCCCATTGGGGTACAATTCCACCTAGGGTTAGGATTAGCTCTCCCTCAATTCAGACAGGAAAATGGACATCAGCAATGGATTTGTAGCCCAACGATTTGCTTGGGAGGGCACAAACTTTATGAGTTTGACTTATTTGTGGTTCCTGGTAAAATGCATGGAAAATCCCATTGGGGTGCAATTCCTCTTAGGGTTAGGGTTAGCTCTGCACGAATTCAGACAGGAAAATGGACATCCCCAATGGATTTGTAGCCCATCAGTTTGCATAGGAGAGCACTAACTTTTTGAGTATGACTTATCTGCTTTTTCGGGGAGAATACATGGGAGAAATCCCACTGGGGTGCAATTCCTCTTAGAGTTAGGGTTAGCTCTACCACGAATTCAGACATGAAAATGGACATCACCAATGGATTTCTAGCCCATCAGTTTGCATAGGAGAGCACTAACTTTTTGAGTATGACTTAACTGCTGTTTCGGGTAGAATACATGGAGAAATCCCACTGGGGTGCAATTCCAATTAAGGTTAGGGTTAGCTCTCCATGAATTCAGACAGGAAAATGGATATCACCAATGAATTTGTAGCCCATCGGTTTGCTTAGGAAGGCACTAACTTTTTGGGTCTGACTTATGTGCGGTTCTTGGTAAAATACATGGGAAAATCCCATTGCGGTGCAATTCCACCTAGGGTTAGGGTTAGCTCTCCATTAATTCAGACAAGAAAATGGAAATCACCAATGGATTTGTAGCCCATCGGTTTACTTAGGAGAGCACCACCTCTTTGAGTCTGACTTATCTGCGGTTCCTGTTAAAATACATGAGAAAATCCCATTGGCGTGCAATTCCACTAAGGGTTAGGGTTAGCTCTACCTGAATTCAAACAGGAAAATGGACATCACGAATGAATATGTAGCCCATCGGTTAGCTTAGGAGCGCACTAACTTTTTGGGTCTAACTTAGCTATGGTTTCTGGTAAAATATATGGGAAGATTCCATTGAGTGCAATTCCACCTAGGGGTAGGTCTCCCTGAATTCAGACAGGAAAATGGACATCACCAATGGAATTGTCGCCGTTCTGTATGCTTAGGAAGGCACTAACTTTTTGGGTCTGACTTATGTGCGGTTCTTGGTAAAATACATGAGAAAATCCCATTGGGGTGCAATTCCTCTTAGGGTTAGGGTTAGGTCTCCCTGAATTCACACAGGAAAATGGACATCACCAATGGAATTGTCGCCGTTCTGTATGCTTAGGAAGGCACTAACTTTTTGGGTCTAACTTATGTGCGGTTCTTTGTAAAATACATGGGAAAATCCCATTGGGGTGCAATTCTACCTAGGGTTAGGGTTAGCTCTCCGTTAATTCAGACAGGAAAATGGACATCAGCAATGGATTTGTAGCCAACGATATGCTTAGGAGGGCACAAACTTTATGAGTTTGACTTATTTGCGGTTCCTGGTAAAATGCATGGGAAAATCCCATTGGGGTGCAATTCCTCTTAGGGTTAGGGTTAGCTCTCCACGAATTCAGACAGGATAATGGACATCACCAATGAATTTGTAGCCCATCGGTTTGCTTAGGAGAGCACAAACTTTTTGAGTATGACTTATCTGCTGTTTCGGGTAGAATACATGGGAGAAATCCCACTGGGGTGCAATTCCTTTTAGGGTTAGGGATAGCTCTCCATGAATTCAGACAGGAAAATCGACATCACCAATGGATTTGTTACCCTTTGGTTTGCTTAGGAGGGCACTAACTTTTTGACTCTGACATATCTGCGGTTCCTGGTAAAATACATGGGAAAATCCCATTGGGGTGCAATTCCACTTAGGGTTAGGGTTAGCTCTCCATGAATTCAGACAGGAAAATGGATATCACCAATGAATTTGTACGCCATCGGTTTGCTTAGGAGGGCACTAACTTTTCGGGTCTGACTTCTCTGCGGTTCCTGGTAAAATACATGGGAAAATCCCATTGGGGATCAATTCCACCTAGGGTTAGGGTTAGCTCTCCCTGAATTCAGACAGGAAAATAGACATCACCAATGGAATTGTCGCCGTTCTGTATGCTTAGGAAGGCACTAACTTTTTGGGTCTGACTTATCTATGGTTTCTGGTAAAATATATGGGAAAATTCCATTGGGGTGCAATTCCACCAAGGGTTACGTCTCCCTGAATTCAGACAGGAAAATGGACATCACCAATGGAATTGTCGCCATTCTGTATACTTAGGAAGGCACTAACTTTTTGGGTCTGACTTATGTGCGGTTCTTGGTAAAATACATGGGAAAATCCCTTTGGGGTACAATTCCACCTAGGGTTAGGATTAGCTCTCCCTCAATTCAGACAGGAAAACGGACATCAGCAATGGATTTGTAGCCCAACGATTTGCTTGGGAGGGCACAAACTTTATGAGTTTGACTTATTTGTGGTTCCTGGTAAAATGCATGGGAAAATCCCATTGGGGTTCAATTCCTCTTAGGGTTAGGGTTAGCTCTGCACGAATTCAGACAGGAAAATGGACATCACCAATGGATTTGTAGCCCATCGGTTTACTTAGGAGAGCACCACCTCTTTGAGTCTGACTTATCTGCGGTTCCTGGTAAAATACATGGGAAAATCCCATTGGGGTGCAATTCCACCTAGGGTTAGGGTTAGCTCTCCCTGAATTCAGACAGGAAAATGGACATCACCAATGGAATTGTCGCCGTTCTGTATGCTTAGGAAGGCACTAACTTTTTGTGTCTGACTTATCTGCGGTTCCTGGTAAAATACATGAGAAAATCCCATTGGCGTGCAATTCCACTAAGGGTTAGGGTTAGCTCTACCTGAATTCAAACAGAAAATGGACATCACCAATGGATTTGGAGCCCATCGGTATGCTTAGGAGGGCACTAACTTTTTGGGTCTGACCTATCTGCGGTTTCTGGTAAAATACATGGGAAAATTCCATTGGGGTGCAATTCCACCTAGGGTTAGGGTTAGGTCTCCATGAAATCAGGCAGGAAAATGGACATCACCAATGGTTTTGGAGCCCATCGGTATGCTTAGGAGGGCACTAAAATTTTGAGTCTGACTTATGTGCGGTTCCTGGTAAAATACATGGGAAAATCCCATTGGGATGCAATTCCACTTAGGGTTAGGGTTAGCTCTCCCCTGAATTCGGACAGGAAAATGGACATCACCAATGGAATTGTCGCCGTTCTGTATGCTTAGGAAGGCACTAACTTTTTGGGTCTGACTTATGTGCGGTTCTTGGTAAAATACATGAAAAAATCCCATTGGGGTACAATTCCTCTTAGGGTTAGGGTTAGCTCTCCCTCAATTCAGACAGGAAAATGGACATCAGCAATGGATTTGTAGCCCAACGACTTGCTTGGGAGGGCACAAACTTTATGAGTTTGACTTATTTGTGGTTCCTGGTAAAATGCATGGGAAAATCCCATTGGGGTGCAATTCCTCTTAGGGTTAGGGTTAGCTCTCCCTGAATTCAGACAGGAAAATGGACATCACCAATGGAATTGTCGCTGTTCTGTATGCTTAGGAAGGCACTAACTTTTTGGGTCTGACTTATGTGCGGTTCTTGGTAAAATACATGGGAAAATCCCATTGGGGTGCAATTCCACTTAGGGTTAGGGTTAGGTCTCCATGAAATCAGACAGGAAAATGGACATCACCATTGGATTTCTAGCCCATCAGTATGCTTAGGAGGGCACTAACTTTTTGAATCTGATTTATCTGCGGTTCTTGGTAAAATAAAAGGGAAAATCCCATTGGGGTGCGATTTCATTTTGGGTTCGGGTTAGCTCTCCATGAATTCAGACAGGAAAATGGACATCACCAATGCATTTGTTACCCCTCGGTTTGCTTAGGAGGGCACTAAATTTTTGGGTCTGACTTATCTGTGGTTCCTGGTAAAATACAGGGGAAAATCCCATTTGGGTGCAATTCCAGTTAGGGTTAGGGTTAGGTCTCCATGAATTCTGACAGGAAAATGGACATCACCAATGGAATTGTCACCATTCTGTATGCTTAGGAAGGCACTAACTCTTTGGGTCTGACTTATGTGTGGTTCTTGGTAAAATACATGGGAAAATCCCATTGGGGTGCAATTCCTCTTAGGGTTAGGGTTAGCTCTCCGTAAATTCAGACAGGAAAATGGA